>CM040935.1:16628295-17067452 GCA_023029165.1 Gobiocypris rarus
GTGGCTAAAACTGTATTGATCCTTGACAAAGGGGACCATGACCAAACTGAAAGGGTTATTTCTATGTGAATACTGAAGTGGAAGATTACAGGAGCTCTTGTCTGTGTTTCTGACCTTGTAAATGGTATAAAAGGGAACCTGATTGTTTAGTCTTTAGGCCGCTCTCATACAGTCATCTGTGGCTGTGCGACAGTGTACTCTTTCCTTGCAAGGAAATAAATCATTCTTTATTATATTCAAAGATTTGTCTCTTGTTCAGTGATTGAGTTGAATTATTGCCACGACAGCATACACGTAAAATAACGAAGTATACTTTAGGCTTAAGGTTTTTCTGTCTGAAACTCAACACCGATGACATATAAAACTGTTCTCTCATAAGTGAATGCTCATGTGGTGCTTAAAGGTGACTTTATATCTGAAACCCTTTCCACAGAGATCACAAATGAACGGCTTCTCTCCAGTGTGAATTCTCATGTGGCACTCAATACTTCCTTTTTGGTTGAAACTCTTTCCACACTGTTGGCAGGTGTAAGGCTTCTCTCCAGTGTGAATTCTCATGTGGCAATCAAGACTTCCTTTTTGGTTGAAGTCTTTTCCACACTGTTGGCAGGTGAAAAGGCTCTCTCCAGTGTGAATTCTCACGTGACGATCAAGAATGCCTTTTCGTTTGAAACTTTTTCCACACTGTTGGCAGGTGTAAGGCTTCTCTCCAGAGTGAATTCTCATGTGGCAATCAAGACTTCCTTTTTGGTTGAAATATTTTCCACACTGTTGGCAAGTGAAAGGCTTCTCTCCAGTGTGAATTCTCATGTGACGATTAAGACTTCCTTTTTGGTTGAAACCTTTTCCACACTGTTGGCAGATGTAAGGCTTCTCTCCAGTGTGAATTCTCATGTGGCAATCAAGACTTCCTTTTTGGTTGAAATCTTTCCACACTGTTGGCAGGTGAAAAGGCTCTCTCCAGTGTGAATTCTCATGTGACGATCAAGAATTATTTTTTGTTTGAAACATTTTCCACATTGTTTGCAGGTGTAAGGCTTCTCTCCAGTGTGAATTTTCATGTGACGATCAAGACTTCCTTTTTGCCTGAAAATCTTTCTACACTGTTGGCAGGTGTAAGGCTTCTCACCAGTGTGAACTCCCATGTGCCTGTGAAGGGTTACTTTTTGGTTGAAACTTTTTCCACACTGTTGGCAGGTGAAAGGTTTCTCTCCAGTGTTAATTCTCATGAGGTCTTTAAGATTTCCTTGTTGATTGAAACTCTTTCCACCCTGAGTGTCATGATAATTCTCATTGTCATCTTTTTCTTCCATTCCCTTTAGTACTTCACACTCCTCTTTCAACAGCATCAGGTCTAAGGCAAAAATGATAAAAGTTAACCCCAGTTTAATAGCACAACACAACAGTCATCAAAACATTTAAAGATGTAAAGCATTAACCCCAGAGGTCCGGCATGACCAACTAACTTTTTTCTTAAAGATCCTGTAAAGGCAATTCTGAGATTTGTTTCTAAACACATTAGAAATGTTAGAAATGTATTTTTGAAACTCATTACAAAGACTGTGAACTATGTAGAAATGAATTCAGAAGTTAGACCGTTAAGAAGTTTTTCACCTTTGCTGTGTTCCGGATTTTTGGGCGGGGTTAAAACGGTGGCTCGATGACGCACTGGAGCCACTGAGAATATGGCCCCTCTCCCATAACCAGAGTACAGTCGCAATTTCGCATCAGTTCACCAGCTAGATTGCGAGTTACTGTCAGTACCGTTAGTTAATACAGCCTACAAAACAAAAATATGATCTCAAGAAGAGGTGGATTAATTTGAGAACAGCTACCTTGATGGAGTGCTGAGGATCACCACCAACACCTGCCTCTGCAGTGTCTTTACACCGGATAGTATTACAAACTTTCACCGGGAACAAATGGGATTCACTGATAATCCGCTGCAGAACAGGGCCGAACCGACTATCTCCCAACAAGGCCTTCATCCTCCCGTCTCCGTCCCGCCAACATCTGGTGCCGTTGTGACTCGTGAGCTGCAGCTTCCCCACAAGTGGGCGTGGTTTCAGCGCCGAAAATGGACACGCCCCCAGCGTTTGAGAGCAGGCAATGCTGCTTATTTTTTCAAGATTTCGATAAGATATTTTATGTACTTAGCGTATTTTTTTATGATTCAAATTTGGCTAGGTGGTTAATAACACATTTATCTGTGGTGTGAGCAACTCAGAACACCATGTTTAATTTGGACTTTAAGAGTGTGAAAGACAGTGGCGCAAAAAGTGGGTACCCACAAGAAAAATACTATAGTATATTATAGTAAAATTACTCAAGTGTTTTTGAACTATTCTATATTAAATATACTACAGTAAATTAAAGTGTACTAAATACTTTAATATACAACCCCAAATCAGAAAAGGTTGGGACAGTATGAAAAAAAAATGAAAAAAATAAGTGATTTCTAAATTTACTTTGACTTGTATTTCATTGCAGACAATATGAACAACAAATATTTCATGTTTTGTCTGGTCAACTTCATGTCATTTGTAAATATGCATCCTTTCCTGTCATTCAGACCTGCAAAAAATTTAAAAAAAAGTTGGGACAGTAAAGCATTTACCACTTTGTAATGTTGCCATTCCTTTTCACAACACTTAAAAGACGTTTAGGGACTGAAGACACCAAGTGATGAAGTGTTTCAGGTGCAATTTTGTCCCATTCTTCCTGCAAACAAGTCTTAAGGTGGGCAACAGTATGGGGTCTTCGTTGTCGCATTTTGCGCTTCAAAATGCGCCACACATTCTCTATTGGAGACAGGTTGGGACTTCAGGCAGGCCAGTCAAGTACCCGTGAAATATTTTGTGTTCATATTGTCTGCAATGAAATACAAGTCAAAGTAAATTCAGAAATCACTACTTTCTTTTTTTTGCATTTTCCATACTGTCCCAACTTTTTCTGATTTGGGGTTGTACTACAATATACTAGAATTTACTGTAGTATATTTCATTTTGTGTCTTAAAACATCAGTGTCATCACAAGCTGCGGGGTTTAATATGGATCTATCTGTGCATGTTTTTTTCTCTCTCATAGATTGTTTCCATTGACATGCATTATACGACTGGCAGACTGCAACGGTTGGAGTTTAAAATCCTCATTTGTGGTGTTCTACTGAATAAATAGTCACCTATATTTTGAATGCCCTGGGGGTGAACAAATAAACATCCCATTTTCATTTTTGAAACCATCCCTTTAAGTTAAATTTGAGGTTTTACAACTTTGAGTAGCATGTTGCATACTGGCATTAGGTAGTAATCTTATTGTTTGATAATTAAATACAATTAAATACAAACTGATCTAAAGCAGAACAAAACCTTGTATGTGGATCATTCACTTCATGTTTTCAGAGATTAAAAGCTTAAAGAAGAACCTCTAGTTTTCATTCTTGCTGCTACTTTTACTTTTTTAATACTCAAGTACAACTTTAATGTGGTTCTCTTTAACTTTTACTCAAGTATGATTCTGGCCAGATACTTTTACTTTTAATTGAGTACAATTTTCACTCAGTACTTGTACTTTCATTTGTGTAAGATTTGAGTACTTTTTCCACCTCTGGAGAAGAACACAGGCAAGTAATAAAAGAGACAGACATTAGGTGATGGCACCGGAAGCACATATGACACGAGTGAAGCACAACGCTTCATTTACTAAATAAATAATAGGTTCGCAATGAAATGTTACCTCGCAGCCACGGAAACATAACATTCATCCCGAACGAGAGAGGTAGACTTTTCTTGAGACGATAATTAAGATTTAGAAATATAAATTAGAGATTACATGTCAGAATAAAATGCAGTAAGCCTATTGTAATGCCTATTTAAAATGCAAAGCTTAAATTTGTCTCACCTCACAAAGTGTACCTCTCTCGTGTTTCCGTGGCTGCGAGATAACATTTAATTGCGATCCCATTATTTATTTTGTAAATAAAACGTTGTGCTTTACTCGTGCCATATGTGCTTCCGGTGCTAGGCTACTCTCAGCCACCGCGGTGGTGATCTACCACCGTGGCGGCGCGCTACCATCGTGGTGGTTATCACGTTAACCGGCACAGAACTAGACCACCTCGGTGGTAAAAAACTGCCACCGTCACAGCCCTACCAGTGATGACATCAGGTAGGAGTTCTATTAGTTAGACCATATCATTCAGGAAATTTACCCAGTGAGCCATCTACTTAAAATACATTTCCTCCTACAGTAGAACCTTGATTTGTTTTTTCCAAATTTAACAGTAGCCCTGAGAGTTTTCCTGACAATGCCTATGACATTTGCCTCTTAGTGAATACTAGGCATGTGCCGGTATCAATTTTTCATGTTGCGATTAATTGCTGAAGCTTTTATCACGGTATACGGTATTATCACGATATTGAAATAAGCTGCAAAAAAAGTGTTGTAATAGTATAACAGGTTTAAGAAATCTAATAACAAAAATAACTCTGAATGTTTAAATACAATAATACAATGCACCAAAAATATATAAAAGTTAAATTTTAAGTGCAAAAGAATTAGGCTATAAAGAACAACAGGTAACACGTTACAATAAGGTCTCATTATTTAATGCATTAACTAAGATTGAGCAATAGCTACATTTGTTACAGAAAGTTTTTTTTAAAAAAAGTTAGTTAAGAAATACAACTGTTTGGTAATAATGAATTAACATGTTAACTAATGAAGCCTTATGTCTCAAAGTTTTACTAAACAATAATAAATTATCAGAAAATGTCTAATCATTAGGGCATGCTGAAGTCCAAATTTAAAATATAAAAATGTTTAAGTTTGAAAATAAATAGCCTGTTAAGTCTTTAAGTATTAAGTATTTGGTGCTGTGATGAACAACATTGAAATTACTAAAAATGAATGGCTGTTTGGAGCATTTGAAAAACTTCACTAGCGCAATAGCTTTGTTTGTGGGGTTTCCGGGGTAACCGCTGCATTCTGCAGTTCCATCAGCGCCCTCTGCTGTCATTGAAAGTGCACTTCATTCAGCGTGTGCGTCTCCTTCACTCGTTTAGCCACGTGCTTCTCATGCACTTAGGGCTTATTTACATCTGAGCAAGTGTCCCTTTGACGTAGAATTTCTGCGGTGTTGAGCATTTTATACGGTTGATGGGCAAAGTATTCTTTAATGCATTATAAAATCGTTTATTTGTTAATAAATTATTGTTTACGGTATTTTGAAGTGCCCACGATAACAATATTGTGCATATTCATTATCCTGATATATCGCATTACCGAATATCGGCACATATCTAGTGAATACATGATGTAACATGAACATGACACGTAATGCCTAAAGAAATGTTGAAATGTCAGGTTTTAAATGATTTAAAATCAAACTCAAATATTCCTGTTTATTTAATCTGTTTAAAAAGAGAGAGATGTTAGTCGTTCGTGTGCTGCCTCACTGTAGTGATTTTACTTTCATATATCCAAGGACGCTAAGTAAGGTAGTGATTGGTACTCACGTCACAGATGACGTTGTGATTTTTGGACCACCCGTCACTTAAGGTGTGGTTATGAGTACATCAGATGTACAATAAATTCCCCCTCTCTTAGTTTGGGACACTAGTCAAGGTATCTTACCTTGGCTGTATGAGAACACTCCAAACAGGAGTTCAATCATTTAGAATGAATGTAAAGTGGGGACAGTTGGTCAGCTGATTTAAGATAAAATGGGCCCTGGAGTACGCTCTGAGCCCACGGAGGGTATGCTCTATTCAAAGGTTAATTCTGGGGAGATCTATGCAAAGTCAATGCCCACATCAACTTTATAAAACACATCAAGTTTAGTGAGATTAAAGCACTTTACATCGTTTTGAGATGTAGTAAGGAATAATCCTGGGATAATTTACCTCAGAAGAAGAGTTGGTTTCATTTAGAGGAACAACGGATCCAGCCAAGGATTTTGACAGGCTAAATGTATTCTCTGTTATTCTAATTGTGATATAGACTTGCGTGGTTTTTACATTCAAAAACATCATAATGAATAAGTAATAGGCTATTTTCTACCCTGGTTTTGAGCCTCTCTCATGGAACGCTCTGTTTTTATGGGTTTGCCGCATGGAAGACTTGGAAGTAAACGCCCACGGCTATGATTGGATAACAGCATAAATTTTGGCTGCCTCGTCAGAACATGTGGGTATTGTTTTGAAAACTTCCAATATGTAGACACAGCAACAGGAAAGATTCGCTCATAGGGATCGCAAAATGTCTTTATCAAACAAAGTGATTTATCTCTCATCAGAGAGAAGCATTCGAGCAGCAGGAAAGGCAACGACTGTGTGAGTACTGTATCATTGTTCTCCTTGTTTTTGTAACTCAGCAGTTATTTAGTACGTTTGTCTGTGTAGTGTAGTGTGTTGTGAAGTAGCGTTTGTTCACGGTTTGACCACGTGGCCATAATAGTAATAGTGGTAATAGTTCAAATCTCTACTACTATCACCCGTAAATCACGCTCTGTGTATTCAAGACGCCGTAATCCTAATAATCTGTTTATGGTACCGATTTCCTCTACCACATTACTGTCCATTCCAATTGGTCTCTGGAATTGCCAGTCTGCTGTAAACAAAGCAGACTTTATTTCAGCTATATCCACTCATTCAAATTTCAGTCTCATGGCCCTAACTGAGACCAGGATCAAACCAAAGGACACGGCCACTCCTGCGGCCCTCTCAACTAATTTCTCCTTTTCACACTAACAGTGCTACATACACTCTTTGCTCCACTCTAACATCTTGTTTAGACAGCTTTTGCCCCCTTTCATCCAGACCAGCCCGCACCACACCCTCTGCCCCTTGGCTGTCGGGATGTTCTACGCGAACATCGCTCTGGACTCAGGGTGGCAGAGAGGAAGTGGCACAAATCTAAGAATTCTACTGACCTTACCTTGTATCCGTCTCTTCTTGTTTCCTTCACTGCACATGTCTCCACTGCAAAATCAACAACTGCTCTGACTCTCGCACACTTTTTAGAACATTTTCCTCTCTTCTTTGCCCCCATTCACTCCCCCAAGTCATCAACTCTTACAGCTGACGACTTTGCATCATTCTTCACAAACAAAACCTCCTCCTTTAGCAGCAAATTCTCCACACCACAAACTTACACGCACATCTCATCAACCGCCACACACACCCTGCCCTCCTTCGTCTCCAAACTCATCCTTTCCCACCACCCCACTACTTGTCCGCTTGATCCTATCCCCACTCACCTGCTTCAGGCCATTTCTTCTTCAATTACTCCTGCACTCATCCACATCGTCAACACCTCTCTTCACACCGGGACTTTTCCCACAGCATTTAAGCAGGCTCGGGTAACCCCACTGCTTAAGAAACCCTCTATGAACCCAGGACTTTTAGAAAACTACCGACCGGTATCCCTTCTGCCTTTTATTGCTAAGACACTCCTGAGAGTAGTGTTCAACCAACTCTCTATGTTTCTTGCACAGAACAACCTCCTGGACAACAACCTATCCGGATTCAAAAGCGGCCACTCAACTGAGACTGCCCTGCTCTTGGTTACTGAAGCAATGAGACAGGCAAAAGCAGCTTCCAGATCCTCAGTACTTATCCTGCTGGATCTGTCTGCTGCTTTTGATACAGTTAACCACCAGATCCTCCTGTCAACTCTCATGAAGATGGGCATCTCAGGAACTGCTCTCCAGTGGTTCAAGTCTTCCCTCTCAGGTAGGTTCTTCAGGGTGTCATGGAGAGGTGAAGTGTCTAAGTCAAATCATCTAGCTACTAGAGTTCCTCAGGGCTCAGTGCTTGGACCACTTCTCTTCTCCATCTACATGTCACCACTAGGATCTGTCATCCAGAAACATGGCTTTTCTTATCACTGCTATGCTGATGACACTCACCTCTACTTCTCATTTCAACCAGATGACCCCACAGCTGATGTTCGGATCGCTGCCTGCCTGCCTGACAGACATATCTGCCTGGATGAAGGAACAACACCTTCAACTCAATCTGGCAAAGACAGAACTGCTTGTGGTCTCAGCCAACCCAGCACTTCAACATACTCTCTACATTCAGCTCGGTTCATCAACCATAACTCCGTCCGGGACAGCCAGGAACCTTGGAGTTGTGATTGACGATCAGCTCAAATTCACTGACCACATTACTGCAACAACCCGGTCCTGCAGATTTGCGCTATACAACATTAGGAAGATTAGACCCTTCCTATCAGAGCAGGCCACTCAACTCCTGGTCCAAGCTCTTGTACTCTCCAGACTGGACTACTGTAATTCTCTTCTAGCGGGCCTTCCAGCATCCACTGTTAAACCCTTGCAGCTGATCCAGAATGCAGCGGCAAGAGTGGTCTTCAACGAGTCGAAGAGAGCTCACGTCATGCCTCTCTTCATCAATCTGCACTGGCTGCCGATAGCCACGTGAATCAAATTCAAGGCTCTGGTGCTCGCCAACAAAGCAACCGCAGGCTCTGCACCAGTATCCCTAAACTCGCCTGTTCAGACTTACACACCCTCCAGAAGCTTGCGTTCTGCAAGTGAACGACGCCTAGTGGTGCCATCCCAATGAGGCATGAAATCCCTCAATAGGACCTTTTCCTGGACCGTTCCCACCAGGTGGAATGACACTTCTTTTCCAGCAGCACTTGACCAATAAAGAATAGCACTTATCACTCTATTCATTTCTATTTGTTATTTATAAAAATAAAAATAAAATAAAAACCTGTCCTATGTGTTCTGTGCTAGATTACGTGAGACTTGTTACAGTGCTTGCATATTGTTGCCTATGATTGTTCTTGGTTGCATCTATACTGTCATTTGTAAGTCGTTTTGGATAAAAGCATCTGCTAAATGACTAAATGTAAATGTCATCCACCTGCAATTAATATGAATGTTATTTTTTATTACTTGGCCCGAACGATCGGTGGATACATCCACCAACCTAAACCTATACCCACAAGCATAACTTCACTGCAGACAAATCAGCATGTTCAAAACTTCTGCAACATAATCAGTGGATAGATCTGTAACAATGCAATACTAATCACATTTAAAAAAAAAATGTTTTACTCACACAAATGTGTTCCATCACCATTCCTGTCGGATCCCATATAGAAGGCACAGCATTGTCTTAATTTCAATATGTCTGCAAATACAGCTCGCACTGCATCTTGTTTACAAACGATTCCGCAGTTCAATGAAGCGAACAGACGTGCAATGTCTTCCCCACGTGAGCTGGAACTTCATTAAAAATAAAGTTCAACCACTCATTCCTAATATTAGAATCCGAAGGAAGCTTATGCAGGGACTGTGTTCTTCCCCGACCAGGCACAGCCCAATGCGTTTCTCTTAGGCATGTTTATTGCTTTGTAGCGCTATCTGTTTAGCTCCACGAGTCGGTGGACGTGGCTACAGAATCAGGCCTTGTTCATCTTATGTTGATGCGGCGTTTCACCACACTGTCGTCAAGAGTTGGCATATTCTGAGATTGATCGTTTGCTGGGCCTGGTGTCAATAAAAGCTTTTCTTTGACTAACAAGGAAGTTTTCAGCTCCAAAGATATTCTAATATCACGATGAACTTTTATATTTCAAAGGCTCAAGGGAAAGTTGATTTTTCAATTCATCACCCTTTAAGCATTCCATGAGATAATGACAATCCTCCGATCTCTGATTTTGGCCCAAAGTCTTTCTGCAGGGGAGCACTGAAACAATTTTGGAAAAGAATCTAATTGCGATGGTTTTTTTTGTTTTGTTTTTTTACCAATATTGCAATTGTGATTTCTTTAAGCTCTTTATCTTCTGTATCATTCAACAAAGATGAGCAATAAATCATTGTATAATAATGGTGGGAATCTTTAGGCACCTCACAATCCAATTCCAAATTTATTCTTGAACTTTGCATTTAACATGGAGCACTGTACCAATCGGTTTAAAAGTCCAGTCCGAATGAAAATGGGCATTTTTTTCTGATTGAGGTGTTTAAATTGAGCAAAGCCAATTAAATTGTTATCGGTTTGAGAGGTTTGGGATAAACCTTTTCATGAACCAAAAAACGAAAAATTCCACCTTATAAATAACCTGATCCGATTACTATGAGTGGACGTCCTTCTGTGACACGATATACAGCACGCGCCTCCACCACTGAGGCTAAAATGCTAACAAGAGGGGAGAGAAACATTTTTTGAGGTGTTAACTTTTTTTCATAAGTTATGAAGATAATAATGGAATAATGACACAATAATAATGACATAGCCTGGCTACACCATCTCATATTGACAGCATTTGTTTTACTTCAACTTTGCCTGAGAGAAGAATTTATTTATCTGATGATTCTTACACTTTTCAGCAAATAACTTTTATAAAACTTGTGGTGGCCATTGAGAGTGGCCACGGCAAATTGGGAACACATTCCAGCTGCTGGAGAGGACAGCGTTGACATTTCTGATGCAACAACTGTGCGCATGTAACAAAATGATTGCGATTGAAAGCGTCAGCACATGTAAAAATCGGATTGGTTTATATAACGTCTCATGTAACAGAATCTTTCACTCGTAATGATTTTTTTTAAAAAGGGTGCATGTAAACGTGACTGACACAGGAGGTTGCATTGCCTAAAGTTGTTTGGATGCACGTTGTTTTATAACAAGGATTGGCAAATTTGTGCATTACAATTCAGAAATGATTATAACTGCACTTACAAGAGCAATCAACTGTCTAAATGCCATGTATAGCCAATTGGAGCCATCTCTCAAATTTAGAAAAGCACCATGGCGGATGCTAGAAGACTAGGGGTGTAACGATACACTGGGGTGTCACGATTCGATATGCATCTCGATACTGAACTCACGATACGATATGTATCACAATATTTTAAACCAAAGTAAAGTTGTTGTTTTTTTACTATTTTTTTTACTATTTTTGGTTATATATATATATACATACATACAAACATACTTATATACAGGGGCGTCGCACCCGTGGGGGATGTGGGTGTTTTAACACCCACACTTTTCCCGGTGAGAGGGTTCAACACCCACACTTTTTCTGCAGTTTTTCCAGCGTGGCTGCCTCTTTTCCCCTCCCTCTCAAACATGACACCGGCTTTGAGTGTGATGGCTGATGATTGGCTGTTACCACCTCTTTTGGTGTTGTTAGATTTATCGGTCAGCTCGTTCTTATACTGCCTTCACGTGCCATTGGAATAATCGTAAATACTAGTTTCATATTTAAAAAAAATTGGACATGAACTCCCTCTCAAGTCAAAATTTTAATGGATGAGCTCATAATCACTACTTCAGAAGTGGGAAGTACAACATTTTCGATAGCACGTGAAAGCAGCATTAATGTTGTTTGCACGTCAAAAGCACAGGTGTGTACGTTCAACTATAAGTCTCATGGGTGTGTCAAAAAAAACAATCAAATCCGAGTAGGCATTCTTTATGTTCACACAGAAGCCGCTGAGGCTTAGCATGAATTTTAGCAGTGTACTCGACGTCAATTGCGAGATATGCAAATAACTAAACTAAACATTTCATATTTGACAGCTGCCTTTTTAACTCAGAAATGTTAAATGACAAATATTATATATATATATATATATATATATATATATATATATATATATATATATATATATATATATATATATTCAGGCTAATTAAAAAAACTTTTGTCTAATTTCAACATTTTTAATTGAAAATAGGGCTATTTAATGTAATGTGATTAAAAAAAGACAAGAAATATTATTAACAAAGCCATTTTCTTCAGATTACCATAAGTTTAAATGTGTGCACACTGTAAATTAATATAATTCCATTTGTAGCCTTCAGTCAATTAAAAAACTTAGCTTATTCAGCCTGTTTTGGGTATAAGATTAGTAATGAATGTGTGCATATTGTGAATATAATAAACTGACCTAGCTTAAGTAAATTAATTACTTAAAGCTACACTGTGTGATATTTTCCCCCATCCAGCGGTGAAAAGGCATATGACCATCCAGTGAATATTAGTTTCTGTTCCTCTAAATTCTGATTTCGTTTTAACTCCTACGGTGGCTGATTTAGTCCAAGATTAATATGGCTTCCAGTTCGATCAAGTGATGAGGTTATTTTAGAAAACTTTTATAATTTGCAGTTAGGGACGCTCATTTTGACCGTTTAACCGTTAACCGATAGTACGAATTTTGACCGATTAATACTATCAGTTAAATGATTTAAAGTTTTTTTGTTTTTTTTTGCTGTATGGTTAAAGAAACATATGCTGTATTTGTTAACTCATGGGGTGCATGGACACTAGCAACCACACGTCTCTGCAGAAATATTTCCCAAACTATGTGGGATCATTTTGGCAGAAAGGGCGACGAAGTTACTTGCAAATTGCAAATTATGCTACGCGGTAATAAAATAAAGCAGTAATACAAGCTCTTGCCTGGTGGAAAGCAAATAAAAGGCGCTTCCCAATGCTGGCCGCTCTTGCGAGGCGTTATCTCTGTATTTCTGGGAAACAGTGCCATCTGAAGCCTTAATGCTTTTCGTTGTGTGGTTTTGGTCAAGTTTACTAAAGTAGCCTAAAAATTGTCAAGTATTGATGGTTTATTGAACAATTACTCAGTTTCCCTCTGTCGTTTCAAAGAACAGCACAACGGTCGGGCGCATCGAAACACTTCCTCAAACAGACAGGGCGCGCGCAGTCAGCGGAGGCTCGCACTGTGGAGACCGTATAAACGAGGCTTTCTGCCGCAGGTCTAACTGTCAACAGGCTAACTTACATCATTTAGACATGTTATTTTATTTATTAATTTTTTTAAATAAAAAACAGTCAAGCTTTGGATTGAGGTAGGCCTGCTATTTTGATTTGATTGGAAAAACTATTCCGGTTCTTCAAAGCTTCAAACGGATTCAGTGTATTTTCGTTTTATCTTAATTTGGTAATTATTTAATAAAAAAAATTGTGTAGGCCTATTTATTTTTTGCTTTTTATTTCTATGATTTTATTCAGTTTTTCTGTGTTGTCAGAAAAGCTGCAGATGTGTGAAAATGTGACAATGTGTGAATCCAGGTTCTGTTGTTGATCTGTTGTGTTTGCACAGTAAAATAAACCCGTGAAAAGAGTATTTGTAACTGATCACAGACACTCATCAATTGTATTTTTATTTGATGTCAATTCAATATTATAATCTTATCAGTTAACGGTTAATAATCGATTAATGGGCATCGGTTGTCGGTCGGGAAAAATAACAGAAATGAGCATCCCTATTTGCAGTTATTTAATTTGTCAGTTAACATGTCAGTTAACATGTAGGTTATGACATCTATGTAAAATGAATAATAGTTTTACCTTTTCGTTATTTTTTACCATTTCATTGCTAACATCAGCGATCAGGTTCCCAGACGAATGCAAGCTAATCTTAGTAAAAAATGTATATTGTACGACATCACTAGCGTAAGGCAAAGTTTACATTGTAGGCTATATCAGTCTCAAGCAATCCCCCTCTTCACATTCGACACGGTGCCATCGAGTGTTAAAACGCGAAAGGTGAAGCTTGAATTTACGGGTATGTCCCTCTTTGGCTAATGTACTTTCAAGATGGAGGGGCAACATGGCGACGCGCATTCGAACCCCTCATCCGTATGTATTTTCAATGGCATATTATACACTTACGAGAATACTTTATTACTTGAAAGAATATACATTAATGAGGACATATATTTTTGAAAGAACTAAGTGTTTTAGCTAAGAATAAACTAAAAAGTTACACAGTGTAGCTTTAAGTCTACGAAAATGATTTATAAAACATAAATATCAGTTAAACATATGTTTACTTTCTTCACTGACAAAAATGAAAAAAACTTTATCAGTCATGTCTGCTCACTGACATGGTTTTCAAGCTATTGTTATCTAATTTGTTGGCCTTCAGAACTTCTTAAAATGCACATTTGTAGATCATAGAAATCAAAATTTTCTCGGGGGAGCATGCCCCCCAACGACCTCACTTTTGGGATCTTAGTGATTACAAACCTGTCTATATTGTATGATTAAGAGATGTACAATATGGTCATCCAGAATACGGCATTAATATTTGCTACATAAGTATAAGTAATAATAAATATCCTATATGCATGCTAATAAGCTACTAGTTACTAGTGAGAATTGGACCCTAACAACAAATAAACCATCCATCCCCCGCACTTTTAAAAAGCTTGCTACGCCCCTGCATATAAACATATACCGGAAGCATTCTCACCCCATGCTCGCAACTCTCCCGTGCTCGCTATGTCCCGCCTATCTGTCTTTTAATACAGTATGTATGAATGAACCATTTAAATTGCTTTGAATAATCATACTACTAAAACTAAATGTGATATCGTGATTTAAATGATGTTTGCGCTTTGACTTGGAGGAGTGCCATTTTAAATGTTTGCGCTTTCACTTTGAAGAGTGCCGTTCCGGCAGCGCGTGGACTTCAGAAGATGTAATCAATCACAGTTCTAATCGCAAGAAAGAGTGTCAAAATGACCGCTCTCAAACTGTAAATGTTTAGCTCATCCAAGAATTAAACTATCTGCATTTATTCCCTCCCTTTAATTAGGACACTCATATGAGCCGTTTAAAAAATATCATTCAATTCTGTTGAGATTTTAATTAGGATCAAATGAGCTCAGCTTTGAGAATGAAACCAACCTGTTTGTTCCTCAGTTTCTTCATGTTTCACTCTCAATGTTTCTTCAATCTTCATATCTTCACTTTCCTCTTTAATAAACGCCATCTTCATGTCTTCACTCTCCTCTTTAATAAACGCCATCTTTATGTAGACATGGACCTCATTCGCTTCACCAGGAGTTTATCTGTGTTTAAAAATAATTAACAGAAACAAACCCAAACTAAGTCTCTCCTAGTTCAGTTAATGGACCTAAATGACCAAATTAGACAAAAACACTCAAAACTAACACAACATATTAGTAAAAGAAAGCTAATTTAAAATTATTTAGTTTAACTAACTTAATTAGTTTAGCTATTTAATGGTCATTTGTAGAAATCAAGATCGCTTTGAATCACTGAATCATTTGTTGTGAATCAATCGGTTCAATTGACTCGGAGAGTGGAAAGCTCCGGTTCTCTCGTCACTCGCCAGAAACTGAATTCATGTTTGAACTGTTTCACGACAAAGAGCGAAATTAGTTCCTTCTGTTACTCATGATGTTATTCTGTTACTTTACTCACACAACGCTGATAAATGTTAGATACAGCAATGCAGTTTTACATTTAATAATATATAATTCATTCTGCGTCGCTTTAAACACTTTAAATGCTTAAAACACAAACCTTCCTTCAGCAGAATCACAACAGATGCAGGAGCACGGCGCAGCCATATGACGTCATACACCAAGACCAAATAAAAGTCCATTTCACTGCTGAGTCTAAAATCACAGAAGTGCAGAATTTTTTTAAGTAGAAAAATACAGTTCACATTGAGATATAATTAAAGATTAAATAAAAAAATTAAAACAATAACACTAAGCAGTCACACTCAGTTTTTTTGTGTTAATGAAGTACTCATTATACTCTTATCTACAGTCACAGTATTTGTGTTCATTTTCTCATCATCCAGCCCAGTAAACACAGAAGAACTGAAAACATTCTCTATTTGTTCCCTTTTTTTAACCTAAAGAGAATGATCTTAGAACGTTCCCTGTAGGTTATTTTTTGTGTTCATTTTATAACTTAAAGAGAACTTTCCCAGAACGTTCTCTGTTGGTTCTTTTTTTGGATTCATTTTATAACCTAAAGAGAACGTTCTAGGAACGTTCCCTGTAGGGTTCTCTTTTTTTTGGGATCATTTTACAACCTGGAGAATGTTCCCAGAAAGTTCCCTACAGGTTATATTTGAATTGTATTTTTATACCTTAAAGAGAACGCTCCTGGAATTACAAAATTAACTGTATAATATCCATCTGTATAATATGGTGTAAGACAGTAACCAAGGAGAGGGGGCAGTCAGGTAAGACTATAAATACTATAAATATTTGTGTTTGTGTAAAACTAAAGACGACCATGCAATAGCAATTTTTTTTTCAATTTTTTAAAGTTTTATTAAAACAGGAACAAATGGAACAACAGAACAAGGTAACGTACCAGCATTAAAAATATATAACTGGGGAAATAGTTTTAAAGCAGGACCAATAAAGGGGGTGGGGGGAAATTTTGAAAGCAGGAGTATAAAGAATAGTTTCAGCTTCATGCACACAAGAGTAAGCAACAAAATAATCAACACCACTCAAAATCAACATGAACATCGCAATACAGATGTTTGTATGTTTGTGTTGTGCACACATATTTCGAAGAAATGGACTGAATATGTGGATGCCCTATTCAGCTACTTCTGAATGCATATAAGGGAAAAACTGTTTTACGTCATTCACATTGTGTTTTTTCTGTAATCCTTCCAAACCAGCCAAACAAGGAAACAGATGAATACCTGTAAAATAATGATCAGAGATTAAATTAATTATCATCATCATAATCATAATCTACAGGTAAACAAGGTTTGGTTTTCGTACGTGGGTTAATCATCAGTGTTACAGTTGATGATTTGAGATGATCCAGGATTGTTAGATTCTTTGGAGTCATTAAGCTCAAACTTGCTCAGGACTCAGGAGCAGGCATATTTAGACAAAAACAAGATTAGTGATTAGTGATAGAGTGATTAAGATTATACGGTGAAAGTTTATCACAGCCACTGTTACTTTCTTACAAGCACAGGGAAATAATAAAAAATATAAATGTACTTGTCATTACATAATTTTGAGCACAACTGTACATTATGTGTATATTAATGAATTATATATATATATATATATATATATATATATATATATATATATATATATATATATATATATATATATATATATAAATAGAGACAATTTTACTCATGTATTTGTGAGTGAATAATTATCTTACTTTTATTGGAGCTTTACATTAAATACAGTTTGGATGAACATTACATTAATATTTTGAACGATGACATCTATACTTTATGCAAAATGTAAACAATTAGGATAGTGGTTACCAACCACATTGATTAATATTAATTTGCATCCCCTATAAAAAAATATGTGCCATTATTTGTCATGGTAGTCTTTGTAATAAACAATAACATAACTTCTCTAACACATCTGATTAAGTTTAAATAGTAAAGGGGGTGGGGAAGGGGCACACACAAACCCCATAAATGACTATAAAAACATACAATTTCAACATAACTCATATCATACTTACGTCCAAACTTGCACATCAAAAACATAAAATGGTGCCATGCAGAGTCCTCTCGTGCAGCCACAGACTGTATAAAAATGCATGCAGCACATGTTTCTTCTCGTCCAGCATTTTTGGAGACTCGCAAGCAATATCGCCACCTATGGATTGGTAAATATTATATACATTATATATACAGGTCCTTTTAAAAAAATTAGCATATTGTGATAAAAGTTCATTATTTTCCATAATGTAATGATAAAATTAAAATTGCATATATTTTAGATTCATTGCACACAAACTGAAATATTTCAGGTCTTTTATTGTTTTAATACTGATGATTTTGGCATACAGCTCATGAAAAACCCAAAATTCCTATCTCAAAAAATTAGCATATCATGAAAAGGTTCTCTAAACGAGCTATTAACCTAATCATCTGAATCAATTAATTAACTCACACACCTGCAAAAGATTCTTGAGGCTTTTAAAAACTCCCAGCTTGGTTCATTACTCAAAACCGCAATCATGGGTAAGACTGCCGACCTGACTGCTGTCCAGAAGGCCATCATTGACACCCTCAAGCGAGAGGGTAAGACACAGAAAGAAATTTCTGAACGAATATGCTGTTCCCAGAGTGCTGTATCAAGGCACCTCAGTGGGAAGTCTGTGGGAAGGAAAAAGTGTGGCAAAAAAACGCTGCACAACGAGAAGAGGTGACCGGACCCTGAGGAAGATTGTGGAGAAGGACCGATTCCAGACCTTGGGGGACCTGTGGAAGTCTGGAGTAGAAACATCCAGAGCCACCATGCACAGGCGTATGCAGAAAATGGGCTACAGGTGCCGCATTCCCCAGGTCAAGCCACTTTCGAACCAGAAACAGTGGCAGAAGCACCTGACCTGGGCTACAGAGAAGCAGCACTGGACTGTCGCTCAAATTTTGCATGTCATTCGGAAATCAAGGTGCCAGAGTCTGGAGGAAGACTGGGGAGAAGGAAATGCCAAAATGCCTGACGTCCAGTGTCAAGTACCCACAGTCAGTGATGGTCTGGGGTGCCATGTCAGCTGCTGGTGTTGGTCCACTGTGTTTTATCAAGGGCAGGGTCAATGCAGCTAGCTATCAGGGGATTTTCGAGCACTTCATGCTTCCATCTGCTGAAAAGCTTTATGGAGATGATGTCTTTTTTCAGCACGACCTGGCACCTGCTCACAGTGCCAAAACCACTGGTAAATGGTTTACTGACCATGGTATTACTGTGCTCAATTGGCCTGCCAACTCTCCTGACCTGAACCCCATAGAGAATCTGTGGGATATTGTGAAGAGAAAGTTGAGAGACGCAAGACCCAACACTCTGGATGAGCTTAAGGCCGCTATCGAAGCATCCTGGGCCTCCATAACACCTCAGCAGTGCCACAGGCTGATTGCCTCCATGCCACGCCGCATTGAAGCAGTCATTTCTGCAAAAGGATTCTCGACCAAGTATTGAGTGCATAACTGAACATAATTATTTGAAGGTTAACTTTTTGTATTAAAAACACTTTTCTTTTATTGGTCGGATGAAATATGCTAATTATTTTAGATTTTGGAAAAAATGTGGGTTTTCATGAGCTGTATGCCAAAATCATCAGTATTAAAACAATAAAAGACCTGAAATATTTCAGTTGGTGTGCAATGAATCCAAAATATATTAAATTTAAATGGTATCATTACATTATGAAAAATAATGAACTTTTATCACAATATGCTAATTTTGTGAGAAGGACCTGTATTTCCAAAACAATTGTAAATTACTTTTAATTTTCTAATGAAAAATGTTGTAAATATGTCTAAGTTTATATATAATAAACTAGGTATCAAAATAATAATAATAAAGATATATATATATATATATATATATATATATATATATATATATATATATATATATATATATATATATATTTATATTTATAGACTTGTCTTCATTTATACTCGTGTGCCCGCGGGCATGTGCAGAGCCCGCCGGTACCTTGTGAGAGGACATCCCATCCTGTGAGTTTTTCTCAGGTAAAGTACATTTTTATTTAACTGATTTAGATTTACAGTAAATGTACCACTATTGTTCACATAAACAATGGATTTATGTCTTTTATCCATTTCTCCGTCTAGTGTTAAATACCGTTAAATGCCGTTATGTCTGTGTGACGTCACTGGATAATATTTTAAGCATATACGCTCGGATTAAGAGAAGCTCTTTCATTTCAGAGTTATGTATTTCATGTTAACCTTGCATAAAAAGAAATACATTCTACAATTATAATATGTTCACTTTTTAATTATAATATAGGCCTATTCACTTTGTATGGAAAGTAGCACCTACAGTACTCTCACAGGGCTATGTTTGACTAACAATCAGACACATTTGGGTTTCTTTAACTTACTAAGATTTTTATTTTCTTTTTTAAAAGGCATCCTGCATCTCTGATTTGTCATGTTCATCATAACCTTAGTCAAAAAACACTGATAAATAAAAACCGAATGTATTTTAAATCATATTCAGACATTTGTACTTTCTCTCCCCTTTCCATGTGTCAACAGCAGCTAGGCAAGTCATCTTAGACTTTTTGAGGATCAACCCCAGATATGCAAAATATGCAAAGGGTGCTGGTAAACTGAAGCATTTGGAGGACCTGAAGGATTTTTTTGAAGAACAGTTTTACTGTTCAGGACAAACAAGAGACCACACACAGTATTAAGAATCAAGGGTATGCAAATTTTTTAACGGGTCATTTTTACTGTATATATTCAGCTATTTTTTTTGACTGTATGTAAACATCTCTTATGCAAAATATCTTAATCATGACAGTACTATCTATCCAAATTACCCCAATAAGGTGGGCTGAATTCTTCTTGTTCTATTTAATGGCAGGTCACAGCTTAACTGTTATTATGGAAATTTAGCATGGACAAGAACACTAATCTCGTCTACCCCCTCCCCTTTCCTCAGCCTTGTGACCCATCAGTGCCAAAGCTTCAGCAAGCGCTGTGTGCTCAGCTGCTGTGCTCTCCACAGTTCAGGGAAAGGTAAGAAGTATATAGAAAAAAATTGTGTTGCACCAATACAGTTTTCTAAAATTTCACAAAAAAAACAAAACATTTTTTTTACAGTGATTTCAAGGCAAAAGTTTTGTGATTGTATAATGTTTAATCGTTAAATTAAATTTCGAGCACGACAATGAGTTCACTGTGCATATTTTTACCACACACACACACACACACACACACATGTTGTGTTTCCATGTTTTATGGGGACATTCCATAGATGTAATGCATTTTATACTGTACAAACCGTATTTTCTATCCCCCTACACTGCCCCTGCCCCTAAACCTACCCATCACAGGAGACATGCTGCATTTTTACTTTTTCAAAAAACATCACTTAGTGTGATTTATAAGATGTTTTCCTCATGGGGACCAAAAAATGTCCCCACAAGGACAAGGATTTTGGATATTGCCATCTTTGTGGGGACATTTTGTCCCCATACCATAGGGATTACCAGTCCACACACACACACACACACACACACACACACACACACACACACACACACACACACACACACACACACACACACACACACACACACAGACACACACACACACACACACACACACACACACACACACACTGCAATACTGAAAGATAAATATAATGAGAAAAGTCAATGGTCGATAGCCCAACTAAAATGAAATAAAAATTTACAGCCAAACATCAACATCTAAACCTGTTAATCTCAATAAGAAGATTAGCAATGAGTGTCATTTTTAAGTGTCCACGTTCTTTTGTTAATGTAGTGTAGGTACAATGAAATATTGCAAAATATGCCATTGCCACATTTTTATCAGGTCTAATATTTTTCAAAATCCAAGAGGCAGCACTACACAAGGCAGTGGAAATATGCACGGAGATCATTGGCGGAAAGGTTTATAGGAGAGGAATCGTCAGAAACATCAGATCATCCAATATCACCTCATCCAATAACACTTCATCCAATAACACCTCATCCAGTAACACCTCATCCAATAGCACCTCAACACATCAATTTCATTGATGAAAAATTGTCAAGTGTTATTGCAAGTGTGCAAATTGGGGTCAGTGGGGAAAGCTGCAGTTATGGACCAGGCAGTGTAGATGATGGGGTCAGTGAAGGAAATTCCAACTCAGGAACTGAGAGTGAAAATGAAATAGGCTCAACTTCACTCAAAACATTTTTACAGGAATGGGCAACAAAACACTTAATCACACATAATGCCTTAGATGTTCTCCTGAGGGGACTTAAAACAAATGGACACCCAGAGCTCCCATCAACAGCAAGGACATTACTGAAAACTCCAAGACTTGTTAAATCAGTGATAAAGTCTGGAATGGAGTGTGTCCATTTTAATTTAAGAGAGACCCTTCACATGCAGCTGCAGCGCTATCCAAGGGTGGTAACAGAAGGAGTTAGCAATTTGGAAGTATCATTTAATATAGATGGCTTGCCCATTTTTAAAAGAAGCAGGGCACAACTTTGGCCCATCCTCTGTGCCATTCACCTATCACCCATTAATGTCTTCCCTGTAACACTGACACTTGGTCCCACCAAACCATCAAATCCGGATTATACAGAAGAAGCCATAAAGGACATTCAGGAACTACTTGAAAATGTTTTGGATAGAAAATACATAAAAATCAGAAGTGTTGTGTGTGACGCACCCGCAAGAGCCATGGTGAAAAAGATCAAGCAGTATTCTGGGTATTATGGGTGCGACAAATGCACACAGAAGGGCACATGGGTTTCTGGTCGAGTGACTTACCCAGAGGTGGCCAACCTCACTCTACGCCCCGATGCCACATACCGTGCTGAAATGGCAAGACGTCAGGAGAATGAAGACATTCCAATGTCTCCCTTTTTGAAACTCCCACTGGACATGGTAGAGTAAATTTCCAATCGACTACATGCACCAAGCCTGCCTGGGTGTGATGAAAAAGCTCGTCACAGAGTGGGATAGAGGAGACAGAAAGGTGAGAATATCTCCTGGGCAAATAAATGAAGTGACTCTAAGGCTGCTGTCACTTAGTGGGGTCATTCCAAGCTGTTTTGCCCGAAAACCAAGGAAACTAGTAGACATCGACAGGTGGAAGGCAACTAAACTGCGGCAGTTTGCTGTATACACTGGCAAGATCGTGCTGAAGGGAATTCTGGCGGACCAGTTGTATGAACATTTCATGACGTTCAGTGTTGCCTTGGGTCTTCTGCTCTGCCCTACTCTGGCAGTGGACCACAATTGCTACTGTAAAGAACTGATGACATACTTTGTTGGAAAAACAAAAGAACTCTATGGAAGTCACTTCATGGTGTACAATGTACATTCAATGGTAAATCTACCGGAACAGGCAATGGCTTTTGGCAGTCTTGATGCGCACAGCGCATTTCCATTTGGAGAACCATCTTGGGAAACTGAAACGTCTCGTTAGATCAGGAAAGCAGCCTCTTACTCAAGTGGTCAAACGGCTGGGGGAAATGTCAAATTTCCCACTGTCTGTGGAGGCTTCCAAGTCCAAAATCAAAAGGCCTAACAATGCCTTCATTCTTGCTGAAGGACACTGTTGCTAGGCCATTGATGAGAGAGAATAATTGGATGATTCAGGTTCCCAGATGCTATTGTGCAAGCTTTTTGAAAAAACGGATCCACTTTTTAGAGATCCGTGTGACTCAAGAATACTTGGCTGTTTTAAAGTGCAATCAAGTCATTCAGTTATGAAGCTAATTCCAGAATGGCAGCTGACAAGAAGTGCCATAATGGTAGAAAAGAGACGAGATGAGGATTCTTAGTGTAACCCATGTTAAATGTGGTGCCTTAGGAAAATAAATATATATAATTGTATATTCTACTATTTGTATTTCTAATTAAAATATTGAAACGATCTATTAAAATACATTGTGTATTAACTATGTATAAATAAAAATATAATAATTATCATATTTGAGCGGAGATCATGTGACGTATTACACGTTGCACGAGCTGTGTATGATGCAAGCGGATGACTCACGGAAGTGCGAGAGATGCGCTGAACACGAGATGACTGATGCAGAAACGGGATTAAAAAGATGATTGTGAAACTCTCCTGAATCTGAAGCGGGTGTTTTAAAAACTGTGAAAACTCGGGATTTGGTCAGGTTTGTTGATTTGAGTTGAAAACCTCTCTCATGGATTTGAGATGGCGAGCCACCAAAATTGAATGCTGATCTCTGGACCTGGGAAAACACACTTTTGCTGTATCAGGGACGTTCGTAGCGTTGCGTCAACTTGCTTCAGGAGGACAATTCTGTTTCCTTTGGACATTTCGCTAGACTGGTAGGACTGATTTGGCACTCATTCACTGGACTTGTTAAAGGACTTTACTGGACAATATTTGAAAGAAAAGATTCAGACGAAAAGTTATAACAAGGGTATTTGGTTATTGAGTGTGAGTTAAATGTATATTTTGTATTTTTGTTTTGTTTTTTTTTCCATTTCAGTGTGATAAGAAATTCCAGTTTTGCTGACTGGTTAATTGTGGTTATATTACCTTGTTTACGGGTTTTGTTAAAGAGGTTCTGACTTGAGCAAATATAGAACAAGAATCCCAAATTTAAAAGACAGTGAAGCTTAATAGCTGTCTGAAATACAGAGAAAATAAATAAATAAATAATAGTCTTACTACAATCTGCAAATTGAGGTAAAGTACATTTAAATTCTTTCAAGAGAAAGATAAAGAAATCGAATTCTTGACAGAATAAGAGAAGCAAGACAAGAGACAACACAGAGAATTCATATTTTGGTTATCAATTTATTGTTTTATCATTGTTTTCGTTTCCAAATCTTGTTTATTTTGTCTATGTGACTGTTAAATTTCAAATATATTTTCTTGAGTAATTTCCTCATATGCTTCTGTGGTTTATTTACTGCCAGTATTAATTCTGTTTTCCACCAACCTAGAAACTGGTCCATTGCTCTAACGTTATGTTGAGGGCACTTGTTACATAAACTTTGGCGAGCCAGCCAGGAGAACAGTGGTAGTAAATATCTTGTGAACAGGTTCCTAAAAAAAAAAACTGGTTATGCAAACCTAAGATCACGTTAGTCTTAAAAAACATGGATATCGTTGAAACGGAGAAAGTTAAAGTTGCGAACTCTGTGATAGTTCGTGGGTTGACTGACACAGAGTTTGACGAAGACTTAGTTGAATTTCTAAATAAGCACGGACGTATTAGTAGACATCTGAGAGTAGATGACCCAAAGTCGCCTTTTCATAGAGACGTCATTGTAGAATATGAAAGCTGTGCTGCCCTTGAAACTCTTGAGCCTATGTTGCGTACACTTTCAGAAGCCCTCATAACGTCTCTTATGTCATAACACTCTTGTCAAGTGCCTACTTGCCAGTAGCCACCAAGCAAGCTACCGCCGTTTACTTCTCTGAGCTGCAGAAATTGGCAACGATTAGTGGAAAGACTTTTGAGGAACTTCTCAGAGAGCAGTTATCTCAAGCCACTCCATCAAGTGCTGCAATTGCAACAGATGAAAATGAGCCAAAGTTTTCCTTAGGGACTGCCACTCCCACATATGATCCTCTTACCTCATTCAAAGGAGGGAAAAGTGTAGGATGTCAAAGCCCAGAGACTGTACGTTCAGTGGTCATTGAAAATAAAATGTCAGCTTTGGATGTGGCTGATGTAAATCCACCTGAAATCCAACGTGTGGTAGTTGAACACCTGCTAAAGAATGAGGGAATTCCCCACATGCATGCACCATTCAGACTTAGGGTCTTTTCTGGAAAAAATTCCACGTCCGAGCACTGAAGTTGATTATGATGCTTGGAGAGGGAGTGTTGAACTGATTCTCCAGGATCCTTCTTTTTCTGATATGCACAGATCCAGAAAAATATTAGACAGCTTGTTACCTCCAGCATCGGAAATTGTGAGGCATTTGGGTGCAACAGCTCTACCTACTGAATACCTGGACGTTCTGGATTCTGCTTTTAGACGCAGTTGAGGGACGGGATGATCTTTTGCAAGATTCTTGAACACATTGCAAAATGCAGGCGAAAAGCCCTCCTTGTTCCTACAACGCTTACAAGCAGCGCTTTTAAAAGCAATAAAAAGAGGTGCTGTCTCCAATGCTGAAGCTGATAAACAGCTCTTGAAACAGTTCTGCCGAGGCTGTTGGAGCGACACGTTGATAACAAACCTTCAGCTAGAGGCTAAACGGGATAGTCCACCTTCATTTTCTGAACTGCTTTTGCAGCTGCGCAGTGAAGAAAATCGACATTTTGCCAAAGAGAGCCGCATGCGTCAGCATCTGAATGTGCATCGTCATAAAGTCAGCTCCAATGTTGTATCCACAAGCTCTCTTGACTTAGAGCAAGGTGATGCATCAGAGGTGAATGAGGTCGCAGAACTAAGACGGCAAGTCACAAAACTTCAAAGTCAGCTCAGTAATCAGAGAGCTAAACAGACAGAGAAAACTGTGCTATTGAAGAGTGATGATGTGCTTGACTTAAAGAAACAGATTGCAGAACTTCAGAGTCAGTTCACAAAGCTAGGATCCCAGAAACCTCTAAAGCAAAAAAAAGAATGTGAGACCAAACAGGTTTACTCTAAGTCCACTCAACCAAGTGCTTCAACTACTGTCCAAAATTTTCAAGAAAGACCTAAGCCAGGATATTGTTTCCGCTGTGGCGAAGATGGACATATCGCTCCTGGTTGCGAGAATGATCCAAACCCATCTTTAGTGAACGAAAAAAGGAAGCAGCTGAGGGAGCGACAGAATCTGTGGGACCGCCAAAAAGTGTCCAGGGGTCTCAGAGTCTTTAAACTGGAATTAGCCCCTGTAGCGAGACATACAAGGGCTACTGTGTGCAGAACTAGTCTCAAAAAGCCCATAGGAAGGAAGGGTAGCTCAGAGTTAGCCCGTAGTAGGGGTCAGTTGGCCAGCCTCCCAAAGGGGCTGATAGGGGCCAAGTGTACTGCTCAAGTGTACATTGAAGGTAAACTATGTTCCTGCCTTTTGGACACCGGGTCTCAAGTCACAACAATTTCCCAATCCTATCATGAGCAAAACTTGTCTGAGCTAAGTATAATTCCTTTAGAGAACCTGCTGGAAGTGGAGGCCGCAAATGGGCAGGTAGTACCCTATTTGGGGTATGTAGAAATGAGAGTCAAGTTTCCTGAGGATTTTCTCGGAAGTACTGTTGAAGTATCAACGCTTGCACTGGTTATTCCAGATACCAGTGGCACTGCTCAGCCAAAAGTACTAATTGGTACCAATACTTTAGACTTGGCATACGGGAAGCATCTTGAAATCAATGATCTATCTGCAAATCCATACCATTTGGCTATAAGGCAGTAGTGAAAACGATTGAGTATCGATGGGATCAAAGAGTAAACAGCAATGTAGGAATTGTCAGACTCCCCAACGCTGAGGCCGCTGTCATACCCGCAGGGCAGAATCTTGTCTTGGAAGGAGTTGTGAGTGTAAAAGGGCAAGTGACAGATAGATGGGTAGTGTGGAACCCCCTTCTCATTTTTCTGTTCCGGGAGGACTTTTAGTCGCTAGCTGTCTTCTTAACTTACCTGATAATCCATCCTGTAAAGTCCCTGTAGTGCTTAAAAATGAAACCGAGCATGATATTACCATTCCTGGTAAGTGTGTAATCGCGGATGTCCATGCCATAGAGAGAGTCATTTCAAATAAGAGCACTCAGAAGGGAGCCATGTCCTCTAATGTAGAAGAAAAATCTACAAAGGAACTCTGTTTTGACTTCGGCGACTCTCCAATAACCAAAGAATGGAAAGAGAGGATTACACAGGAGTTGAAGGATATATCCGAAGTTTTTGCTGTACATGATTTCGATGTTGGGCGAACTGACAAGGTGAAGCATAGCATCAAGCTGCATGATAATACCCCCTTTCAAGCACAGAGCCAGACCCATACATCCTGATGACTTCGAAGCAGTTCGTCGACATTTGGAGGAGTTGCTTGAGGCTGGAATCATCCGGGAATCGGAATCATCCTATCCGTCACCTATTGTGGTTGTCAAAAAGAAAAATGGTGATGTGAGGCTGTGTATCGACTATAGAAAATTGAACACACAGACCATAAAGGATGCTTATGCACTGCCGAATCTCGAGGAAGCCTTTTCGGCACTCCGTAGATCTAAATGGTTTTCAGTGCTTGATCTTAAGTCCGGCTATTACCAGATTGAAGTTGAGGAAAAGGATAAGCCCAAAACCGCTTTTGTTTGTCCTCTTGGGTTCTGGGAGTTCAATCGAATGCCTCAGGGGATAACATGCTCCCAGTACATTTCAACGACTTATGGAGAAGTGTATGGGTGATATTAACCTCACTGAAGTCCTGGTATTCTTGGACGATTTGATCGTATTTTCTGAGACTCTAGAAGAACATGAAACCCGCCTTTTGCATGTCCTCAATCGCTTGAAAGACTATGGTCTGAAGCTTTCAGTAGAGAAGTGTAAATTTCTACAGACCTCTGTTAGGTATTTGGGACATATTGTGTCACAGAACGGCGTGGAAACCGATCCTCAGAAAATAGAGACTATCAAAACCTGGCCAAGTCCTAAAACCCTCAAAGAATTACCCTCCTTCTTGGGGTTTTCCGGCTATTATCGCTGTTTCATCCGAGACTATGCTAAGATCGCAAAGCCACTAAACAACTTGACTGTCGGATACCCACCTCTCCATAAGAACTGTAAAGGAAAGAGCAAAAGTACATCTTATCTGAGTTCCAAAGTGCCTTTTGGAGGGAGATGGACAGAGAGTTGTCAACAGGCTTTTGACACACTCATAGAGAAACTCACCACAGCACCTGTATTGGGATTCGCTGATCCCACACTCCCCTACGAGTTGCACACCGATGCTAGCACCACTGGGCTAGGTGCTGCCCTTTACCAGCAGCAGGGAGGGGAACTACGTGCAATTGCATTTGCCAGCCGTGGGCTTTCAAGGAGTGAGTCACGTTACCCTGCTCATAAGCTCGAATTCTTGGCCCTGAAATGGGCAGTCACGGAGAAGTTCTCTGATTACCTGTATGGAAGCAGTTTTAAAGTAGTCACAGACAGCAATCCGTTGACTTATGTCTTGACATCTGCAAAACTGGACGCGACAAGTTACAGATGGCTCTCTGCCTTGTCCACATTCTCTTTTACGCTCCAGTACCGGCCGGGAAAGAGCAATCTAGATGCAGATGGGTTGTCAAGACGTCCTCATGGAATGCTTACCAACGACGGGATATCACAGAAAGAGCAGGAGCGCATAAATCAGTTTACCTTGCACCACTTACCTGAGGATAGAAGTTCTATCTTGGTCCACACTGAAGTAGTTCAAGCTATCAGCGACAAACATCTGGTTCGCACAACTGAGGATGGCGATTACATTCCTCTAATTGAGTCCCTTTCAGTGAGTTCAGAGGCGATTCCTGAGACTTATGAGTGCTTGGAAGGATTTCCAGTGGTTCCTCAGTTAGCAGAGCAAGAGCTGAAAGATAAACAAAGAGCCGATCCGGCAATACAGGAGATCATCTTACAAATGGAATCAGGGAAACCGTCCTTACCGGTACTGCGGAAAGAATTGCCAGAACTCCCATTTCTTCTGCGAGAATGGAAAAGGTTAGAGCTGAGGATGGTATTCTTTATAGAAAAGAGTGGATGGTGACCATACAGTTTACCAGCTTGTTCTCCCAAAGGATCTGAGGCCTATTGTCATGGAGCAACTGCATGACAATATGGGTCATTAGGTATGGAAAGAACCCTTGACCTTGCTCGAGCCGGTTTTATTGGCCCAGAATGGCTACAGATGTGGAAGTGAAGATCAAGACATGCAACCGGTGTGTGTGCAGGAAGACTCCACCAGAGAAAGCAGCACCATTAGTGAACATTCAGGTATCTAGGCCACTTGAGTTGGTATGTATGGATTTCTTATCATTGGAACCAGATCGTACCAATACAAAGGACATCTTGGTGATAACGGATTACTTCACAAAATACGCTGTAGCAATCCCCACACCAAATCAGAAGGCCAAGACAGTCGCAAAAAAACTATGGGAAAACTTCATTGTTCACTATGGGGTACCTGAAAGGCTTCATAGTGATCAAGGACCTGATTTCGAGAGCAAGACCATTAAAGAATTATGTGAGATTGCTGGCATTCGGAAAGTTCGAACTACACCGTATCATCCCAGAAACCCAGTTGAGCAGTTCAACGAACTCTGTTGAGTATGCTGGGTACTCTGAGAAACAAGGACAAAACCCATTGGAGAGATTTTGTGAAGCCTGTTGTGCATGCATATAATTGCACTAAACATGAAACTACAGGATTCACACCATATGAGTTAATGTTTGGCCGACAGCCTAGGTTGCCAATAGACCTCGCTTTCAGAGTACCTGTGAATAACAGTCATAATGAGTTCCATTCCCAGTATGTGAAAACTTTGAAAACTCATTTGCAGGAGAGTTATGAACTTTCCAGAAAGAATGCAGCAAAGGTTGCAACAAGGAACAAGACACGATATGACAAAAGAGTGACAGAGTCTTCACTTGATGTGGGTGATCGAGTTCTTGTCAGAAATGTGCGTCTCCGGGGAAAGCACAAATTGGCTGATAAATGGGACTCTGAAGTATACATCGTGGTAAACCGAGCTGGTGAACTTCCTGTGTACACCGTGAAACCAGAAGGAAAAGAAGGACCCTTGCGAACGCTCCACAGGGACCTATTGTTGCCTTGTGGTTTCTTATCACCATCTGAGGAGGAAGAAAAGATGGCACACAAGCAGCAGAGAGGGCGAAAAGTTCTGAGAGAAGTAAATGAAGAAGGACCAGAGAGTTTAGAACAGTGTCTGGATAATGATGGAGAGGACGATGATTATCTTATGCAAGAAATTGAGCCCATTTCCGAAACCACTCCGTTGAGATTTGTTAAGGAGTTTGAAGTTGTAAGAGCATCAAGAGAAATTCCCCTCAGAAGTGTTGAACCTGTAATTCAGATGCAACCTGATTCAAACCTTGCCAGTTCTAATGTCAGTGATATGCTTGAAGAATACCTACCTGAACCAGAATACTTACCTGAGACTCAGTCTTCTATTAGACCAGCCTCCGCTCACAGTGATATGGTACCTGAAAGAAAAAGATTAGAAGAGAGAAGTTTTCTGTCAGAAACAGGGCAACAAAGTTTGAATGCACCTGTTAATTCCAGAATGGAGAACAAAACTAACACAGAGCAAAATGGAAAACCCATACCTCATGTTCCAGTGGAAGAAGACATAATGGATCCAGTTGAATCAGAAGCATCTGAAGAAGATACAGAGTCAGATGAATGTGAAGCTGGAAGTAGATTAAGGAAGTCCAAAAGAATGAGACAAAAATCCAAAAGACTGACTTACCCTGAATTGGGCAATCCTATGATATCTATTATTCAATCTCTTTTGCAGGGGCTAAACACAGCTTTCATTTAAACATTAGCAGAACCACCCAGATCAGTTAAGCACCTTAGGATTTAGGCCTTGACACTGATTAGTAGTCATAATCGCAATGCAAAGGGACTTGCATGAATTTAAATAGGGAGGTGTAACCCATGTTAAATGTGGTGCCTTAGGAAAATAAATATATATAATTGTATATTCTACTATTTGTATTTCTAATTAAAATATTGAAACAATCTATTAAAATACATTGTGTATTAACTATGTATAAATAAAAATATAATAATTATCATATTTGAGCGGAGATCATGTGACGTATTACACGTTGCACGAGCTGTGTATGATGCAAGCGTCATACTCTCATGGATTTGAGATGGCGAGCCACCAAAATTGAATGCTGCGCTGAACACGAGATGACTGATGCAGAAAGCGAGATTTCAGGAGGACAATTCTGTTTCCTTTGGACATTTCGCTAGACTGGTAGGACTGATTTGGCACTCATTCACTGGACTTGTTAAAGGACTTTACTGGACAATATTTGAAAGAAAAGATTCAGACGAAAAGTTATAACAAGGGTATTTGGTTATTGAGTGTGAGTTAAATGTATATTTTGTATTTTTGTTTTGTTTTTTTTCCATTTCAGTGTGATAAGAAATTCCAGTTTTGCTGACTGGTTAATTGTGGTTATATTACCTTGTTTACGGGGTTTTGTTAAAGAGGTTCTGACTTGAACGCAATATAGAACAAGAATCCCAAATTTAAAAAGACAGTGAAGCTTAATAGCTGTCTGAAATACAGAGAAAATAAATAAATAAATAATAGTCTTACTACAATCTGCAAATTGAGGTAAAGTACATTTAAATTCTTTCAAGAGAAAGATAAAGAAATCGAATTCTTGACAGAATAAGAGAAGCAAGACAAGAGACAACACAGAGAATTCATATTTTGGTTATCAATTTATTGTTTTATCATTGTTTTCGTTTCCAAATCTTGTTTATTTTGTCTATGTGACTGTTAAATTTCAAATATATTTTCTTGAGTAATTTCCTCATATGCTTCTGTGGTTTATTTGCTGCCAGTATTAATTCTGTTCTCCACCAACCTAGAAACTGGTCCATTGCTCTAACGTTATGTTGAGGGCACTTGTTACATTAGCAATCCTGCATGAGCACTGATCACACAATCTCTCTCTCTCGCTCTCTCTCTCTTACACACACACACACACACACACACACATGCGCGCGCACACACAGAGAATGGACTTTCCTTACACCATACCTAAACCTACCCGACACAGGAACCCATCCCTAAACCTACCAGTCACAGACCTATATGTATATATATATATATATATATATATATATATATATATATATATATATATATATATATATATATATATATATATATCCAAGTAAAGGACCCCACAAAGTAATAAATTCAAGTACACACACACACACACACACACACACACACACACACACACATGTTGTGTTTCCATGTTTTATGGGGACATTCCATAGGCGTAATGCATTTTATACTGTACAAACCGTATTTTCTATCCCCTACACTGCCCCTGCCCCTAAACCTACCCATCACAGGAGACATTCTGCATTTTTACTTCATCAAAAAACATCACTTAGTGTGATTTATAAGATGTTTTCCTCATGGGGACCAAAAATGTCCCCACAAGGACAAAAATTTGATATTGCCATCTTTGTGGGGACATTTTGTCCCCATACCGTAGGGATTACCAGTCCACACACACACACACACACACACACACACACACACACACACACACACACACACACACACACACTGTGCTAGACTGCCAATGTTGAGATCTCCAGTTAAACAACTTCCATTTCAGGACATTCAGAGAAATCAAGGACAAGAAACAGTGAAGGTCATTCAATTTATTATGTTATAATATGCAAAACGCAATAATAAGTTGTTGAATAACTGTAGTGCAATATCTTTATCTTTACATACATATACATATATACATATATATAATGTGTTTGTGTGTGTATGTGTTTGTGTTTAATTTAATCTCAACAGATGGACACAAAAAAATATGCAGTGGTGGATTTTATACATCATTACAGATGACAGTGCAGTGGAACTAGTCCCAACCTCGTGGTTGGAAGAGACCAAAGAGGTATGTTTTTGGTCTCATAAGCTTTCACAATCATTTACAGTATTAATGTCTGTTCAAGAATGGTAAAGCAACCCTTTTTTTCTTTCAGGGAACGTTCTGTTACTGGATTTATGGAAACGTAAGACAGCTTGTAAAAAACTGCAAAATGCCAGACAAGGGAAAGTGGAGGCGGTGTCTGATACAAAAAAATTGGCTAAGAACAGGTAATGTAATAGTTTTTACATTATTTAAATTAATCTACAGTATTTCAGCGAGGATTGTCATATCTAAATCATATCTAATTATAAAGAAAATTGCGGTAACGCTTTAGATTACGGCCCGGAAAGTACCACGTAATTAAAGTGAATTTACAGGGTAATTTTCGGTAATTATAGTGTAACTATAAAGTAAGTAGGTGTAGGTATAAGGGAACAATATGTAATATTGGGAGAATAACTAGCCCGGAAAGTACTGCGTAATGAAATTGAATTTACAGGGTAATTTTTTTGTAATTATACTGTAATGTTGTATGTGTTTAGGCCAAAAAACATGTCAAGTTTGGAGAATAAAGGGGTAACAACATGGAAAATTACAAATAAGTATACTGTAAGTATTTTATAACTAAGGGCTAACTATTCTAATATTACATGGTACTTATGGCATACTATACCTAACAACATGGAAAATTACAAATAACTATACTGTAAGTATTGCATAATTGTATAAGTATTGACACTTCCAGATGAGAACACAAAAACATTTTTATATACTAAAAATTACACATTATATTATATATATATATATATTATCGGGCCCTACACGAGCCCCATTCAGGATGTTAACGCAAAAACGCATCCTCGAGTGCATCCGTCCCCAAGACTGGTTCGCAGCGATCGACCTGAAGGACATGTACTTTCATGTTCCATTTTCCCGAGCAAGGGGAAGGCATATCAGTACAAGTCCCTGCCCTTCTGGCTGTCCCTGTCGCCCCGCGGCTTCACGAAGGTCGCGGTGGCAGCCATTGTTCTGCTCAGAGAACGTGGCGTTCGGATTCTCAACTACCTCGACGACTGGCTGGTACTGGTTCAGTCTCGGGAGCAGTTGTTCGAACGGAGGGACATGGTGCTCCATCACCTCAGCCTGTTGGGCCTTCGGGTCAACCGAGAGAAGAGCAGACTCTGTCCCACACAGAGGATCTCTTATCTCGGTACGGAGTTGGATTCGGTCAACCGGACTGCTCGCCTCACAGAAGGGCAAGTCCAGGCTGTGCTGAACTGCTTGAATACGTTCAAGGGCAGGACGGCGGTCCCACTGAAAAATTTTCAGAGGCTCCTGGGCATATGGCATCTGCAGCCGCGGTAACGCCGCTCAGATTGCTACATATGAGACCGCTTCAGCACTGGCTTCATGGCCGAGTCCCGAGATGGCGTGGCAGAGCGGCAGGTACCAGGTCCCAGTCACCCGTACTGCCAAACCTTCAGCCTGTGGCCTGCGTCCACGGGGTGGAGGACCACGCACAACGGGCACGCAGTTTTGGGTCTGTGGACGGGGCCCCAACTGCGTTGGCATATCAATTGCCTAGAGTTACTGGCAGTACGTCTCGCCCTGGCCCGGTTCAAGAAGCCGCTTCGGGGCAAGCACGTACTGGTCCGTTCGGACAGCACTGCGGCCGTTGCGTACACCAACCGACAGGGTGGTCTACGCTTCCGTTGCATGCTCCGGCTCGCCCGCCATCTCCTCCCTGTGGAGTCAGAAGTTTGTGAGGTCACTTCGTGCCATGCACATCCCAGGTGCGCTGAACCAGACAGCCGACGAGCTCTCTCGCCAGTCGACACCTCCGGGCGAATGGCGACTCCACCCCCGGAGTGTCCAGCTGATATGGGACCACTTCGGGGAGGCACAGGTAGTCCTGTTGCCTCCCGGACTCGACCCATTGCCAGGGTACTACTCCTGAGCGGAGGTACCTTAGGCATAGATGCACTGGCGCACAGCTGGCCCCGGGACCTACGCAAGTATCGTTCCCCAGTGAGCCTTCTCGCACAGACACTGTGCAAGGTCAGGGAGGGCGAGCAGGTCTTGTTAGTTGCGCTCTACTGGCCCAACCGGACCTGGTTCCCAGAACTCTCACTCCTCGCGACAGCCCCTCCTTGGCCGATTCCCTGAGGAGGACCTTCTTTCTCAGGGGCGGGGCACTCTATGGCACCAGCGTCCAGACCTCTGGAAACTCCATGTCTGGTCCCTGGACGGGGCGCGGAGGTTCTAGGTGGCCTACCACAAGCAGTGGTAGACACCATCGCTTCAGCTAGAGCCCCCTCTACGAGCGCCTCTACTCTCTGAAGTGGAACCTGTTAGTCGAGTGGCTCTTCCCGCCGGAAAACCCCGAAGGTGTTCGATTAACGTTGTGCTTTCCTTCCTGCAGGATGGGTTGGATCGAAGGCTGTCTCCTTCCACCCTCAAAGTATACGTCGCAGCAATAGCGGCGTATCACGATGCAGTAGATGGTAAGTCCTTAGGTAAGCACGACTTAATCGTCAGGTTCCTCAGAGGTGCGAGAGACTAAATCCTCCTCGTCCTACCTCGATACCCTCTTGGGACTTAGCCCTGGTGCTCAGAGTACTTCAGGGTCCTCCATTCGAGCCTTGCAGTCCGTGGAGTTGAAAATATTCTGTCCATGAAGACAGTTCTCCTGATTGCATTGGCTTCAATCAAGAGGGTAGGGGACCTGCATGCACTTTCGGTCGACGAATTGTGCCTAGAGTTCGGGCCGGCCAACTGTCACGTTGTCCTGAGACCCCGGCCTGGATACGTGCCCAAGGTTCCTACCACTCCCTTTCGGGACCAGGTGGTGAACCTGCAAGCGCTGCCTTCGGAGGAGGCAGACCCAGCCTAGCTTTATGTCCCGTCCGCTCTGCGCCCATTGACCGGACACAGAGCTTCAGATCCTCACAGCAGCTCTTCATCTGTTACGGAGGCCAGCAGAAGGAAAGGCTGTCTCCAAGCAGAGGTTAGCCCACTGGATAGTGGATGCTATCGTCTTGGCCTACCAGTCCAAGGCGTGCCTTGCCCGTTTGGGTTGCGAGCTCACTCAACAAGGAGTGTTGCCTCCTCCTGGGCGTTGGCTCAAGGCACCTCGCTGACAGATATATGTAGAGCTGCGGGCTGGGCGACACCTAACACGTTCGCTAGATTCTATAGCCTCCGTGTAGAGCCGGTATCTTCCCGTGTACTCGCCCCAGTGGCCAGTAGCGCTAAGTGCCCGTTCTAGTGTCGGCTTGCATCGCCACTCCGCCCTCGGGGCTGGATCGTCGTCTATTTTGCTCCAGTTGTGTTCCCGGAAGCGGCTAACCCTGTGAGTTCCTCCGTCACCCCTTCGATTGTCAGGCGTGGCGGCCGTCTGACGCCAGGCCTGCACCCGTATGCTTGTGGGCGTGTGTGTAGGCTGGGTATCCATATGTAGCGGTCCCCTCACGGCTACCCCATATGTGTATTCTCCACGGTACCAGCTACCCTAATTGGCTAGCCCCGTGTCTTTCCCTCGACAGAGCTCCCTCTGTCGTTCCTGGAGTGTGCTCTTCCCCTGGGACCAGGCTGGAATCACCCCAGGGACTGCCATATGTTGCACTCCCCTGCTAGGTTAGTCCGTATGTGTATTCACCACCTCTCCTTCCATTGAAGGACGTGGCTCCGCAGTGTGCCATCTCCCCGAGGCGGGCATGCTTTCCCAGGGTTATCCAATAGTCACGCTGAGTGGGTCTTGCAGGAACAGCAGTGACTGTCCTTCCCTGCAGGGAGCCCTGACTCCCACTCCAACATAGGAGTGGTCCAGCGAGCTCAGGCAGGGCGCTGGAATGGCCAGCATCCCTGGCGTGTTGGTAGGGATCCCAATTCGTCGGTCAGTTCCGGCGTCGTCACGTGACCGACTGAAAGGAGCGTCTCGGTTGCGTATGTAACCCTCGTTCCCTGAAGGAGGAAGCGGAGGCGTGCGTCCGTCACCAGGTGCTGTGCTTCCGCTGAAGGACCTGCCACTAGTTTGGCTCCTCAGCAGAAAACGAGTATGCAGTGTTTCACTTCCGTATTTATACCCGCGTTGCGGGCGGAGCGTGAACCGCATGCCAATGTCAATTGGCTCGTTTAGAAACACTCGAAGCAGATAGGTCTCTGAAGGCAGATCCCAATTCGTCGGTCAGTTCCGACGTACGTCTCCGTTCCCTCCTTCAGTGAACGAGGGTTACATACGTAACTGAGACGTTATTTGTTAAGTTTAAAAGAAATTAATTAAAAACTATAATTGCGATAAAGAGATTTCAAAATAAAATGTATTTGAACAGGTGTTGTTGCAAAGTAAATAAATCTTAACAATGGAGATGAAAACGCTTCTGTCTTCTGTCTCTTCCTCATTTAAAAACTTTCAACACATTGGCCATAGATTCTACAGTGTCCATTCAAACAAACAAAACATTCTTTCAACTGTAGTGGAAAATTCTAAATAAAAGTTGTTTTTTTTTATTCTAACAGATGAACTATCTTCGATCGCTTGGAGGAACAAATTCAGGGGCAGCCGTGCGCAAAATGTTGCGCAAGGTTGCATCAAACAATGTATTGAGTGCCTACAGTTTAAAAGGGAAGAAAGGCAAACTAGCATTCAAATGCTTAATCATCTGTGATATAATTATAGGCAAGTTTTTTCCAGAACTGCTATCAATCATTGTTTTGTATTTTGCACTTTGAAATAAAATAAATATTGTACTGAGATTACCATATCTCAAATCTAACACCAATTTTCACATAATCAACCTTCTAATTGTATTCTCTCTTCTAGGAGCAACGCAAAAGATTTTTAGGTCTTTAAAGGCAACTGAAGTGGAAGACCTTATGTCAATGGTGCTAAAATTTGCCCCACACAGGCATTTAAAATGGTAAGCAATAATGTTGATTTTGAGATTTCTAAATATCCGCATTTATAATAAATCTTAAACAAGTAATGAAAAATTAGAGACTCTCACCTTTCATTAACCGACAAGATGCTAAATTATAATTAAACGAAATTAGAACGAAGACAAACATTTCAGGGGTTTAATTTTTAAATAAAAATAAGGGTAAAATCATATAAAAGGAATAAGCAGCCTATGCCTATATGCGAAATATGTTTCACTTAAACGATTAACAGATTAAAAATGTAAAGAAAAAAAACTGCGACATGTAATAGACTATATCTCGGTTAATTTTTGAGAAGCTCAAAGAAAAAGGAGACGTCCGCAATTACTTTTGTTTTCTTTATTTTACAAGCAATGTTTTGTTTTTATTTTGAGTGTACAAAAAATAAGCCTAGTTAACCCTTTACAGATTCGAATGAATGATGTGACTCTTATAACCATAAACTAGCCTGACGTGGTCATACTCAATTCCTCGAGCAAAAAAATACAGTCAACTATATAAAAAGTTACACTGCTCATTTTAAATAGTCTGTGTACAATAACAGAGTTTCAATATAGCATCCAAATGTGATATAACATTTGGATTTGTGCCAAATGAGAGATAATGCCGGTTTCTGTTTCAAGCTTTAAATGAATTCATTTTGGCTTTACGTTTATATATTAGATTTTTCATTCTTGTTTTGTTCTGAATACTATATTAAGTTTTAAAGATTTGTTGTAGAGTGAGGAAAAATAAAATACTACCCGAATGATATATTTTTGCAATGCATATCAGCGCATTACATCAGTCCACAAGACACCGGACAAAACTGCAATGACACATTACTCAACAGCACAATGAAATATTTATAATTTGACTCGTGTCCTTTTCGTTTATTTGTTTTTGAATTGCAGATGATGGGGAATTGAAGATATGTAGTGACATTTTATTTCATATTTCATTATATGACATGTTGTTTAAATTAACATGTGGCTATAGTTTCCCATGATGTATTTGATAATAAATAGTATATGATAATATAGCCTATACATTTATAAAATTATTATAACTCTAAGTTTTAGAATATTCATGTTCAAGATTATTACGTTCAATTTTGTATTTGTCGTTTGAAATATGTTCATGGTTTATGTAAATAGTTTAGAGATTGTTTCTGTAAATACAAATTATATTTCTTTTAATAATATTGCTATTCATGGTTCTTATTACTATTCATGGTTCTTAATTCTGAACAATAAGGGATGACTATAGTTTCTTGTGATATATTTGATAATAATTACCATATATATGACCTGTTTACATTTATTAAATAAAATCTCTTAAAGTTTTAGAATGTTCATGGATATTAATATATGTTCAATGGAATTTTGTGATACGTGTTGTTTAAAAAAATATGTATATGGCTTGTTTATAGATTTCTGTAAATTAAATGTATTGATATATATTTGTATGATTCTTTAATTTGAGCAATAAACAATGTAAAAAATATTGTAGACTGTGTTTCTTGTGTAGGCTACATTGATATTCTTCTATGAATAACTTTCTAAGAACGTTCCCGCAAGGTTCCAGGAACGTTTCCGCAACGTTCCCACAAGTTTTTAAGTAAAGATAAACCAACAGATGAACATCCTCTCATCACTTTCTCTCACCCTCATGACACACACACTGTTAAAAGTGTAAACAGTAAAAACTGTCCAATAGCAACAGTAACAGATTATAATAATCCAAAATACTATATCACCATAGTATACGTTAATTTACTCTAAATCAAGACGTGGTACACAACTTAAATTTTTACTGTTTGTAAATATACAATATAGGAAACACATAAAAACATACCATAACTTCACAAGCAAATAACAGTTTTTTGTTTTTGTTTTGTTTTGTGTCCTTAAAAATTTGGTTAAAATGTAAGGCCATAAAAGTAGTATACTAAAAATAGTATAACAAACTTAAATGATGATTTTAACAGGCCTTACATATGTGTCTGTAAAAACAGTGGCGCTGTTGTCTGGAGATAAACAGATATATGTGAGTGTACAGATATCAAACAGGTTAACGTCAAACCTTTAGATTCAAGTGAACTTTATCTGTCCACATTTTTAATATCAGATAAAAGCATTTATATGCATTTCAATACTGACACATATATGAACTCTCAAGTTTATTTTTACCACATTTGGGCCCAATCCAAATTCTATTTTATACCCCTTCCCCTACCCCTACCTGTTTCCCTTGAAACAGAGTGGCAAGGCGTAGGGGTGAAAATATTCCCCTAAGAAATGGGACACTACTACTACACCATTACACGTCATTATATACTTTTTTTTTGTTAGTGTCCTGTAACATTTAACCAGTATGAACAGCAATAAAGTGCATAGGCTATCAGAATATCACAAATCAGGCACGAATTAGTAATTAACAAATTACTCACTCCCAGCATAGTTTTGCGCTGTATTTGGACTTAATAAAACGGCGCTTGTTTTCAATTCAAACACGTATGAGCCTTCAAGTTTCCTAAGACGATACAGAATGATACAGAACATACAAGACAGGTGGAGCCGCTTTTCCATCGGGCCAAACTGTTCATTTTGTTTATTAATCGTTCCATTCAATGCTGATCCGCCGGCTGGTACGGACATGGTTTCGTTTTCTACGTTACTGTGGTGCTGCGAGTGCGCTAACGGCTCTACTTGCAATGTAACATAAATGAGTCAGGTGCTGCCATGGTAACGCGAGTTTACAGACAATACACGTTATGTAAATAGCGACTGCGTTATGAAGAATGGTCAGATATATATTTTTTAAACTGTTATTAGTTTGTGTTCACATCAATCAAACAACGTGCTTAGCAACAATTGATCGATTCTGAATGGCAACATTACTACACGTGGTAGTCGGTGTATGCAGGGAAAATCCTCATACCCCAAGTGTGGTCCTGAAAAATTTCTGTTTGAAGGGCTATCTGGCCCTTCCCCATACCCCTACCATTCCAGCCAAAAGAGAAATGAGACACCCCTACCCCTTCACGTGAACGCGCAAAACAAAGGGGTAGGGTAAAGTAAAGGGCTAAGGGGTAGAATTGGGATTGGGCCTTGTAATATATGGTCTAAATGGTTTCTTTACCCAAACAGTTTTACCTTTTAGACAAAGTCTTCTCAGTCTTTAGTAGTTTCATAATATTTTTAGCTCATCATCGGACAATATGTATTTAAATATGTATTTCACCAATACATGCAGCTGTCATCTCTTTTATTATTTGTATATATTTTATAAACTTTAATACATTCGTTCATCCATGAACATGATTTGAAAAGAAAGTAGTCTACCCGTAATATGAAGCTTTAACCTGTGAATATGAAGATGCCTTTCTAGTAGCTCTGACTGATTTTAAATAAGATTATTTTTAATCCTCAAAAGGATTGACAGCAGTGCCACGAGAACATCAGGTATGATTTCCCCCAAGTACATCGAAGTTCACTGTATGGATTGACGTGCGTAACGAGCACTGGCCTGTTTCCGTGGCCTTTGAGTAAGACTGAAACTATAGCGTCTTTCTGTTTTTAACACATTTCTTGAATATATATCTGAATTACAGTAGGGTAATTATAAATGGGAGTAGGCTACAGTAATTATATATGGGAGTTTTTGCGAAATTGACGCCAGGTGCAAAAAATAATAAACGCGAACACAAGAAATTATGGAGAATTAGTCATTACGAAGAAACAAGAAATTACTACACATGACATGCATACAAAAATATATGTAGGCCTATTGTGGCCACAAATTAAAATGAATTCCCCCGTTTTCATTAAACGTTCCCCATGGGTGGGCCCGCTATTGGCCCAGGCCCATTTTCACTTGCATACCCTGCATGCCCAGATCCTACGCCACTGCGTTAGCCGCTGATGAAGTGGTTAGTGTTTGCATGGACTATGCTTACAAGCAGGGGCGGCGCTAGAGAATTTTGAACGCAGGTGCTGAGGGGGCGCTAGATCATTGACAGGGGGAGCTACGCAGCGCTATTAATAAATATGAGCAAAACTTGGCCACTCAATTTTTAACATTAAATTATTTTATTTATCACAGTTTAAGTTTTAACGGTATTAAATTGAACAAGAACAAAATTCATTATACAATCAAATATTCTTAAAACTAATTGAACAAAAATTCAGTTGAGGACAATAGGCTATGCCATCAAAAAGCACCGATAGCACCGGGGAAATATCAGTAGGCTATAGTACTATTCACCAAATTGGCGACACTTAGCATATTTACAGTCTCACATCAGGGCGATGCGACGGCGGTTGTTGTGACTGAGGGAAAATACATCAATGATGCGTTGAACATCCAAATCCTTCGCTCTTCGTGTATTGATGGCTAAAAGTGCCAAGTCACTGTTTCGGGCATCCCCACAGTTGCTTCTCAGATACGTTTTCAAGCGTCTGAGACATGAAAACGATCTCTCACATGACACAGATGTCACAGGGAGTGTCAGGGATATCAAGATGAGTTTGTGCAAGTCCATAAACGCATCTTTGTATGGTTCCATAAGTAACAGGAATTCCGAAGTGTTTTCAATCAAGCGTCCTTTTTTTGTTTTTCTTTCAAGCAAACGCCGGACTTGGTGAATCTCTGCGTTTAAATTGTCTTCTGTGATGCCGTAAAACTGTGCCATGGGCAATAGACACTTCTTGTCTAAGAATGACTTGTGTTGGGGGCTGAGGGCTGAGACCCCCTTCATTACATCATCAGCATCTTTAGAGAAGCGTCTCGTCAATTCACTGACCAACCTGTCAACAACTTGATAAAAGCAGCCGGTGCGCAGATCATCATCAGAGGTGTGAGCGTGGCATATAGGAGCCTCAACGAGAAAGTCATTCAGTCGCTGGCTTTGCTGTCGGACATCTCTTCTTCTTTGTGGTGTTATGCTCTCCGATTCTAGGCCAACCTTGGCACACAGCTCATTTGCGCGGTTTTGTATGTCACTCCAATATTCCTCTGAACGTTTTTCGGACAGTGCTGAGACGACAGATTGGATCAGATCTGATGATTTGCTGATGAGATGTCCAGGTTTGTTGACTGAAGCTGGTCTGAAGCAAATTTAGTGACTCGGAAAATGTCCTCAAATAAAATGAGGTGCAAAACAAACTGTTGGTCGATAAGGCCCTGAATTGCCCTGGCATCAGTTTTTCGCTTTGCACTCGTATGTACATGAACATCCTGCAAAGTGGCCAGAATGGCAGGGAGTGATTTTTTGATTGCCCACACAGCACAGAGTGCTGACATGCCCAACGTGTTTCACTAAGTTTCTTCAACTCGACTGGCTGTTCAGATGGTTCAAGCTCCTTCTGTTTTTTCTTGAAAACGTCATGGACCACTGAACCAGAAAAAAAATTGTAGAGCATTTGTACAATCTCGAAAAACTCAGCAGCAGGCTTGGTATTTCGTACACAGTCCACTAGAACCAGGTTAAGTCTATGTGCATGACAGTGCACATATAATGCGTGAGGTACCTCTTTTCTGAACTTTTCTTGCACCCCGTTGTTACACCCCGACATCACCGCAGCTCCATCATAGCATTGGCCAATGCAGGCGTTGACATCGATGTTGCAATAACTGAGAGTTCTTTTAATACACTGTAGAAGAGAATCCGCATCCAAACCATCAGCTGGCGTAAAGTTTAAAAACTCCTCCATAACATTCCCGGCATAAAGGTAGCGGACTACTACCGAAATCTGTTCTTTTTTGCTTATGTCTTTGCTCTCATCAACAATTAATGCAAAATAGCCAGCTTCCTTCACTTCATCACTTATCTGTTTTCTTACCATATCAGCCATAATAGCGATTATCTCATTTTGCACATCGTGATGAGTATATTTAGCATTTGACGGATTGTGTGCTATCTTTTTTGCAACCGTTTGGTCAAAAATGCTGATGACATTGAGGAGTTCGACAAAGTTTCCCCTGTTCGCTGACTGCTCATCCTCTCTGTGACCACGCTGAGCGATGCCCTGACATGCCGTGTAGCGCAAACTCTCTACAACTGCCTTCATATAGTGGCGATTTTCTTCGACTACTTTAGAATGTCCCTTATCTATAATGTTCAGTATTTTTGAACCATCTTGTATCCTCTGTTTAAATTCACACCATGACTCCATCGAAAACTTGTGGGCAGCACTAACATTATGTGCTTTAAAACTCAGCTGTGCTTTACGCCAGTTCTGGAATCCAGACACTGTGAACGCCGGCTCTAGACGGAAACCATGGCAACCCGCAGCTGCAAAATGTCTGCAGGAAAAACAAAATGCAGCGTCCTTATCAACAGAATACTCTAGCCAGTCAAATTGTTCAAACCATCCAGACTGGAAGCTTCTTTGCTGGTTTCCAAACATCTGGGATGGGTATTTACGGATAGGGCGCCTTGGTCCTTCGTCTGGTTTCTGGCTTAAATCCATAGGCCCGTTTACACTTGACATTGTGTTGCTGATTTGAATGGAAGTTCTTGCAGTCTCTGTTTCAGCGGCAAACGAGTCAGCGATCTCCTCCGTATCAGACTCCTTAAAATCATCTGAACCGTTCTCAACCTCTAGCTGAGACAAATTTATTTTCTCGTTTTTACTAGGATCTAAATTTGAATCACGAGACCGCTTACGCCAGAATGAACCGCTCCATTTTTGTGAATGAAATGCTATTAAGCGCGACAACGTAGCTACGTGACACGTCACATAAATTACACACGCTTAATGAGTAAAATGTTTTTTATACTTTTTTATTTTTTTATTTGTTGTTTTAAATTATTTACTTATGTATTAATTAGAATACAGCCTGTATATAATTACTTACAGCAAAAAAATATTTGGGGGTGCTATGGGGGTGCTTTGGTCCTTCTTGAGGGTGCTGAAGCACCTGCTAGCCCCTCCCTAGCGCCGCCCATGCTTACAAGCTTGCAGCCAGCGACCTCGATTAGTGAAGCCTGTCTGGAACTGCGAGTAGTGATGGCCAAATTAAGCGTTCCGAAGCATGATTGCTTTCTGATACAATTGTGTCGAAAATGGTTCATTACTCGAAGCTTCATTCAGATAGCACTTAGTCCTTTATGGTTACGACCTGTTTATTACGTGTTTACCGAGGCCATCAAAGCTGAAACATTGTTAGTGCTGTGAAACTCATTTATGTAGGTGAATTTTACAGATACTGATGAATTTCATGTGTTCACATTGATAATAAAACATTAAGCATGATGTGTGTGTGTGTAATTATTTCTTTAGAGAAGGACTGAAGATCATCGTAGTCGTCAAACTTTTGCTCGTCGTCAAACTTTTCAAAAACATTCACACACTTCTCTTTCTTCTCAGTGCCATCCCAAGCCCCTTCTGGCAACTCCTAACCACTTGAGAGACCTCTTGAGCTGTCTTAAATAACTGGGAGAGTAAGAGTGATTCTTAGCTTTAAGAAATTTGATAACTTGCTTTTATACTTAAGTTCGAAAGTAGGAGTAAATTTCATGAATTCTCAGCACTTAAGAATAAAATGGCACTTTCAGAAGCTTGATAAATACAGGCCCAGACCTGCTTAAAAAAAGTTGGAAACCATCACAGAAATTCTAATGGTTTCTATTAAAATACCAATAGGAACCATTGGCTTTTACCAGTTAAACCACTACAGAATTCTTTGTTTTAGTGTGTTTGGGACATATTCCATTAGGATTTAATGCCCCCATCAATAGAACCAAACACATATCAGTAGAGACCCATAGAGACCACTATAATTCCCATTACAACCAATAAAATTACCATGAAAGCCATTAAATCCAATAGAATTTATGTAATGGTTTCTATAGTATCATGTGTGAAAGTTTTATCTTGTTTAGCTGTGGGAAGCAGACTAACTTGTTAACTGGTGGGACTGATATTTTTGTGTTTTGAAAAGGATGTGCTTGTGCTTGTGAACATGGTTTAGCTTCACTTTTATAAGAAATACAGCCGCCAGGTTTCAAACCTGTCAACACTGGATTGGACTGCCAAAGCAGTCAGGTGGCTCACTACAGGAAGTAAACCAGTGTGTTTGCTTCAGAAGTCATTTTCACCTGACTAGTGACGTAATGATACAAGCTTCGAAGCAGTGGTTCATTGCAAGGACCGTTCGAGTTTGAAGCAAGCTTCGGAGCATCTGTGTCAGACGCAACATCACTAACTGTGAGACTGACGATGATCAACGACCCGGAGCCAGATAGCTATGAGTGGTGGACTTTGATCCAAGATCGTCTTCTATGTAAATCTTCTCTTCATCACAAATCCTCTCGTCCTGTCTTCTGCTGTTGACGCCTTTGATCCTGTGCGTGTGAGGTTACATTCACATTGAGTAAAGACACATTTTTTTTTGTTTGGCCGGTGAGGTGAAGCAGCCATTAGGTTTAAGGCTACAACGCACCTGAGCTACATTCAGGCTTGCATCAGTTGAACGTTTGAAAGAGTATTTCACATTAAGCTAGGGTTTTGCAGGCTATATTCTTTTCTTGGGCCCTTATGTTTTGAATGTGAATTTGTGATCTGAGAAGTGAGTTTGACAAGACATTTAACTTCTGACCAATTTTTTTCTGTTATAAACCAGCTTATAACAGAAAAGTAAATCTGTTATATATTTTTTTTATAAAACAGTTGTGGTTACTGACTCTTGATATTTTAAGGTAATTAAGAAAAAGTGTTTATAGGATAAAAAAGTAATTCCAAGACATTTAATTTCCAGTGAAAGTGTAAATATTACTGCTTAAATAGTGATATAAAGGGGTAAAGTATTTCATATAATACGTTAATTATACACACACACACACACACACACACACACACACACACACACACACACACACACACACACTGTTAGATGCTGATAAGTTAATAAGTGAAACCTCACTTATTTGATTGGATATAACTCAGGATAGCCACCTCTCATTATAGTAAAGCACGCTAGAGAGGCGCTACAAATGTGTGTCATAATGTACTCAAATATAATTGAAAAATATTTATTGTCAAATGTGTGTTGAATACAAACTCCTCTTAGGAATTTCACCTATCAATGTGAATTTATCTGAGAATATTCTTAAATAACGAAAAATATTCAGTGATTAATTGGTCCATGCCAATGTCGTCATCCAAAATCCCGTTTGTGGCACATCAAAGTGTCGTAAATCAACTCTAATACTGACACTTAAGATTTAGTCCTACACTTAAAGTTTGACTGAGATGCTTGATAACTAACTTTTAAGCGCAGCTTTGAGCCAGGAATTTTTTAACTTAGTCAATTCCTAGCAGTGTTCTTGTAGTGAGAGTAGTGTAACAGGGTCAGATGCAGAGATGGTGCCTGGATCAGTCAACACTTGGTAGTGCAGGGACTCAATGGACAACCCAGATCCTCCATGGAGATGATAGGAGCGATCATAGAAACCAGTCCACCGCCGAACGAGGAAGGGAAACAACAACAGATGATCCTCCGTGAAGACAGGCAGCAATCTTGGGGGCGCCAAAGCGATGGTATCATTTTTTTTTTTTTTAATTCTCTAAATGTAGATGCTGTTGTGCGTTTCTAAATCATTTCTGTATTTCCTCAATATTATATAACATTTTAGACGACTAACAGGCTAGAGTAGGCGCCCTCATAAAAGAACATAAAATAATTTGGGATAATAATGGAATATCGCGAGTGAGCGCGGCACTCCGTGAGCGCGCTGAGCGAGCAGGAGTACAGTTGTCATAGTACTATACGCAAAGTTGTTGAAAGATGGATAAAGCAAAAAAGCTGTCGGGGGCTAAAAATAGAAAAATAAAGAGGGAAAATGAGATGGCATGTCAAGGGATGCGACAGCCAAGTGGATAGTGAAAGGCAACAGGTAGGATTTAAAGTGTGGCGTCTGTGCTTGGAGGCTTGCACATATTCATGTTAACAGACCAGCTAGCGTTTGCTAACACTAGGAATGTAGCAGCCAAATGGGGGATTAAATTAAGGCTAGTTTATATGCAAAACGAGGTTGCGGAGCTGAAAACTGGAAAATATAAGGTAGCAGGCCATGTACAATAAATTACATAAGTTTGGAAAAACAACTAATGCAAAATAATAACTGGTAAATATAAGGAAGCATGCACAATAAATGACTAGAAGCTGGAAAACATAACTTATGCAATATGTCTGGTTTACCATTGAATCATTAATATATTTTGTTTTACCATTAGCTGCTGTTCATGTTAGCTGTGCTGTCAGACATACAGGCTATAGTTACATCTACATCTGTTGGGTGACATGGAAGCTGTTATTACAGGGTCACATCTCTTTCTCTCTTTTTAAATGTCTGTTCTATATATATATAAAATTGTATAAAATTGTTGCTGCATACCCCTCTGGCACTGGGTAGTTGCGCCCCTGAGTAGCAGTACTCTTGAGTGAAAGAACAGGACACAACGGTTGATATTCCTAATATGATGGAATGGCGCACGGGTAACTGTTAATATGGGCTCCAAAAGACAGGGTACTATGAAGGATGACACCCAAACTTTTAACCTGATTAGACAGATGAACAAAGCAGTTATCGATTAATCACAATTAAAATGTCAGTTGGTTAGTTAGAATCTCTTGAAGCATCGAAAATACATTTTGGTCCAAAAATAATAAAAACTAAGACTTTATTCAGCATTGTCTTCAAACATTGTTTGTTTTCAATCTGCGGACAAAGATTTGAACGGTTATGAATCAGCGTATTGATTCATGATTCGGATTGCTGCTGAAATCACGTCACATTGGCGATCTGAATTCTGAATTGATACGCTGAGTATAAAATTATATCTATCGAATGCTGCACTAAGATCAAGAAGTATAAGTATTGACAAAAGAACAGAATCAGCAGCTAGAAATAGATCATCAGAGATCTTTACTAGTGCAGTCTAAACGCTATGATAAGAACGTAACCCTGATTGGAACTATTGCAACCCCAAATCAGAAAAAGGAGGGACAGTATAGAAAACGCAAAAAAAAAAAAAAAAAAATTTACTTTGACTTGTATTTCATTGCAGACAATATGCACAACAAATATTTCATGTTTTTTTCTAGTCAACTTCATGTCATTTGTAAATATGCATCCAGTTTACTTTCTTTGTTTTTAGGCATATCTGTTGTTGGGTGATGCAGTTTGACCCAGCAGACAAGCTGGGGAACAATAGTCTGTTTGAGGGGGGGAAGAAAGGGAAGAAGGGGGAAGAGGGGAAAGAGAAAAAAAGGAAAAGGAGAGGAAAAAAAAGGGAAAAGGAGAGGAAAAGAGAAGAGAAAGATTTTTATGACTTTGTCCCCCAAACAGAAATGTTTTTGCAAGTCTATCTTTATCATAAATTATCACAAAAACAGTTTTTTTGTATCTTCCTATACATATATATGGGTGTAAAGTTTAATTATATTTCTGTTTTTCCCCCAAAAAAACTATAGTTAAAACGATTAAATTAATTTATTATTGAATGCATCCTTGCATTACAATATTTTTTAACAAGTTCATTGTAGTAAAGATCGTTGTGTTAGGAAGGAAGAAGACAGGGGTCGGCTTTGACTGGGACTCGCTTTCTTTATTCAGTCTTTTCAAAACAAAACAAACACACATGGATGTGTGGTATCTCAGTTTCTCCACGATATGGATCGCTCCTTCTCTGTCAGACCCTCGGTCTCTTAATCTCTCTGCAGTGCATGCGAAGTCCCAGTCCAACTCTCTCTTTTTCCTCTCTCCCGGCCGCGGCTTAAATGCGCTCTCTCCCTGCCAATTACTGCAATCAGAAACAGGTGTTCGTCATCTGTGCTTGACCTACTTACCTGCCGCTCCGCTCTGTACTCTCTCTCCCGCTGCAGACCTCGCTGAACCACGCCCCTCCGCCACATACCCCACCGCCCGACTCAGGCCGGGAGCCATCCGACCTGCAGCCTCCCCCTCCGGAGAGGAAGTCAGCCGCAGCCATCTGAACACCCGGCCTGTGGATCACCTTGAACTTAAAAGGCTGTAAAGCTAGATACCAACGGGTGATCCGCGCGTTGGTATCCTTCATGCGGTGGAGCCACTGCAGGCGTGATCCGAACAGAGGGTGAACTCCGCCCCAGGAGGTAATAGCGAAGGGTGAGGGCGGCCCACCTGATGGCCAAACACTCCTTCTCTATGGTGCTGTACATCGTCTCTCTCTTAGAGAGCTTTCGACTGATGTACAGCACCGGCCGTTCCTCACCCTCCACCTCCTGGGACAGGACAGCGCCCAGCCCCTGTCCGGCGTCAGTCTGCAGTAAAGGGAGAGAAAAGTTAGGAGCTTGTAGGAGCGGCCCACCACACAGAGCGCCTTTAACTGGTGAAAGCCTGCTGGCACTGCTCCGTCCACCGAACTGTATCTGGTTCTTCCTTTTAGTTAGATCAGTCAGCGGGCTGGCGAGGTCCGAATAATTAGGTACAAACCTCCTATAATATCCCGCCAGCCCCAGGAACTGTCTAACCTCCTTTTTGGTCTTGGGTCTTGGGCAGGCCGCAGCAGCTGCGGTCTTATTAATTTGGGGGCGCACCTGCCCATGACCCAAGTGGAAGCCCAGATATCTTACTTCCACCCGCCCAATTGCACACTTCTTGGGTTGGCGTGAGCCCGCCCTTCTCAGCGACCTGAGGACTGCTCGCAAATGCTGCATATGACGCTGCCAGTCACCACTATAAATGATGATATCATCCAGATAGGCAGCGGCATATGCAGCATGCGGCGAAGAATTCGGTCCATCAGGCGCTGAAAAGTCGCGGTGCCCGAACAGCCGAAAGGCGTAGCAATTGGTGCAATCCAAGCGGCGTGGTAAAAGCTGTTTTTCTTTGGTTACTGGAGACAAGGATCTGCCAGTAACCCTTTGTCAAGAATCCAGTGTCGAATAAAAAGCGAGCAGTACCCAGCCGATCAAGCAATTCGTCAATCCGTGGCATGGGATAAGCATCAAATTTCGACACGCGTTGACTTTTCTGTAATCCACGCAGAACCGGACCGAGCCGTCAGGTTTGGAACCAAAGCGATCGGGCTCGCCCAGTCACTGTTGGACTCTTCTATAACCCCATCTCTAGCATTGCCTCTAATTCTGCCTGAACCACTTTTTCTTGTGTTCAGGCAATCTATCTGATCGGCTGCGTACAACCACGCCCGGCTCGGTCTCAACGTGGTGTTGGATGAGGTCTGTCCGACCCGGCAGGGGCGAGAACACGTCGGCGAAATCCGCCTGTAATTGTTTGAGGTCTATGAGCTGGGAGGGTGAGAGGTGATCTCCCGGGACCAGAGCGGGAGATTGTGATTTTGAACCGCCTCTGGTCGAGATCATCCTCCACTCACTACCGTCGCCAGCATCACAGCCTCTGCCTCAACCCATTTTTAATAAATTGAGGTGGTATATCTGACGTGCCCGTCCCTGTCGGACCGAATTACCTCATAGTTCAGATCCCCTACTCGTCGTGTAACCTCAAACGGTCCTTGCCACTTGGCGAGTAATTTGGAACTAGAGGTGGGGAGTAATAGAAGTACTTTCTCTCCCGGTGAAAATTGTCGTAATCTAGCCCCTTTGTTGTATAGCTGTCTCTGTTTGTCTTGAGCCTGTAACAAATTCTCCATTGAAAGCCGCCCCAGCGTGTGGAGTTTTGTTCGCAGGTCCAACACAAACTGAATTTCGTTTTTACTAGCGGATGGTCCGTCCTCCCAAGCTTCCCTAATGACATCCAACACCCCTCGGGGTTGGCGGCCATAGAAGCTCGAAGGAAAACCCGTGGAGGCTTGGGGACCTCGCGGACAGCGAACAAGAGAGGTTCTAGCCATTTGTCCCAATTTTTGGCGTCTTCGTGAACAAACTTACGAATCATTGTTTTCAGCGTGCGATTAAATCTTTCTACCAGCCCGTCTGTTTGTGGGTGATAGGCGCTGGTCGAATAGATTTAATGCCCAATAATTCGTACAGCTCGCGGATCCGTGACATGAGCGCCGTGCCTTGATCGGTGAGAATCTCTTTCGGGATTCCCACCGGAGATTAGGGAGAACAGTGCACTCGCAACGCACTTTTCGCGAAATGTTACGCAGTGGCACTGCCTCGGATATCGCGTTGCATAATCCACTAGGACTAATGCAAGCGATGTCCATGAGCTGACGCTCTAATGGCCCGATGAGGTCCATACCAATTCTTTCGAAGGACCTGCATCAGCGGGAGGGCACAATGGTGCTTTTGGTTGGGCGGTGGGTTTACCAACTGACATTCCCGACAAGGCGCACACGGCGTACATTCGTGAATGCCCGGCCAAAAGAATCGGGCCATGAGGCGGTTTAGTGTCGCTGTTTGCCTAAATGCCCGGCCATGGGATTGTGATGAGCCGCCTGGAAAAGCATTTCCGGCGGCTTTTAGGAATTAACAACTGGGTTGTAGTCTGTTTTGTTTGGGCATCTTGGGTCACCCGATACAACCGGTCCTTTAGCAGAGTAAAATAAGGAAAGGTGGCGGTTGACCAGGGCGGAGGATGGCCGTCGATGGCACAGACCTGATTGAGCGCATTTTTAGCGTCTCATCCTGGGACTGTTCAGGGAAAGTCATCGCGTTCGAAAACACTGGCGTTTCCGGGCGCTCGGTTCCCCCGGATCAGTGCCCAGTGGTCTCATTCCACCTCCCCCGCCTGTGCAACCGCCACCTTCCCTTTCTCTTTTTCCCCCAAGAGGCATCCACACACATCCCAATAATTTATTAAAACCTGGCCAATTTGTCCCCAAAATCAGTGGATGCCGGAGGTGCTGGTTAACCACCTCAACTCTATGGTTTTGACCCTGAATAGAAAATCCATTGGCACTACGGGTATTCTCTCACCTCCCGTGCACACACCTCACCATAACCATGCGGCGCTTATCCCATGCCCGGGTTGAATCAGGCTTTGGTGTATGGAGGTCTGGTTACAACCTGAATCCACCAAAGCTTGATAAGTACCCCCCTTGATACTCACGGGTATTTGGTACAGGCCAGCCTGATCGAGGGCGGCGTGCGGCGGCGTCGGGATCCGGACCAGTGTCCCCACCTCCATCCCGGACACTGATCGATAACCTGTCCTGGGTTCCCGCCACGCCAGCACGCCGGCCCAGGTTTCCCAGCGACCCTAGTGGCTGGCAGTGGGGTCATGAATTGACGGGAGAGGCGGGTGCCGGGAAGCCGGCAGACCGGGATCCTGAGGTCCTCCCCCTCTCGCTGACAGCTGGTACCCGGCGGCTGGGTCGGCTGGAGCTCCCGACCTCCCCCGTGGAGCCGGCCGGGGTGTCAGCGCACTGTGCGACCTAGGTACTGGGACAGGCTTAGAGGCGAGAAGGGGAAGAAGAAGAGAGAGAGAGAGAGAAGCAGATGGTATGGGTTCGCGACCCCTCGGCACGCCACCATTCGTCCTCCGCCAGCTGGATGGCCTGGTCTAGCGGCGCGGGCGGTGGCACTGGACCCATTGAGCCGTCCTCTTCGGCAGCCTTGCCACAAACTGCTCCCGTGCCACCGCGATCGATGAAGTCCTCGGCGTCACTCCCAGCAGCCATCAACCACTTGCGGCAGGAGTCCGGGCTGGTGCGCGAGCGAAGGTCGGCCGAACTTCGTCCAGTGTTAGCGTCGGAACCGTTGGCGGTGTTGTTCGAGTCCGGCCGACCCTCTGGAGGATCGCGCGCTTCAGGTCGTCATAGACCAGGAGATTCTGGACTGGCAGTTGGTGGCGGCTACTTGTGCCTCTCCGGACAGTAGAGGCAGTAGCCGCGTGGCCAGTCCGCTTTGGGCCATTCGATACCCGGCCGCCCGTTCAAATAACTCCAGGAATGCCTCAGGGTCATCTTCTGGACCCATCTTGGCCAAAGTCATTTGGGCGGCCGAGTCGATGGTCTGTCTCTGAGAGCGGCCCGAACCTCCCGGTCCATCCAGCTCCGGAACAGCTCGCGGTCTTCATGCTGGGCCGTGAGGAGAGCTTCAAACCTTTTCTGTTGTTCCTCCCTCACGGCCCGCGAGTCCTGGTGGTGTTCTTGGTGAAGACTCGCGGCGATTGGACAATGTCCGCAAGTGGCGTCCTCAGCGGAGTTGCATGGCGGCGGCTCTCTTCTTCCTTCGGGTTTCGGCACCAGTGTAGTAAAGATCGTTGTGTTAGGAAGGAAGAAGACAGGTCGGCTTTGACTGGGACTCGCTTTCTTTATTCAGTCTTTTCAAAACAAAACAAACACACATGGATGTGTGGTATCTCAGTTTCTCCACGATATGGATCGCTCCTTCTCTGTCAGACCCTCGGTCTCTTAATCTCTCTGCAGTGCATGCGAAGTCCCAGTCCAACTCTCTCTTTTCCTCTCTCTCGGCCGCGGCTTAAATGCGCTCTCTCCCCAATTACTGCAATCAGAAACAGGTGTTAGTCATCTGTGCTTGACCTACTTACCTGCCGCTCCGCTCTGTACTCTCTCTCCCGCTGCAGACCTCGCTGAACCACGCCCCCTCCGCCACATTCATATTACTTTTAAATGATACTATAGCAAAGAAAATAAAAAAAACAAAAGAGAAGTATTTATGATTAAAACAGCAAACTTTTATTTATGTTTAATATATATTATATTCTTTTTAGAGTGCAACAGAAAAGGAAACAAAGAACTATACACATAAAACAATATAAAGATAAACTTTTTACATAAACAATTAAATAACAAGATAAACTATTTACATAAACTATTTACATTCTTTTTTTAATGTCCTCCAACCACTGCTCCTTGAATAGTCTCTACAGAGGGCAGTATACGGTGCCCACTGGCTGTGCCCAGTCTCCGCTGTCCTGAACTGCCCGCATTTCTTGCACGTATTGTGGAGCACTTTGCGGGTCAGTTTTCGAGCTGGAGGAGCAGTAGGAGGGGCAGGAGGAGCAGGAGGAACAGGTAAGACCCTGAGAGCCTGTGGGCAGCAACCAGGACAGGCCCTGTGAGGCCACAGGCGTCAGCATCACGAGCCGAGTGCCTGGAGGTGGAGCAGGGAAGAGTTGGCGCTGGGCTTGTGGCCTCTCTACGGCTGGCGCCACAACCACTCGGGCTGAAGGGGTATTCCTCTTCCTCTTCACCTGTGCCTGACCCACGGTGCTGCTGGGCAGGTTGTACTGGTGAGCCGGACCTGGCGGGGATGGCGCAGATGTGGGACGCACATTTGCAGGGAGTAAAGGGTCAGCCGCAACAGACAAGCGGCAGTTCCAGCCCCTGCAGCACTACCGCAGTGTCCTGTCTCTTCACCCGGTTATTGTGCCACTGAACCAAGGTGGTGTGGCTCACATCTACAAGCTGCATGGTGGTCTGCTGCATTATTGTCCCATTGGCCAGAATGCGCCGCCTGATCTGCCTGTAGTCCTCCAGGATGAGGTCCCATCTGGACACTGTGCCAGTCCCCTTCTTCCTGGAACTCCGGTGGATGGCACAGAGACTGACAAAAATTGTCTCAATGAGGCGAGAACAATCTGGCCACTGGGCAAGTGGGGCAGTGGTGGTGAGTGCGTGCCTCTTCACACTCTCCACACCTGGAGTAAACTCCTGCCTCTTCTTGGGAGACCTGAACCTCCCTGTGTCCAGCCTGCTTTTGTGTCTGGCAGGAAACACCACCCTCCTCTTATCATAGTCCAGCAGGTTCTGCCAAAGAGCAACAATATTGCTCACCTAAGCAGAGAGAGCATAAAATACACAGCAAATGAGAAAACAAAACATGTGCGAGTGTAAACATGTAAGACAGGTCAAAGAGGAAAAGTAGAAAAAGTTGAATGTTCCTAACCTGCTGGTTGGTGAGGGCCAAAGAGGTCTGGTTCCGAAGCTCAACAAGATATTCCACCAGGCTGTCGACTCTGTCCATACCTGGCACACCAGAGTCATCCACAGCCTGAAAAAATACATATATGAGCAACAATACGAGGACAGTGAAGTGAGATACATAAACACTGGCCTATATAAATGAATAGATTGCTACTTTGTACATTATCTGTAATGTTTATGGTCTTTTTGGGCAGGATATTTTTTGCAGATTTTTGTTGAAAACATCTACTTTTGGAGATCTGGGAATCCGTTAAAAAGCTACAGGTCAGCTCAACCTGTGTTTTACTAGCAGGACAGTTTTAAATAAATGCAGGTAATGAAAATACTGTTGAATCATTTACAATTACTGTATAAATAAAAACAATATAATATAACACCCTTACCCTAACAAACACAATGGCTTCACTTTTTAAGGCGTCATGAGCAATTTATCTGTCAGTGCACATTTAACAAGGTAAATACATACCACAGGCTGATCAGGAGATGCGGTGGCACCTGACTGCAGAAGGGAGGCAGCAGACTGGGTGGAGGAGGGAGGCAGCAGACTGGGTGGAGAAGGCACCAGACTGGGTGGAGGAGGCAGCAGACTGGGTGGAGGAGGGAGGCAGCAGACTGGGTGGAGAAGGCACCAGACTGGGTGGAGGAGGCAGCAGACTGGGTGGAGGAGGCAGCAGGCTGGGTGGAGGAGGCAGCAGGCTGGGTGGAGGAGGCAGCAGGCTGGGTGGAGGAGGCACCTGACTGCAGAAGGGAGGCAGCAGACTGGGTGGAGGAGGCAGCAGGCTGGGTGGAGGAGGCAGCAGGCTGGGTGGAGGAGGCAGCAGGCTGGGTGGAGGAGGCAGCAGGCTGGGTGGAGGAGGCAGCAGGCTGGGTGGAGGAGGCAGCAGGCTGGGTGGAGGAGGCAGCAGGCTGGGTGGAGGAGGCAGCAGGCTGGGTGGATGAGGCAGCAGGCTGGGTGGAGAAGGCACCTGACTGCAGAAGGGAGGCAGCAGACTGGGTGGAGGAGGCAGCAGGCTGGGTGGAGGAGGCAGCAGACTGGGTGGAGGAGGCAGCAGGCTGGGTGGAGGAGGCAGCAGGCTGGGTGGAGGAGGCAGCAGGCTGGGTGGAGGAGGCAGCAGGCTGGGTGGAGGAGGCAGCAGGCTGGGTGGAGGAGGCAGCAGGCTGGGTGGAGGAGAGAGACTCAGAGGAGGGCGTAAAGTGGGAGGAGACAGAGAAGCTTGGGTCATCGGTAAGACTTGGCACAGTAGTTTCATGTGCTTGGTCTTCCCCAAAGCCCTCGTCTTCTTCGTCCACTCCTTCATCAACATCCACCAGCATGTTCTCCGTCTCCTCTGAGTCAGGGTCCACCACCAGGGGCTGTCCAGTCTGACTCAGGAGATAGTCAACACCAAGCAGCTCTCCTTTGAAAAAGAACAAAAACATACACATATGGTGAAAGTCATCTTTAGTTAACCTGAAACATTGTAAACCCACAAACCAAAAGCATTATGTAGCCAGATAAGGGTAAGACATAGCAGTGTATTTGGCAGGTGGCTTGACAGTTGGCACAAAAGCCCGGCCAAACACCTTCAGGCTGATGGGGTTGACGCAGTGGGCCATATCCCCAGCGTAGGTGAGACGGGACACTGGTTTGCTGGTCACTGCCGCAGTCCCCCGATCCTGATTCCACCTGTTCAGGCCTTTCAGGAGGTAGAGCTGGAAATTCAGTGCATTGGCACTGGTTCCTAGAAGAATAAAACAACAACATTTATATCAAAAAAGTCTTGCCTTGCAATCTGAATAATGAATATAAATGATTTGAAACATCTAACATGTGAGAGACAAACCTGGAATGAACCTGTTCAGGTGGCAATGAAAAGAATCCAGGGACGTGGACCCTCTGGCACAGCGATACCTGGTCAGGGTGATGCCTGCTTTTTTGGTGGTGCCTACCTCAGTGTAGAGTGGCACTTCTGGCAAATCCTGGATGCACCTGACATGACGTTTCTGCACACGCCAGATGTGCTCAATGTGCACTTCATCCAGAAGTGGCACACCCATGAGGTCCCTCCCATTTGCCCCACCCAGCTCCTGCAGCAGCCTCTCAATGAGGCGTATGGTGGCCTCCTCACTGCGCGCGTTCTCCTGCGGCAGAAAAGGCTGAGGTCCTTTTACTGATGCTCCTGTCCACCAGGAGATCAGAAATAGCTCACACCCTCCTGCATCAGCTGCCGTCTTTTTGCCTGCCGCAACAGGCTGAGGTCCCCTGCATCCCACTCAAATATGCAGGCGGACAGGCATCCCATGAAGGTGGGGTAGAGGGGATGGGCGTCGGTGGTGCAGCCCACGGCCAGCCTTCTCATAAAGTGCCAGATGTCCAGCCGTATGTGGAGGTCTGGCCATTGCCCAAACCTGGACTGCAGCTTGCTCGCTCCCTCATTCACGCAGCAGCCACAGTCCACATAGAGCAGCACTGGCGGAGGAACAGCAGCCTGGCGGTACCGCTCCATAACACCAGCCACCATCCTGTCCAGTGCTGGCCCCTCCTGCACCGACAGGACACTGGTCAGGATCTGGCCGACCTCGTTGCCAATGGAGGTCACCCAGAGTGCTGTCCCCCGTCCGTGGCCAGCCAGCTTCTTTGTGATCTAGAGTTTACAAATGTAACAACAAATTTATTATGTACTGTTACAACATTATAACTTATCTGACAGTATTTAAGAAATATGTATGTCTATTACAGAAGTCAGATTATTAATTACCTTTTTGGTCGAATCCATCTTTAAGATGGTACCAAAGGTCGATGTGATGCTGGCCTTGATGTGGTCAATACGGCAGAGGATGTCCCTGCCGTATACGGACAGCAGCCATCGACTGGTGGGGATGTCAATAGGATCTGGAGGCTCCTGGCAGCCCACTGGAAAGAGGCTGGGTCGATCCACAAAGTCGGCACACTCCCCAAGATAGTGTGCCAACCGATTCAGCCATTCCTCCCCATGGTTCTCTTTCAGCTGCCTCACCAATCGAGCTGGACTGTTGCCCAGCGTCCGGCCCCGAAGCAACCTAATGACACGAATGTCACAGGCATACCTGAAATTGTTGCTGTGATTAGTTATATGTTCAGTGGAGAGTGAATTCAGTCATTTAAGTCTTCACAATCAACATCTGCTTTACTCACTTGCGGGTCAGGATCAGCCGGAACATTTTCTGGTGAGGCAGGTCAAGCTGGTCCCGGACAGTCTGACTTGTTGACAGATAATTAAGAGAACACACAGTGCACCTGAGTGTCTCTGTCACCATCAGGTAGTATCTGTCAATGTCCAGGACCTTCCGAGCCCTCTTGTGGACACCATAGTCCATCAGGTTCTTGCCACAAGCTGGGCAGGACACCCTCACCTTCCACAGGTGGTAGGGCATCCACACCATCAACCGATGGTTGAAGAACCGGTCAGGAGTAGGTGTCTGGTGGTAAATGAGGGCTGGGACCATGGGCTCATACCACAGCTTCAAATCTGGTCGCAGTTTGCCAGATTGAAACAAAGCACTAGAATGAAGCTGAGGCACTAGCAGGGGCTGGCAAGGATCCCCCAGGCTCATCCTGTTTGGAAGACAATTTGATTATTGGATAAATAAAGGCTGCAATAATATACACCACAGCCTGTCAAACTGTTCTTTTTTTATTGCTTTGATGCAATTTTCACAAGCAATTTGTCAAATTTCAAAACTCTTAGTACTAATATCACAGTAGATAATCACAAGTGCAAGTATTTCAGCATATGTTTCATTCTCAGTACCTGCTTCTTACTATCAAGCTTTTGATTTGCACCTCTTCTCGTTTAGTTTAACTAGAATAAACCCATGAGGTCATGTTTTAAAGAATGTCTAGCTGTGTTACAAGTGTGATGGAGTTTTGTACTAAGAGTTAAACAAATATTTTGGTTTACATTTGTGGTGATATACTCACAGAGGAAGGAGCAGGACTGGGAGCCCTCAAAGAGGATGGAGATGGGCTGGGAGCCCTCAAAGAGGACGGAGAAGGTGTATTGGTCCTCACAGGGGAAGCAGAAGGGGTCCTCACAGAGGATGGAGCAGAAGTGGGAGCCCTCACAGAGGATGGAGATGGGCTGGGGGTCCTCACAAAGGATGGAGATGGGCTGGGGGTCCTCACAAAAGATGGAGAAGGGGTGGTGGTCCTCACAGAGGATGTAGCAGGACTGGGAGCCCTCACAGAGGATGGAGAAGGGGTGGTGGTCCTCACAGAGGATGTAGCAGGACTGGGAGCCCTCACAGAAGATGGATAAGGGGTGGTGGTCCTCACAGAGGATGTAGCAGGACTGGGAGCCCTCACAAAGGATGGAGAAGGGGAGGGGCTGGGAGGAGAAGGGCTAGGTGTCCTGGAAGAGGGTGGAGGAGAGGGGCTGGGGGTTCGCTGATCCACTAAATTTGGCTTCAGTGAAGCCAACTGGGACCCACCAAACCGTGACTTAGTGAACTAAAAAGAGAAACAAAGTTAATTGCAATTATTCACCTATCTAGTGAAATATCATGACAAACCGAGTACTGAGGACATTTTACTGGTCTTCACTAGTTAGGCAGCGGCAGGCTGCTAAAACAACAGCAGAAAGGCATAAGATGTTGTGAAACAGAATTTTAACAGATATGTAATGCAAAATTACATGTCATTTTCAAATAGATCACCTTAGTGCTGTGGAATCCACAGTTGCAGGCCATGGACCCTCTAAAGAGGGTGGTCTGTCCATGGGCCTGCATGGGGCATTTCTCAATCTGAAAAGATAAGAACCATTATTTATCGATATTGTCCACACAATTGTCAGGGGACCTGCATACCACGTAATGAGATACAGGTAACTTTACATTCTGATAGAGGTCGTACCACTTCCGCTGTCTTGGGGCTGGCCTATTTCCTCCTCCAGGAGGCCAAACCCCAGAGCTCGCAAAGGCCCTCAATCTCGCCATCCACTCGCCATCTCCCATGGCCTTGTGGCTCTTTGGTTTTGTGCTCATCTAAACATAACATGGAAATAACAGTAAACAAGTACTGGACAACTACACAGATGTTTTTTCCCCATTCAATTATAATTATACAACTATAAAAATAAATGTAATCAAACAAAACAAAACTAACTAAATGATGGCACCCGTTACTAAAATTAACCATGGTTTTACTACAAATAAAAAAAATTATATTTAAATATAGAATATAACAAAGTTAAACCATGGTAACCAGAAATTAACCATTTGCTACACTTACCATAGTTAAACCAAGGTACTAAAAACTGTGGTTATACAAATGGTAATCAATCTCCCAAAAAAAACATGGTTACTACACGTTAACTACAATAAAACCATGGATAATATGAGGGAGGACTACATCTACAACCATAACAGTTTTTCTCATTCAAACCAAACTAAATGATGTTTAATATGAAATATTATGGGCAACTCGTGATTGTGACCTCAGTTAATAAACACAAACATGTTTACTATAGTAAAACCACAGTTAATATGAGGGAGGACTACATTTACAACCATAACAGTTTTTTTCATTCAAACCGAACTAAATTAAGTTTAATATGAAATATTATGGGCAACTCGTGATTAATGTGACCACAGTTAATAAACACAAACATGTTTACTATAGTAAAACTACAGTTAATATGAGGGAGGACTACATTTATAACAGTTTTTTTCATTCAAACCGAACTAAATGAAGTTTAATATGAAATATTATGGCCAACTCGTGATTAACGTGACCACAGTTAATAAACACAAACATGTTTACTATACCACGTAAACCACGTAACCACGTAAACCACGTAACCATCGCGACAGACAGACCTAGCCTACAGAATTCCTCATAAAATCTCACAAAATACAGTCTTAACATGAACTTTAAGAGGGTTTCATTCACAATTTACAGAGAAAACGTTACGTTATTAAGTTATAGAACGCGCTATGATTATTAAACGAGCATGGTCGATTAAACGACTTGTGCGACGAATGAAAACGTTACAAAATATATGGCCAATAAAGAATATAGTAAACAGAAGTAGAAAACAAATACACATTTATTACTTACTTTGCTCAGTAATAACAACAAAGTTGTAGAGTTTTTTTGAAGAGCCATGTGTGTGTCATCATTCAATCTCAAAATGGATGTGAGCGCGGTGAGTGGCTGCGTCCAGTCTCATCCCGCGATGCGATTGGCTCTCGTCCAATCTCACAATGGAAAGCGAACGACGCAATTGGACGAAGATAGAGCGGTAGAGACAGACGATCCTGCTGGTCGCACTTACGAGTTCATAGGTCAAGCCTAGGGGCGGGCTTTGAGTAACCACTTTGTAATATTGCCATTCCTTTTCACAACACTTAAAAGACGTTTAGGGACTGAAGACACCAAATGATGAAGTGTTTCAGGTGTAATTTTGTCCCATTCTTCCTCCAAACAAGTCTTAAAGTGGGCAACAGTACGGGGTCTTCGTTGTCGCATTTTGCGCTTCAAAATGTGCCACACATTCTCTATTGGAGACAGGTCGGGACTGCAGGCAGGTCAGTCAAGTACCCGTACCCTCTTCCTCCGCGGCCAGGACTTTGTAATGTGTGCAGAATGTGGTTTTGCATTGTCTTGTTGAAATATGCATGGACGTCCCTGGAAAAGATGTCTTCTTGAAGGCAGCATATTTTGCTCCGAAATCTTAATGTACTTTTAAGCATTAATGGTGCCTTTACAGAAGTGCAAGTTACCTTTGCCAAGGGCACTGACACAACCCCATACCATGACAGACCCTGGCTTTTGGACTTGTTGCTGGTAACAGTCTGGATGATCCTTTTCTTCTTTGGTCCGGAACAGACGGCGTCCATTCCTCGCAAAAAATACCTGAAATACTGATTAATCTGACCACAGTACACGTATCCACTGTGTGATGGTCCATCCCAGATGCCTCCGAGCCCAGAGAAGTCGACAGCGCTTCTGGACACTGTTAACATAGGGCTTCCTTTGGCACAGTACAGTTTTAACTGGTATTTGTGGATGTAACTACATATTGTGGTACTTGACAAAGGTTTGCCAAAGTAGTCCTGAGCCCATGTAGTGATATAGCTTATAGATTCTTGATGCAGTGCCTCCTGAGGGAACGGAGATCACGGTTGTTCAGCTTAGGCTTGCGCCCTTGTCCTTCACGCACTGAAATTCCTCCAGATTCCTTGAATATTTTAATTATGTTATGCACTGTTGAATGTGAAATATCCAAATATCTTCCCCTTTGAGGAACATTGAAGAAAATTATTGAAATGTTTAAAAACAATAATTTGTTGGCAAACTGGCAATCCTCGGCCCGTCTTTGCTCCTAAAGGATTAGCCCTTTCTTGGATGCTGCTTTTGTACCAAATCATAATTACAATCACCTGTTGACATCACCTGTTTCAAATCACATCATTATTTAACCATTTTACCTCATTACTAGCCCTAAATTGCGCCTGTCCCAACTTTTTTTTTAAATGTGTTGCAGGTCTGAATGACAGGAAAGAATGCATATTTACAAATGACATGAAGTTGACCAGACAAAACATGAAATATTTTGTGTTCATATTGTCTGCAATGAAATACAAGTCAAAGTAAATTTAGAAATCACTACTTTCTTTTTTTATTTGCATTTTCCATACTGTCCCAACTTTTTCTGATTTGGGATTGTACAAGAAAGATGTTTACAGAGCTGAAGAGCAACCTTTTTTTCAAGAAAATTGCAACCAGGGTGCAGAGTTGACATACGTAACAGTCAAGGATAATTTGAAGACAACTCTGGATTAAATCACCAAGAGACCATAAATAGTCTTTGCAGGGAAGTTTGGAAAGTTATTCTCTAAGGTCATTCAAAAGGTCAATGCTCTTGATATTATGAAATGTAATAGTACGACTCAATTTAGGCTTATACAAAGGTAAAATAGACATTGAAAGACACCAGGAAATGGTCAGAAAGTGATAAATCAGAGGTTGTACAGGTACCAGGAATCACACCTGAACAGCAGACAAGATCAAGAGTATGACCTTTTGAATGAGTTGGAACATTAACAAATTGCTGTAATCCAAAGCTATCTTAACCTGATGTAAACTCCTTTGAGCATAAATTATCTGTATTGTCCACATGGATATTAAAATCACCAACCAAAACCACATTGGGGGATAAGGCACTGAGAGAAGTTAAAAATGAAGACAATTCCTGTAGGAATATTGTAATGACTTCGGTCTGATCTGTTTTCCTCCTCATTGTATTGCATGTGTTGTTTGTCTTGAGCACATGGGCTTATTGACGAGTGCCAGGTGATCGCTATCTTTGTGATTATTTCCCCCCTCCCCTTCATCATCCTTAATTCCCATTTGGGCTCTTCGTTCACCGGTTGCTAGTTCTCCCTCATTATTCTCCCCTATATTAGACCCTCTTGTTCTCAGTCTTTTGTCAGACCGTTGTGGTATGTAGCGCAACACTTTTGCTCGTGACCTACTTTCGCGATTGTCCTGTCCTGCCTGCTCAGTCTCTCAGTGGTGTTTTATTTTTGTACTTTTTGCTTTCTCCCTCTCGTCTGCCAGAACTTTTCTCCTTACTACAGGCCCTGGTGGCGCTCGCTCCGTTGAAGTTCGGAGGCTTCGCTCCAGTCCCTCTCTGCACGCTCGCCACTCTCTTTGGGGAATTCCCTTGCTGCGCGCCCATCACGTGCATCCGTGAACTCAGCGGGTCTTCAACGTTGCGTCATTGGTAACGCTTGGGACCTGTCTTTGGTTAATGTTGCTCACTGGACCAGTGAACATTTAATTTGGATAGTTCATATGCCTTTTGTGTTCCTGCTATTTTCCTGTGTCCGTTTTGAGCCAAAATAAATTCTTCTGTTACCTGCAACTGAATCCGCACTTTCCTGACAAATATGGGATTGGGCCTATAAACAATAGCTAGAATGGCTGGAACAGATCCCTTAATTTGCAAGGCAACAGATTCAAATGATGTACATTCTGTTACAGGGAGAGTAGTAATTTTCCATTTGTCCTAATAAAGTATTGCAAGCCCCCACCATGACCAAAAATGTGTTTTTTTTTTCAGATAAAAGCATATCCAGGAGGAAAAGAATGATTAAAAAAGGGAAAAAGTCATTGCTTCGTTGCCAAGTCTCAGTTAGACAAAGAAAATCGAATTTACGATCAAGCAGCAAGTCATAGATGAAAGGACCTTTAATGGAAATTGATTGAATAGTCCATATTACAAATACAAGACCGTTGTTAGTGGTAGTCACCTTGGTCAGCTTTGCTAACACACTGTGAACGACAGTCTGAATATGTGGAGGACGAGGGCTCAAAGACCAAATAGATGGAATTTCACTCGTTTTAAAACTCCTGCGAGATCCACGATGGACATATTGGCGGCGTGGTATAAAAGCAATGTCCAGGTGCAGGTATAATGCAGACGGGGGCTCGCTGTAATGCTGGTAAAAGCTGCAACAATTCTGCTGCCGAGTATTGATAGAGCGGAAACACAGGATGGAAAATTGAGCAGAGGATAATCCACACAACTGCAAACATTAAAGGCAGTTTGACGATCATCATAACCGCAGCTGAGCAGGAGATTTTAGGATGGCTACCAGTACAACTTAGAATAAGTATAATATTTAGGACACTATTAAGATTTTGATATATGCATTTTAGGAATGTCGACAGAATACTTAGCTGAGCTTATTAAAGGATTAGTTCACTTTTAAAAAAACTTTTGCTGATAATTTACTCACCCCCATGTCATCCAAGATGTCCATGAATTTTTTATCAGTCGAAAATAAATTAAGATTTTTGATGCAAACATTTTTCCTTATAATGGAGGCAATTGACCCCAAACGGTTCAAGGTCCGAATGACAGTTTCAGTGCAGCTTCAAAGGGCTTTAAACCATACCAGACGATGAATAAGGTTCTTATCTAACTAAACGATCGGTCATTTAAAAAAAAAAAGTTTAAGTTTTATAAGCACAAATGTTCGGCTTGCTCTGTTCTGTGATATGTGTATGTGACGTCACGTAATACGCAATTAAGTTGAAAAGGTCACTCTTGCTGTAGGCGGAAACACAGAGTCAGTGTTTACAAATGAGCGGAAGGAGGATTCAAAATCGTCCGACATCGTTGTTTTACTTTTTAACTCGCTTTTTTGTAAACACCGTTTGACTGAGTTTGTGCACGTTCAACAACAACTCGGTACTTCCGACTACGGCAAGCGTGACCTTTTTTTTTTTTTATTATAGAACCATTAACCAACAATACAAAAACAGGCACCAAATACAAACATTCCAAAGATAAAGGAAAAAAAAAAAAAAAAAACAAACAAAAAAAAAAAAATAATAATAATAATAATAACAAAGACATTCATAAGACGCCAAATACAGATTCGAAGTATGTGACAATAGCAGTACCTTTTACGTTTTTCACGACTTTAAGAGACTTCATTAACAGAATAAGTTCGTTATAGAAAACCTTGCACAAAGGAGAAGATTTAGATAATCTACATTTATGAATAAAGAATTTGCCGTTTAGGATAATGAAATTGACAAAATTGTCAATATTTTTATCTTCGTGTTCATAATAACAAATAATATCTTTCACATTCAATGTTATTATTACCCCAGTTTTGGTAGAAAAATGTAAAAACAGTCTTTCCAAAATTTCTGTACATTTTGACACTCAAAAAACATATGACTTAAAGATTCTTCAAAACTATTACAAAAAGAGCATTCTTTCCCCATATCCATAAACTTAGATAGTAAAATATTAGTTGGATATATTTTATGTAAGATCTTTAAGTGATTTTCTTACTTTATTTGAAATACAAAATTTATATGGTAACAGCCATGTCTTTTTCCAATTAACTTCCTTTAGAACAGAATTCCAATAAATTTTCCCTCTTGGAATAACTTTCCTTTTTTCATAAAAAACTTGTCTAATATCCTTATTAGTGCATTTTTTATCCAATATATTTTTACCCTTTATAAGGAAATCACAGTCTTTATTATCAACTTTATAATAGGACAGATGGCTGCTCATCAAATGAATAAGTCCAGAAGGGATAGCTTTGATTACTGTAATAAAATCTTTGTATTTTACAGGAAAATTAAACTTAATCAAGAAAGAATCATAAGAATAGATTTTGTGAGTTGAATCAAACATATCACTTAGGTAATTTACTCCATAATCCAACCATTTCTCCATAAAAATACTCTTGCCTCTAATTGTAATCAATTCGTTATTCCAAATTTTCATTCTATGGGGAGAAAAATTATGTACAAAGCAAAGTTTCCAAGCCAAGAGAGCTTGCCCATGAAATTTAGACAATTTTAAGGGTAATTTAGTAGGTGAAAAATTGCAGGTTAAAAGAAAATCAAGACCACCCACTTTCTTAAAGACATTATGGGGAATAAAACCAAATTGAGTCAGGATAACCAATACACTTTTGATCCAATTAATCTTGAAGGTATTATTTATATCTACATAATCCAATATTTCAAATCCTCCTCAGATTTCCTCCCAGCTAATACAGATTTTCTAAGATGGTGGTGTTTATTTTTCCAACAAAAATTTATCAGCAACTTATTAATTTCCTTACAAGTGGAATCCTGAACAAACAAAGAAAGGCCAGGAAAATAAATCTAGAAACACCTTCTGCTTTAGATAAAAGAACTCTTCCTAAAATAGACAGATCTCTCCTTAACCAGTTATCAAAAATCAATTTTGTTTTCTTAATTTTATTATTAAAGTTAAGCTGCTGTCTAACTGACATGTTTTTGATATATAAATTCCTAAGTACTTTATACAGTCCTTTACTGGAATGTTTGACAATGATTGTTCAGCCAAATCATGCACAGGAAGAATTTCACATTTAGTGAGATTTAAATGGAGCCCTGAAGCATCAGAAAAATTTTTACTAAATTAATTGCATTATCAATTTGACTCTTATCTTTCAAAAATAAAGTTGTATCATCAGCTAATTGTGAAATTTTTATCTCTTTATCGAATAATGTTATACCACGAAGATTAGATTTAACTATACTGATTGACAATAGCTCCACCACAATCAAAAACAAAAAGGGGGAAATTGGGCAACCCTGCCTCACTCCTCTATTGATAGAAAACCTTCCGGAAGTATTAGCCTGTAATATAATTGAACTATTAATGCCTTCATAAAACATTTTAATCGCTTTGAATAAATTTACTACCAAATCCAAATGAATTTAAACCCTGTAACAAAAATGGGTGCTCAATGGTGTCAAATGCCTTATAAAAGTCAAGGAACAAAATGAGAGCCTCTGAATTAACAAATTGATTATAATCTAATAGGTCTAATATTAGTCTAATATTATAGCTAATATGACGTTTTGCCATAAAACCAGTTTGAAATTCACTAATTATGTTACCTAATCCACTTTTTAATCTTGTTGCATACACTAAAGCTAAAATTTTATAGTCAACATTTAATAAAGTAATTGGTCTCCAATTATCGATGAGTAAAGGATCTTTGTCTGGCTTTTGGATTAAGCAAATAACCCCTTGTTTCATTGTTATACTCATTTCTTTATCTTCTAAACACTCTTTATACATATTATATAGAGCATCTTCTATCAGCTCCCAAAAAGCACAGTAAAATTCAACAGATAACCCATCTGTTCCCGGGGATTTGCCTTTTTTCATAGAAAAAAGAGCTTTAGAAATCTCATCTTTGGAGATATCATCCTCACATAAGTCTCTATAATCATGAGAAATAACAGGGACAAAATCTACGATTGTCTGTAGGAAATTACTTATTTTTACATTATCATTATGTGAGGTATAGAGTTTTTCATAAAAAGAGTAAACAAATGACGTTATCTCTGAAGGGTTATTGGAAATTCTTTCATTTATTTTTAATGATGAAACAGAGTTTCTAGCATAATTTCTTTTTTCTAGAGAAAAAAAATAACTAGTATTTTTTTCCCCTTCCTCAACCCATTTGGCTCTTGACCTTACATAAGCACCTTTGGCTAATTCCATGTACATGTTATCTATTTCTAAACTGAGTCTATGCATTTTGGAGTTTTCGTCTTCTGATAGAAAGTTTTTTTTAATTAAAGTATTAAGTTCTTCTGTTATCTCTGTAATCTTTCTAAGTTTGTTTCTCTTTAACTCTTTGCCTCTTTTCATAGCCATTTCCCTGACCTTAAATTTAAATAGCTCCCATTTTTGTATACAATTTAAATTCTGTTTTTCAAAAATATTTGCTAACAATTTGACCTGTTTCACAAAATATTTGTCTGATAGTAAATTATTGTTTAATTTCCAGTATCCACGAATAGTATTACCCTTATTCATAGACCCATCAAAGGAAATCGAAATCAATTTGTGATCCGATAGCGGGCACAAGTGATTTTTGTTTCAGATATATAGTGCATTAAATCATGAGGTATCAACCAGTAATCTATTCTTGATTTTAAAGAAAGAGAAGAATTACACCATGTGTAATCACAACAGTTGGGGTTTAAATATCTCCATACATCAGTAACTTGTAACATATCAGTTATAAAATAAAACAAGTCTGAGATTCGTGAGCTGGTACCTTTAGGCGGAAAACGGTCAACAGAGTCATCTGGAGTATCGTTGAAGTCACCACCAACGATTACATATCCTTCTTTGTATTTCTTTTTTAGATTTGTTAATATTTCACAAATTTTCTTAAACATTTCTAGATTATGTACTCGAACATTAAAGCCATAGACATTGCAGATTATTAAAGTAGAATTATCCAACCTAATAGACATTATAATCCATCTTCCATTATCAGAACGAATAGTTTCCAAAACATTACCTTTAAATTTGTTAAAGAGAATAGCAACACCTGCTGAGTGATTGGATCCATGGCTAAAAACAATAGAATCTCCCCATTGGGTTTTCCAAAAATTCGCATCAGAGTCACAAGAATGAGTCTCTTGAAAAAAAAGTACTTGAGCATCTGTATGTCTTCCGAAAAGAAATATAGCTTTTCTTTTGATGGCGTCGCGAATGCCTCGAACATTTAAAGAAATAAATTTAAACTTACCGAACTTAAAATCTGCCGTTGCAAAAGGTAACTAAATAAACAATAGAATAGTGAGAATAAACTTTGGAGAATGTGAATACAGAGAAGTCATGAAACATTGAAACATTCAAACTTGCAATGTTCCCGATTTTTTTTTTTCCATGTTCCTTGCAAGATAGCAGTCAGAATCCAATCATTCAGGTAACATCTGGAACATTAATGCGCACCCCTTCAATGAAGGCAAAACCTCCTCAAAAGCCGGCCTTTTTGCCCTCTTCCCTTGCTCGTTTCACAAACGGCCATGCCTTCTTTCTCGCAGCTCTCCTCCTATGAAGACAGATCTTCTTTGATGTGTAGCCCGTTGTCTTTCAGGTATTGGTTGTCTTTGGCATCTCTCCACACTGTGTCCCGATAAAGCCGCATAGCAAACTGTATGATTCACTCTAGGGCGACGTCATCTCTTTTCTGTCCCAGTCTATGAACCGAATCCACCACATCTGGAAATTTCTGCAATCTTTGGAGATACTTTAGACAGAATCTTGATTACAACATCTCGTGTGTTGTTCTCCCTGTCAAGACCACTTTCTTTTACCCCGTAAATCCTGAGATCCCATCTTCTTTTGTAATTCTGCATTCCCATACACGTCTCCTTTAAATGCTTATTTTCTTGCTGCAACGTGGCAACATTTTTTTCCAGATTCAAAATCTTCTCCTTGTGGGACGTGGTCTCTAGTAACAGTTTGCTTACTGTGGTAGAAAGAGCGGAGATAGAAGACGCCGTATTTTCCATTATTTTTTCCATGGACTCGACTCTTTGAAATGTGCCTTCACACTTCGATGTAAGTTCCGCAACAGCCACAAGAAGTGAATCGATTTTCTCATCAATGTTGGCCTTCAATTTACCCTTTTTTTCGGGTGGACTTTTACACGGAGTGCACGGAAGCGGTGTAGCAAGCAGCACTTCAGAATCCATAGAAACTTCGTCACTATCTTTGCTTTCCTCAGTCGCCATGTCGGTTACTTTCAGATGAGCCTTTTCTCGATTTCTTTTCTTACCCATATGGGCCTGGCGAGCTTCACAATAGAAGAGGAGCACTTTAACTAATCATCAATAAAATATATCGGGGTTATCATACTTAGTTTCATGTACAACTCAGAGTTGCCTGACGACACCCCTCAAAACGTGTCTACACGGATGAACGCCATCTTGGCCCCCCCGCAAGCGTGACCTTTCCAACGTAACTGCGTATCACGTGACATCACGTACACATATCACAGAACAGAGCAAGGCCAATATTTTTGCTTATAAAACTTAAACATTAGATTTTTTTTTTTTTTTAAATGACCGATCGTTTCGTTAGATAAGACCCTTATTCATCGTCTGGTGTGGTTTAAAGCCCTTTGAAGCTGCACTGAAACTGTCATTTGGACCTTGAACCGTTTGGGGTCCATTGCCTCCATAATAAGGAGAAATGTTTGCATCAAAAACCTTAATTTATTTTCGACTGAAGAAAGAAAGACATGGACATCTCGGATGACATGGGGGTGAGTAAATTATCAGCAAAAGTTTTTTTTAAAGTTAACTAATCCTTTAAGCCCCACAGTCCAAGCCTAACACAAGCATCTCGGGTATGTCTCAAATTTTAAAAAATGATTGTGGTTTTTCTGTTGCTGGTCCACAACTGAGGAATAATCTGCCACTGGATGTTTGATTCATTTTTTTTTACTTTAAATGTTTTTAAGGATCGTTTAAGATCATATTTGTATATATCATCATCTGTTTTTATGTTTAGTCTCGTTTAGTTTGTTCTCCAGTGTAATGTACAGCACCTTGAAACTACTGTGTAACCTGTAAGGTGCTATATAAATAAATAAACTAACAAACGAAACACAAGCTCCTTAGATGGTGGAAAAATGACAGAAATTATCATTCTTTCTTAGGAAATGTGAAGTAAACATATGAGAATGTTTTAACGTGCATGCTTTTGGACTAAAGCCCCAGAGTGCTGTGCTGTCCTGTGACTACAAATAAACAGAAACAGACGTCACTGAATAAGTGCCCAATTCTGACACAAATTAATTCATTATTATCAATGATAGTTTCCAGTCTGATAACACTTCCCTTTGTTGGTGAAATGATAGGGTTGTGAGAGGTTTCAGAGAGAGGAGTTAAGGGAGGGTTTAATAAAGCACTGGAAATACAACGTGATTTTAAATTCAGCGCTACAGGACAAAGGCAATTAGCCCCGCCCGCCCCGTTGAAAGCCCTGGCTCGCAATGGCCCGACTGTGGATAAGCTGCTATTACCAGACCATCTCTGTATCTTTAGAATTAAAAATCTGTTTGCTATATTATATTTTGTTTATCATTTTTGCAGGCCTACACAGTTTTATGTGTTTTAGTTTATACAAATTTATACTTCTGTTGACATGTAAAATTGTAACTAGTTAATTCTTCATTCGGCTGATCAACACATTCTGACTCTAGATGTCTAGTTACTATAAGAGGAGTAAAGAAATCATAGAGAATTCAGGCCTCTAAGGTGATTTAATACCATAACAATAATCAGCAAATTATACGGTCTTTCAATTCATACCATACTGATGACATATAAAACCAGTTCTCATACATGAATATTCATGTGGTACTCCAGGGCTATTTTACACCTAAAACTTTTCCCACAGTGTCCACATGTAAACGGCCTCTCTCCAGTGTGAACTCTCATGTGCCGGTTAAGGTTTCCTTTTTGATTGAAACTCTCTCCACACTGTTGGCAGGTGTAAGGCTTCTCTCCAGTGTGAGTTCTCATGTGCCCGTTAAGGCTTCCTATTCGGTTGAAACTTTTTCCACATTGTTGGCAGGTGAACGGCTTCTCTCCAGTGTGAATCTTTATGTGATAAACAAAGTGTTGTTTTCGACTGAAACTCTGTCCACACTGAGGGCACGTGTAGGGTTTCTCTCCAGTATGACTTCTCATGTGGACTTGAAAATTTTCATGTTGATCAAAACTCTTTCCACACTGTTGGCAGGTGTAAAGTTTCTCTCCAGCGTGAATTTTCATGTGCCTGGTAAGGCTTCCTTTTTGAGTGAAACTTAGTCCACACTGTTGGCAGGTGAAATGGCTTTCTCCAGTGTGAATTTGCATGTGGTAATTAAGGTTTCCTTTTCTGTTGAAACTTCTTCCACACTGTTGGCAGGTGTAAGGGTTCTCTCCGGTGTGAATTCTCATGTGGCAATTAAGGTTTTCTTTTAGGTTGAAACTTCTTCCACATTGTTGGCAGGTGTATGGCTTCTCTCCAGTGTGAATTCGCATGTGCCTGTTAAGGTGTCCTTTTTCAGCAAAACTCTTTCCACACTGAGGGCAGGTGTAGGGCTTCTCTCCGGTGTGAACTCTCATGTGTCTTGTAAGGCTTACTCCTGGAGCGAAACTCTTTCCACACTGTTGGCAGGTGAAATTACTTCTAGTTCCTTTATTTGTAGCCTTTTTCCATGACATAGTCTTTTCAGCCTGTGAGGAACTAAAAGGTTCTTCTCTTGTTAAGAAATAGTTTTTCTTTAATTGATCTTTCTCTTCCATTTGATTCAGTACTTCACTTTCTTCTTTCAGCACCTTCAGGTCTAAAGCAAAAAGAGACAAATGCAAATTACATTAAATGTTGGGTCACTTAATGTGTTTTTAATTGAAGATACAGAAACCAGAACAAAAAAAGAACAAACAAACATCTTTATATTTTCGTTTTAACAGTCAGACCAATACAGAGCCCCTAAAGCAGGGGTGTCAAACTCGGTTCCTGAAGGGCCAGAGCCCTGCACAGTTTAGCTTCAACCCTAAATAAACACACCTGATCCAGCTAATCCCTGATCCTTACCCTAACTCTAAATCCTTCAGGGGGTATTTCAGAAAGCAAGGTTATCTTAATGAACTATCTGTTAATTAACCCAAACCTTGCTTACTCTAGGTATGCTGGTTATAATGACATGTATATGAGAGTAAGTTCAGTCATCCCTGGGTATGTACGCTAAGAAAAAGTGTGCCATACTAATCTAATTTGAATGGCAAGGATACATTTGGAGCATTCAGAACAGGCTGACTACACAGTAACACTTTAATATTGTCAAATAGGGGTGGGCGATATCTCGATATTTAAAATATATCGAGATATTTTTTAAACACGATATGGTTTTTGACATATCGTATATATCGATACATTGTTTATATTTAATTCTGGTTCCGCCACTTTGCTTGTTTGCCTTCTCTGTGCTGTGCTCGCACCGCTCGCTCGGCCCCGCCGCCTTGCTTTTGTTCCCCCTCCTCGCGTGTTGTCTCACTGAACATGGCGACGTTCGCAATCAGCCCGGAGGCGACAGAGCTCGTCTATAAAAAAGAACAATTGGCTCCATTATATGGAGATACTTTGGTTTTAAGGCGTCGGACTAACAGCAGACAGATGTCCACTGCCGTGAATGCCGAAAGTTGGTGCCAACCAAAGCTAGCACCACAAACCTTTTCCACCATTTACAGACGAGGCGCAAGCTCGCATACGAGGAGTGCAACAGACTAAAGGCCGCAACATACTCCGCAAGAACAGAGAAATTTGTTCGTTTTCTCGAGGTGGCAAGAACAAGAACAAAGTTCGTTCTGGCCAGGACATTACATACTTCACGAGAACAGCAGGTGCCGAACATCTCCGTTTCTCCGTTAAACCCCGCCCACTTTAAATCTCTGACAGTTCTCGGACACCCACAAGAAAAAAGTTCTGCTCAGACGATGTTTCAAGAACGAGCTGCGAGAACTCCCAAACCATGGCTCCGAGAACGAAATGACGTCCATTTGTTCTCGCAGCCCTGGGAACTGGAACTTTTTCTTGGTTCTTGCGGGTATGTTGCGGCCTTAAGGATCGGCCACTAAACCCACTAACTTTTCTTTAATTTTAGTTAAATTATTATGTAATCAGGGATATTTTTTTTATCTTAAAATATCGCAGAAGCACTTTGTTCCTGCACTGCCTACCTCGAGTTGAGTTTTATTTTTGAATGAAAAGAAGGCAATAGGTATTATTTCTTCCTTTATTTTATTGTTAAATTATTATTTTTGTATACAGATATATATATATAAATAAATATATTTTTTAAATGTTGCAAATGCACTTTGTTCCTACATTTGCACTTCAATAAAAAAAGATTGTGGTATTTGGCATATTTGTTTTTGCAGTAGTTTTTGGGGGGTTATTTTTCCTGTAAAGATATCGAGATATATCGTATATCGAGATATAGAAAAATATATTGAGATATATTTTTTGATCCATATCGCCCAGCCCTATGTCAAATGCTGTTTGACATTTGGATGAGCAAAAAAAAAAGTTCTGAAAGACTAAGTAAAGTAGATAACGGTGCTGCAACAGAGGAGAAATTGTGATAAAAACACAGATAACAACCGGCCATGCCCAAAAATCTATGCAACTGACATCGGGTCTTAGGTACCAGAAAATCATTTATACAATTTTAGCCATCACCGGGTGTATCTGACCATATCCCACCAGCTTGCATAGGTAAGTCACTGTAGCCTTACTGATTTCACAATTAGCAAGATTCAAAGTCAATGAAGCTCAATATCCTTTAAGCAAATCCAGCTTACTCACAAATTTGGCAGAACCAATACTATCAATAGTCCTCTATCCTTGGCATTGGAAAGCAATAAGGTAACGTTACAGAATTGACGCATCGGTAGTCGGAACAAAAGGATGCAGTACCATCTGACTTCTGTACTAGAAGACATGGCGAACTCCATGAACTAACACTAGGACTGACTAAACCCTTCAACAAATACTGGGTTTCTTTCTTCATTGGAGCTCTTTTAATAAAGTTAACTCTATAAAGGCCATTACATACTTCACAAGAACAGAGAAAAAAGTTCTCGCTCCCAGGGCTGCGTCACACAACTTGTTCTTGACACATCGTCTCAGTAGAATTTTTTTTCTTGTGGGTGTCCGAGAACTATTGGTCAGAAATTTGAAGTGGGCGGGTTTATACAGAGAAACAGAAATGTTCGGCATGTCCTGCTTTTCTCGTGATGTATGAAACGTCCTGGCCAGAACAAACTTTGTGCTTGTTCTTGCAACCTCAAGAAAATGAACAAATTGCTTTGTTCATGCGGCGTGTGTACCAAGTTTAAGGGTATTGCTTAATCGGCTGGGTGTCCCCTACATTTATGTAATTGGTAAGTGAAGGAACATCCCCCAATATAGAAGAAAACTTGATAAGGATATCCTCCCTCTGATCAGTGCTAAGAAACTCAAGTTTCAGAATTAGTCAATCTCACAGATAATAATGGGGTATCAAACTCCTCCTCCTTCCACATTATCTCACTCCTCAACAAATTAACTCTTGCCACACACAACCCCTACTGGACAGACATAATTATATTCCTTTTCCTTAAGCGACTCCCTGCCATCTCTGGTATGGTAAGCTTTTAATATTCTGATATGAAGTTTCTTGTAAGGCGCACTCAATAAATAATCTCTCTCCCCTCTTCTCCAAGATGCTGTAAGGCCCCAAAAAGCGAGCATTTATTGCAGGGTCACAAAACTGCAGAAGATCTGTCCACAGCAGATTTATCATACCACATTTTCATCTTCCCCTTAACTTTAGCCAATTTTCACAATGTTAGCACACACGTTTTCTGAAGCCCATCATGGAATTTACGGACATAATCTAACACATTTGTTTTCTAAGAGTCCTCAATGTCTAACATTCTCTCTTTGCAGAACTGTCAGTAGTCCTCTCACAGTATGGCCAAAGACCTGTTCTGATGGGTTGAACTTGAGAGACTCCTGCACCATTTCAAAGATTGAGAATAAAAGCAAATAAACACCTTAGGCACACTCAGACCATGTTTCGATCAAGAATTTCCTAAGCATTGCTTTTAAGGTCTGATGGAACCTTTCCAATGACCTCTGACTCTCTGGGTGATAAGCACTGGATATGCAACGTGTAATGAACGATTTAAAAAAAGTCTGGACAATTCTCGGTAGATCAAAAGTGGTAAAGAACTTTGTTAAAGCTTTAACAACTGCTCAGGGTGTGATTTTACAGAGTGGAATTGCTTCCGTGTACCTGGTAGCGGTGCACATAATCGTCAATAAAATCTTCCATTGTCAACAGCCTTTATGACACCCCAATGTCAGAAAAATATGGAAAAAAAAATAATAATCTAGGTTAAGCGAACTCTGAGAGTTGCAACCTTATCAAGAGCCTATAGCAAGATGTCTATAGCAGATAACCCTCTGTTTCTACCCTCCAGATAGGATGGTACTTTGAGATGAAGTGAGAAGGGTCTTATCATAATTGATCAGTTATTTAAGGAAGAACATTGCATTCATTCTCTGGCCTTAAAGAAACATTAATGTGACTTCTTTCGGTACCTAAAAATAAGAAACTATATTACAACTCATAACGACAAGGAAATAATTATGGAAGCCCTAACTAATGCAGAACAATATTTCATTGATATAAAATTCTCCACTTTGCTAGAAGTACACCATCTATCAAAGTTTTTTTTCTTGTCTCAGGCATATTCAACATGTTTGACTGGCGTTTTTCTAACGAAATGCTGCCTGTGGGCCTCTGGGACCAGCTCATAAGCTTTGAGTATGGCTAGCTTAACCACACCATACTTAAGGCTGTCTTCAAAAGACAAGGGTTGAATAAACGCGTGCAGTGTGATGCTTTGGGCAATGTTCTGCTGGGAAACCTTGGGTCCTGGCATCCAAATGGATGTTACTTTGACACGTATCACCTACCTAAGCATTGTTGCAGACCATGTACACCCTTTCATTGAAACAGTATTCCCTGGTGGTTCTTTCAGCAAGATAAAGCACCCTTCCAAAGCAAAAATGGTTCAGGAAAACAACAAGGAGAGGAGAAAAACAAAGAGTTTGAGGTGTTGACTGGGCCTCCAAATGCCTCGACAGGTCAGGGAGCAAAAGGGGGACCAACACAATATTAGGTCATAATTCAGCTTTGAGAATGAAACCAACCTGTTTGTTCCTCAGTTTCTTCATCTTTCACTCTCAATGTTTCTTCAATCTTCACGTCTTCACTCTCCTCTTTAATGAACTCCATCTTTATAGTGTGTCAGGTGGAGCTAAGTCACTTCTCCAGGAGTTTTTCTGTGTGTTTGTCCTGTTTAAGATGAGAATAATTAACAGATGAAAATTAAATCCACTAAATCTCACCTAGTTCAGTGCACTGGCCAGAGAGAGTGATAGTTTTTTTTTTTTAATTGAACTTTCAAAATGACAGAATTCAACGGCAAGTTTCTTGACACATTTTCAAATTTTTAAAGTATAACAAATGAAATAAAAAGACATTTCAGACTTTTTTGAAAATGAGCAAAATTGGTTATTAAATTACTCCATTTAGTTTAATGATTGTAACATTTTCCTGATTACCAAAACAAATCACTAATATATATATTTTTATTTTGGAAAAGTCATTCATTTGAATGAAATAAAACAAAATTAAGTATAGATTGCAATTCATTTGAACACTTTGAGACATAAATTGAGACATCTCATATGTAATGTGTGTTTCTCAGGATATATACTTCTTTGGTTTTATTTGTTACACAATACCCAGAGCCATATAGAGAGAGAGTCGCGACAACTCCATAGACTCCAATGGAACGTTTTTTTTACAGCAATGGCGTCTCGTGGAGACTCTCAATAGTTCCCGTAAGTAGCAGCTGCGCCATAGAGTTACAGCAGAACCGTTTGTGATGCACTTTTAAAAGGTAAGACATTTAGTCAGTAAGATTTTAAATTATCAGCAGATCTTAATCAAAATTACTTGTACATTAAAGCCTGCTTGTGTAGATTATTCATCATTAAATTAGATTAGTGATATTATCATATTACAGATAAGGCTTGGATCGGCTACTGAATAAAGTTATTATCGAACACTGTATTAATAGTTAAATCTGTTATTTTAATTCCGTTTCATCCATCGTTATGGAATTAGAGAAAATTATTCTAAACTTTTTCTTTTTTTTTTGCAAGGTATGGAAAGTTATTAGTTAAATATAACGTTTGGGCGCATGTGACAGCGGGTGTGTGTAAAGTGGAAAAATGAGGATACCAAGTTTGTTCCTTATTACACGTGTATTAAGAATACATTTCTTTAATGATAAAATGCATCCGATATACATTCAGTGTTTTAGGCATTGTGATTCAATTAACTTTACCTTTAACTTTACCAGCATTTATTAATCTTTGTTAATGTTAATTTCAACATTTACTAATACATTATTAAAATCTTGTTAACATGAGTTAATGCACTGTGAACTAACATGAACAAACAATGAACAACTGTATTATGTTAACGAAGATTAACATTACAGTAACCAATGTATTGTTCATGGTTAGTTCATGTTAGTTAATCCATTAACTAAAATTTAACTACTAAACCGTATTGTAAAGTGTTACCAGAGTTTGTACTATATATATATATATGTGTGTGTGTGTGTGTATATATATATATATATATATGTGTGTGTGTGTGTGTGTGTGTGTGTGTGTGTGTGTCACCTGTAACACTATAGCTGTGATCATCAGCTATGTGCTGTATGTTTACAGGTCTAGGGGTGTGTTGTGGTGCAGGGGCCCTCCTCTTTTTGAGCACAGGACAATGCACAAAGATGGTGGGAATAGCATCTGGTCTCAGCCTACTCTTAGACTTTTTTTCAGACAAATTGGTCTGCCTCAAAATGTGCCTGCAGAGTGACACTCTGTACATATCACATGGTCGTTAAAGGCACAGTAATAGGGAACACTATATAGATAATTCAAATGCAAACCAGAACATGAGACAACGTGTATGAATTTATTCAGCTGTTAATTATCATAACTAATGAAGTTCAACAACTTAAGTGGAGGAACAAAGACTACTACATCTCATCTCCCAGAGCAATTTCCTATATGTAGGTCTCTAAGCATTTCTTTTACTCCTCTTTTATTTCTCTTTCAGCACAAGAACCACATACTCCCTTCCAAGGTCTTCCAATCTATCTACCTTCAGCTTTAAGAAATCAATGACCTCTGTCAACACACAAGAACCACAACGGGATTCAATTGAACTGATGACTTCCTGCAATGAGACAACACACTCACCACGAGTCTCCGCTCCCTGGGTTTTGCAAGCATTTGCTTGTTCCTTATTTCTAGTAAATACCAAACCTAACAACATCTATAAAAAAGTTTAAATACAGTGTAATTACCTCACAATTTTTTTTGTTGTTGAAATTTGTATTTATATTGAGATTGCTCCTGCTGATTTGAGCCAGCTATTTTTTTCTCTGCTCCATGCCAGTGGGGAAGCCAAACATTCGCACTTCTTTCTCCGAGCGATTGGAGCATCCCCATGCAGCACAGCAAACCATGGCAGAGATCATGCAAGGACAACTTGGAGGAAAGACGCTTGGCATGCTATTCAGTTTATTAGAAATGTATTCATAAATCAGTTGCTGTAAATAGTTAAAACACATAAAATATGCATTTATATAAGTGTACAAACAGATGTTTAAGTTGTTTTAAACTTGAATATTTTATGTATCATATATGAAGTATTGTAAGAATTATATATTATGAAAATGGCAAGACCATAAAGAGACATCAGAAAAATAATGTATTGCTATTTTCCATCTTATTGGGACACAAATAATGCATTTTTTTTCAAAATATGACTTTAAATTTTGATAATAATGTTTGTATCCCAGTATAATAAAATGTCATGATAATTAAAAAAAAAAAAAATCCTTTTATTTTAATATTTGTATCTCCAGAATACACTGCTCCTTTGTCGGTATGAATTAATTAAAAAAATGCTTGTTTGGCAAAACAATTGTCAAGCCAGATTTTTAAAACATGTATTCTCTCAACTTAAAGCAAACATTTTTTGAAAAATTATGTTGAACAGTAAGTATAATGCCTATTTATTAATACATTTGTCTACTGTATCATATTTATTATGCAAAATTCTATGGCAAATAAATTATCAATATGAACAAAGCTGAAAACCCTGTTGTACACAATCATCTTCATGCCTTCTATACTCCGATTGATAGTTCATACTTTTAAAGTAAATGTAAGGAATACAATTACTGTACAAAAGCAACTTATTATTCAATTGATTATTCATAAGCATGAAGTTGATTGTGTACGATAGGTTTTTCAGCAGTGTTGGCGATATTGATAAATTAAAGACCCTAGAAATTTGCATATTAAATATGTAAAATATTAAATACAATTTTTGCAAATGTCAAAAAACAGAACAAGCACACTTCTGCATTATTAAGCACTACAGCATTATATATAAGACTTATGAATTATATATTACTATATATAATAATAATTGTAAACATTAAGATTAATTTCACATAATTTTATTTTTCACGTATTGGCATTAGATGAAGACATCACACTTGACATCATGCTGTTGCTGCTAGTTCATTGTCTCATTATGTGGTGCGAGCTGACAATCACCTGTAACCTGTCTGTCTGTCCTATCTGAAAGTCATAAAGATGACATTAGTTACCATGAGATTAGTGAAAACACAATGAACATGACGTAACATAAAAAACAATAGCAACCCGTCTCAATCCAAGTTAACATTAGCCTAAATTATGTTAACGAGGCAAAGGTTATGGTAATTGAGCACTCTAATTCTCAAATATTAGCAGATTTTATCTTTTAAAAACAACATCGCTGTAACTACATACTCATGCTACATACACATGTTGATGTGTAATACAATTATTATAAATCAATGCATTTATTGACTATTAATTACCAAAAATCGCAGTTCTGTCACTGTGACTATCAATTTGAATTGCCTGCCAAAGCACTTCCTGGAACTATTGAGGTCTCCATGAATCACGTGACTATCAAGCGTTTTGAACTTCCGTTGTCGCAACTCTCTCTCTCTCTATGGCTCTGACAATACCCACTGAGAAATCCCCAAAAATCTTCCCACTCAAATGAGGGAAACATATTAACCCAAACTAATTCAGAGGGAGGAGGAGAGATTTAAATAAAAAGAGATCTAATCGATCACTGCATTTATCATTAATTCAATCAAGTTCATCTAAAAACAAATTATACTTTTAATTTAAAAAAAGAATTGCTCTGTGGAATTTTCCCTAACCATTTATTTAAACAACTTGGTGGTATCTTTTTTCTTAGATGCAGTTTTGATATGAACAAAACACCTTTGGTTATCAAATTTCCACAGGCAAGACCTTTTTACACAGTGTTTGGTTTTTAAACAACTTCTCTCACTCCTTTCAAAATGTAACCAAGTGGAAAATTAGGAGAGTGTACAGGGTGGGCCATGTTTATTTTTGCCCTATAAGGTGGTGGTGTGCTTTTGAGGCTGCGGGTCTTTGGCCTAGTGACTTCTCTTTTCTTCCCGCAGGCTTGGCTGACTATACGTGCAGACATTGGGGGCTCTGGTTTTAATATTTTATTTAATGATTTGACTTCTTAAAGTGAATCTCCCTTTTTTTAAAGGTCCCGTTCTTCGCGTGTTTTCAAAGCTTTGATTATGTTTACAGTGTGCAATATAAGATGAGTTCATGTTTTGCGTGTAAAAAAACACAGTATTTTTCACACATTTTACTTATCTGTACACCGCTGTTTTCACTGTCCTAAAAACAGCCTGATGATTTCCTTGTTCTATGAAGTCCCTCATTCAGAAACACGTAACGAGTTCTGATTGGGCCAGCACTTCCCGTGTTGTGATTCAACAGCAGCTTAGCGCACGTTGCTCGGAAAGGTCCCGCCTCTTCCCATAACGGGGAGATACGCGCACTCAATGTTATTGCAAAAATGTCTATATTGCCTAATCAATTTGAGCCAGAATCAGACCCGGAGAATATCGAAGAGGATCGATTACAACCTGCTCAGGAAAGACTTTTGCAGGATGTTTCACAATGGTAAGCTGTCTATTCAGTAGTTGTCATGCTTTTATATTTGGCTGTTACAAATTGCATGCATGGCTGCAGCTGAACGAGCATGTGCTTAAACAGTAAACAACAGATATAATAAACAAATCATTTAAACTGATCATTACAAACACCAACAATCGATGGTGTCTGAATACACTTTTTTAAAAAGTTTTTCAGATTAGTTTCAATTACCATCTAACGTTAGTTAACAAAGCTAAACAGCGTTGCACTTTGTGTAATGAGTTACATAAACTGTTAAACGGACCAACTTAAATAATAAAATACACTTACCGGTTGTGGTCCATAAACAACGCCTTCTCCAGACAAAGAGGGAACTGCGTCATCTTTTAAGAATAATCTTTCTGCGAATCCGGCATTAAACTGATTGAGATTGAGGAAGCAGTCCTCAGCAAAATGTGCTGCACACAGTTTTAAATTGTGATTATAATTTTCCGAACCGAGTTAAACATAAATTGTAAACATAAATTGTAACCATTGATCTCTACGCACAGCGTCCGTGGGAAGGCCAAACAAAGGTGATTTGACTCCGGGATGATAATAACAGCGTCTTGATGACATGGTGACAAACACACTCTACAAAAACAACACCTCCTCTTCTCGACATAGGAGAGCAACAAGACCACGCCCCCTAATTTGCGTGTTCTTGTGGGCGGAGTTTAGTCAACAAACTGTTCTAGTGACATCATTAAAGCAGGAAGTGCTGGGGTGTAGTCCAAACCGGTCGTTCGCTGTAGGCTTTGAAAGGGAACTTCTGTTAAATAAAATATCTCGCTTGGCATTGAACTTTGAGCTTTATAATTTTACAGGTAATATTTATGCTCTAACAGCAACATTACACACTAACTAAAGTTTGAAAAATGGAATCGCGAAGAACGGGACCTTTAAATGGTATAAATGTGCTGTTCATTCATAAATTTCAGTACTTATTGTTAATAAGTGTTATACTTAAAGGTCACATCTCTGTTATCTATCCCTTAGCGATAGAACTTCTGTTGCTGTTATGTCCGTGGGTACAACATCCCCGGTGGCGTAGTCGAACCATTTCTGTCGCTCGGTTACAAAAAAAAGATTTTTAGACTGGTTTGAGTCTAATATATTATTAGTTGGTCAGTTGTTGATTCGGATGGTCAGCTTTTGAGTATTACTGAACTATGTTTAAGTGTCATATTTCTGTGAAAGAATATTTGACATGAATTCTATTTCTGCCAAACTTATATAAATATTCATCAGTCAGAGCAACAGTTGATGGACATAAATTAACGTTACCTGATTAGACAAAAACGAAAAAACAAAAAAAGAAAGCAAATTATACAGACGCTTAATATATTAGGCAGTTTAGTTATTTCATGATTTGTGTAAATCGAGATAGAGAAACCGAGCGCTTCGAATCACTGAACCACTTGTAGTGAATCAATCGGTTCAATTGACTTCGGAGAGTGGAAAGCTCCGGTTCTCTCGTCACTCGCCAGAGACTGAATTCATGTTTGAACTGTTTCACGATAAAGAGTGAAATTAGTTCCTTCTGTTACTCATGATGTTATTCTGTTAATTTACTCACACAGCGCTGATCAATGTTAGATAAAGCAATGCAGTGTAACATTTAATAATACACAATTCATTCTGCTTCGCTTTAAACACTTTAAACGCTTATAAACACAAACCTCTCTTCAGCCGAATCACAACAGATGCAGGAGCACAGCGCAGCCTTATGACGTCACACTTTGATACCAAAATAAAAATCCCGTTCTCACTCTGTTGAGTTTAAAATCACAAAAGTGCATAGAAATTTATGTAGAAAAAATTACAATATTCAGAGTTGAACGTATTGATGGAAAACATTTACTAACACAATGGTAAGTTAATTATACAGTTCAAATTAAAAGTAAAGATAAATAAAGCAATAACACAATGAATTTATTTTCTTTGTTTTTATATTTAATTTGTAATAATTTGAATAGTTATATGATTTATCATGTTTTAATATTTTATATTACTTCTAATTTATTTTCTATTTTGTTGTTTAATCTTAGATTGTGTGGTTTGAAGGGATGTTTGTACTGAGCCTCGCACAATTAAAAAAAAAATTCACAAAGGCAATATGTAAGTTCTTAAATATTTTATATTATTTTAAATTATACTTAATAGCTATTGTATTTATCTCAAGGATGTTTCTTATTTATATTTTGTCAGGTTGGTGTTTTGCTGTTATTGCAAAACATTTAAAAAAATCTTACCCTTCACCTTCCCTGAAAAGCCTGTAGTTCCTTGTTACATGCAAGAATAAATATTTCTTTAAAAAAAATGTATTCTTTGATTAGTTTATCCTTTACCACTCTCAGTGTACACATGCATATTGACTTAAGTAGATTAATAAAAAGGCGCTTCTATATTTATATATCGGAGTAATATTAAATCAAGTTCTCTTTCTAAAATGTGTGCTTTTCCACCACTGGCTTAGTGAAAAAATAGTATACTTAAGCACAATTTATTCGTATGTACTTTAGTGTAACTAATACATTTGTGATACACTATAAATTGGTATACTTAAAATTGTCTGTTAAATTGAAACAAATTTTGTACTAAATGCATTTTAGTTGTACAAAAGCAGTGCTAAAGTTCAACTAAAGTTGTATTAAATTTACTTGTTTGTGCTAAAGTGGAACTATTCCAAATATACTTAAGTACAATTTAAATATACTCTTGTATAAATGCAGAATTCACTCAGCATAAACTTCAAATGTACATTAAAATTGCAATTTAATTACACTGTAAGAGTGTTGAATATTATACTAATAACAAACTTTTAGTGATTTCAAAACACACTGCAACTGCAATCCAAGTAAACCTGAAGTGTGTTAATGGCATCATTATAGTGTGTTTCAAATAGGCTAAAATAAAGTAATCTTTATTAATAATGGTACAGCTTATGAATATGGCTTTTGCTGACATTTTATAGTCACCTTGCAGTTTACCATTAACCTGTTGATCCAGTGAACACAAGTGAGACAATGGCAACAGATATATGTATATTAATTGTATGAACCAGTAGGACCTGGAATCGAACCCGGGCCGCTGGCACAAAAATGCACTCGCTTTACTAATTACACCACCACAAAATATGTGATTTACAGTATATATATGCGCTGTAACCAAAACGGCCTGTATAGAATATAAGTGCGTTTAACTTGGAGCTTTTGAAGAAATAAAGCCAGCAGAAACAACATCAAATATCATGCGCAGAATGTTTTGCTTCCCTTTTACCTGACATGATGCATAAACCGGCATAAACTTTTAGTCAACTTTTTATTGGCATATTTGCATAAATTTTACATTTGGCGGTATGGCTCTGTTCTAAATTCCCCATCCTTTTTCATGAGCTCCATGAAAAGCCAAGACAGGGAACAGCAGCTTCTGGGGACACCTCCCAAATTTTTAATCTAGGAGGGCATCATAAATCCCCCAACAGATCATACCAGGCAATCCTCCCTGGCTCTTCTTGCTAATTGAAGAGACAGCGAGGATCCTCAATTTTACTAAACTAAACTGTAAATAGCCAATTGATTTGTGAATATCATGAGGAATGTAGCTAGAGCTAATTATTATAGAAGTAAATATTCGATAGGTGATATTGATCTGTTATAAATTCCCCATCCTTTTCATGAACTCCATGAAAAGCCAAGACAGGGAACAGCAGATTCTCGGGACGATTTTCTTCCTCCCTTTTTATGAAGGTAAAGAAAGTGATTGTACTTGTATATAAGTAATGCTGAGATTTGGGTGTGGCAAAAGGGGCAATTGATATCCCAGCAAACACAAAACGTTTTTACAACTTTTCACAACGTTGTATTTTGGTTGCAATTAGGTAATGTTGTATTGCAACGTTTTAAAGATGTTATAAAACGTTTATTTTTTATAAAAACATTATGTAACCAAAATAAAACATTTTAAAAACGTTGTGAAAATACCAACCTGGTACGTTTTCTGTAAGTAGTCAAAAAACGTAAATATAACGTTTGTCTACTACGAAAATGAAACTAGACCAAACCCGTTTTATTCAGGGGTTAAAATAACGTAATCTGCATGTTGGAATAAAACGTTTTAAAAACGTTGTGACAGTACCAATATAGGCCTACATATGGTAAACATACAACGGTATGTTCTGTTTGTGTACAAAATAATAACAGTAATATCAGGCCCTTCGCAAGGCCAAGGGGGGGTGCGAGGCCCTGTGCGAACGTGATATGCGAGGCCCAGGGGTATATTAATGGGGCCAGTTTCTGAGGTGACGAAAAAATTATTGTTCATATGAATATTAAAAAAATAAAAAAATCTTATAGCCTATTCATTTTAACAGCATTGAGTTGAGTTAAACTGTAACTGAACTGCACAGTGCTCCCATTTTGAAGCTTAAATAGCCTATATGTTCTGAATGGGTCAAAAGCGTTTGCCAAACGACCTGAATCCACTTGAGTTAGTTTGGACTGCTCTCTAAGTAGCCGCGTTTTCATTACATATTTGCTTCTGCGTTATTCTAGCCTACTGAATGTCGATAAAAACTACTGCGAAATGGCGGTGCGTTTCCAATAACCGATGTTATCCGACTAAAACGTTTTTTTCCCCTCGTGATAAGTCATTCCAAAAAGTATGCCACGTATGCTGTCATATGTTGATTATGAAAAATTAACAGCATGTGCAAGATAGCTCTTGGCTAGCCTATACATAAGATGCGCATATGTCTGGAGACATGGAGTGGGTCGGTGAGACATGCTTTATTCGTTCCGTTTTTCAATGAGTGCGGATTTCTAGTGTAGCATATTAACTTGAACGTCATAGGTAGTCTAAAATCTATAGTTTCAGAGGCAGCTAAAGTCAGAATTTAAAATGGCCTGAATAAAGCTCTCTCTACGAGCCTGACGTGCGGTGCCGCGCTAAATGACATATACCTATGCGCGTTAAATCGCTGTCACATGCGCAGTCTCGCGCAAAGAAAAATATAGTAAGTTAGCCTACTGCAAAATACAATTCTAACAAGCAGAATAATACAGCATCACGGTGCACATTTTAGCTAGCCTTTGTCTTTTAACTATTATTGGTTTTTGAAGGACATAGACTTTAACTAGCTTTTTACATCAAGTCAGCTGTCACTACTTTGCGCGAGCAGGCCCGTCGCAAAGGGGATGTGAGGCCCTGTGCGAACGTGATATGCGAGGCCCAGGGGTATATTAACGGGGCCAGTTGCTGTAGTGACAGTGTTACGGGGTGTGTGTCAATTTTTTTTTTTTTTTTTTTGTGATTTCACTTTGCAAACACTAAAACAACACACTCACCAGATTGTTTATCTAAATAGACCTATGTTGATAGAAATGCATCCCATGCAACAAGAGATTAACACCATTGCCAATTTTCTTTATGATGCACTGACTCTTGCATTAGCTATTGTATAGGGTTGGGTACGTTCACATTTGAATCAGTACCGGTTCCCAACGGTACCTTTTTTCCAGTACTAATAAGAGATATGTCAATAACTGTAAAGAAACTGTAAATATAAAAGTGTTATTGACATCATGCCTGAGCTGCCTTGGTCTGCCATTGTCTGTGATGTTTGTTCACTGTAATATTTACCAGTAAATATAGGCTATAGGTAATTAACTGACTTCATAAAAACAACCATCTTATTATTTTTTTCTTTTAAATTTAGTTTCTATGAAAAGATTTCCCACAAATTCTGTGTTGTGTATTTTCTGGTAATCAAATAAAGATAATATTAATTTATACTTAATGAAACTTTTTTGTCAAACAAAGCTGCACAACTGAGCTTTATACTGTTCAAACGGGTGACAAATTGTGATATATTACTTAAATAAAGTTTTGATAGTTTATAATTATTACATTAGTGTTAGTATTATTATTACACTGAGACATCCCTAAACTCTACTGTAGCCTACAACTGTCTTTTCAGGTTATTTTTTGGTGCAATAAACAATCCTAGTTTCTTAAATGTGCAAAAATTGTTTTTTAATTCAATATAAAACCGAATCATGATTACACCCATTTCTGAACATTTGTTAATATAATCACTAATTCAAAAACGTTTGCTAAAATATTTATGTTCCATGATGCACACACACTGATGTCAACTATTTTTTTAGGAGAAATTGGCAGGGTTTTGTTGCTAAAAATTGCTAAATTATGTTGCGCTGTCATTGCTGCACCAAGTAAAATAGGCTACACAGTGATATTATTCAAATTGACTGACCATCTAAATGAATCTTGTGTGGGTATACAAGCATTTAACATAATGTTTGTGCATGTAGCCCAGCTGTTTCTGTGATTTTTATGACAAGTTATCGGTTTTATAGTACCCATTCATTTCCCATGGGGTCAAAAAGACCCGAACATCCTGAGTGTGTCTTTACAGCACAGTCCATATATTTTATAATTAAAAATATTTTATATTTACAGTCATTCCCTCAACAACTCTCGCAGAAACCCTGCACTGTTACTTTATTTATTTATTTTCCCATTTAATGTTGGGGTACAATATCGCAAGGTATTTTAAATGTATACATAATATATTTTTTTAATAAAAAATATATACATTTTATACAGTTATATAGTTAATACATTTTTACTCACGTGCCAAGCCCGCGAAAGACCCTGGCAGAGGGTATATAAGCAGCGGTCTATGCCCAGCGCGCGCATAGTGGACGTCTCTTCTTACTGGATCGCCACAGAGGACCACAGAGTTTTCCTGAGGTAAAGTTGGCTACCTATACTTATAAGTTTATTTTAATTACATTTAAAACAGCGAATACAAAATTACAAATGACCAGAATAATGATCAAAAATATGACCAGAGTGAATAATAGTTACTTATATTTGGATATGTGTGTGAACAGTTCGTTTTCCCCAGCTATTATAACAACTAAAAATGAATAGCCTAACAGCAGTTTTCCCATATAAAACAAAGGAAATTGTGAAAAAGTCAACTGACTTCCTTTTTCACACACAAACAATGCCTTTACGTCTTTTTTTGTAACCATCATCCACTCACTCGTCAGTAGGCTAAGTTACCGTTAAATGCCGTTAAATATGCCTGACGTCATTTTTTTATGACGTACTCAGACTCAGACTCTTTTGTTTCAGAGTCACATTCTTACTTATACACAAATGTATTATTAATAACAACAACATTAATTATAACTTCACTTTGTAGGAAAAGTAGTGTCTCACAGTCTTGGCTGCAAGCGCGCGAGCTGTCACTCAAGCCCCAAACCGTTCTGTTTCTCTCGGAGAGTAAAAGGGAGAAGATACATCAGAAAATGTTCTATTGTCGTTTACAGTCACTGCATAACTTATTGCTACTTAATATAGGGTTGGAAAGGATCATCAAATGCATTTATCTATGTATTTCATGAAAATTATTATATTCTCTCTTTTTTTCAGCTTCGGTTATTAACTGTTTGTTGGTAAGTGATCATCCTGCATCTGTAATCATTAGAATAGATTAAGACATGTTTTGCATTCACTTACCCATTATTTTATTAATGGGTAAATAAATGTATTTATTAATGTTATTTATAATGTGAACAGAAAATATAGATAGATACAGACATTTGGGCTGTCACGATTATACAATTTAGCTGACGATTAATTGTCTAATGAAATAATAGCGGTTATGCCGATTAATAGCCAGTTTTAAGGCCTTTGGTGATTAGTTGTCTGTTTTAGGGCTTTGTCATACATTTGTGTGCTTCATTCATTAATTGTGATGCATTTAATCCTTTGTAAGGTATCATTTTTTGCGTAAGATTACAGTAAGCACCTTTAAAAACGAATTTATTAAACTTTTTTTAATTAAACTTTAATTAAATTATTTAGTAAATAACTGAAATGATCATGTAACGGGGTTCTTTGTTGTGGGAAGGAAGGAGGCGGGAACCGGCAAACATTCAACACATTTTAATAAAATAAATAAACAAAACAAAAGCAAACCGCGGGCAGCCCCTCACGGACGACTGCCCGCAAACACACACACACATAATAAACCGTGGGCAGCCCTCACGGACGACTGCCCACCAACACAACCAAACGTAAACAAAACATAACATAAAATCCAGGCCTGGTCCTCTCTCGTCTTCCGCTGCCTTCGCTCCTCCTTTTATGCTCCCGTCACTCGGCCGCGAGACGAGACCGGTGTGACGCGCAGCTAGCACTCATTATCACTCGTCACCGGTCCGCTCTCGCGGTCCCTCGCCCCGCTGTCTGCCACATACCCCCATCGCCCCTCGCAGGCCGGGGGGCACTCCCGTGACACACGGGCGTGAAAGGCTGTAACGCCAGATTGTCTGGAAGGACAAGGGACACTTTTTGCAAATGACATCACGCTGAGTGTATCAATGAGTGGGTCTAATTTACATGTATTTCCTTCACCTAAAACTCCCCCACCCTTTAGACCCTCATGCATTGATCACATGGAACACCTAAAAAGAGGACAAAGGACACTTTTTGCAGACAACGTCACACTGAGTGAATTAACTTAGAATGGCTCTAATTTACATGTATTTATTTCTCCCCCCATCCTACTTCCCCTCAGGCTGTGACCATTGGAAATATATCCAAAATCTATATGATCTAAAAATGAACAAATACTAAACAATATATATGTGTTTGATATCATTGGAAATGTCTTAGTGTGACTGGTACAACTATCTCATCCCCACAGAAATATTCAAGAAGATAACAATGGTTTTAAGAGTTTAAAGAGATGTTGCATAGTATGGTAGGTGTGGCTTTCAACCATTTGGTCTTTTGTCAATACAGGTCTGAGACAGTGATTAAATGTAAATTCCCTTTGTTAACATATGTTACCATTTGAAAGAAGTTATTGTCAGGTCTGAATACTTAAGGCAGCGTAGCAGAAGAGTCAGGGCGCAATATTGTATTCAGATTCGCCCGTAACGTTGTGTCCAGCCAACGTTACGTAGCCTATGGAAAGTCAGGAACGCATCTCTCACTCTTTACTTAAGAGTATTCGATGTTTTGAGGATCTTTGAATTGATTATGTAATTGGAATTATACCTGACTGTTTAATAAATTGTTACATTTTGATTTATTCGGACTTACTCTGGAATTATTAACGATCTCTATGCGATCACGAATGGGTACTTTCCACAAAGGGTTAAACGGAATGATTAAATGTGTAGCTAACTATTAAATATGAATGACCAAGTAACCAAAATGGCATTCTAATCTAAATTCTAAATTATGATTAAATGGAGTCAGATAAAGAGGAATTGGAATTAGATCCATTTTGCCCAGCTGAGAACACCGAACGCACAAATCCCTTCACCAGCTCTTCGCTGCCGCCATTGGAGCGATTTCAGCGGCCTTACACGCGCGCGGCTGAAAGTTTATCCACACACCTAATCCCAGCGCGCAGACTCTATGACAGACTGACTTGATCAACTAAATTAGTTTTTCACACTTTGTAAATTCTTAAATAGTTGCTTTAGTTTTTCAGTAACTGTAAAAAGGGAGAACACAGAACCTTTAATGGCAGACAAAGAAGGTGAAACGGATGACACAAATATGCTGGAAATCATTGAAAAACATGAGAAACATGGAATAATGGAGATTGATGAAAATGAAACACTGAATTTGGAAACAGAACACATCTCTGAAGATTCAGATGTTTCTGAACAATTTTCAGAAGATTCCCTGACGATGGGTGATTCAAATTCAAATATAGCCAGGGACATTGCATCTTGGAGCATAGAAAATGGAATTGTCCATAATGCTTTAGATACCCTTCTGAAATTGTTAAAGAAACATGGAACAAAAGACCTTCCATCAACATCTCGAACTTTGCTTGACACTCCAAAAGCTGTAAATATTCAGCAGAAGTCAGGAATGGAGTATTTCTACTTTGGAGTAGAAAAAATGTTAAAAAGTCATATGCAGAAATACTTGAAACGATTGCAAGTATGCAAACCTTAGAGTTGAGCCTTAATATCGATGGCCTCCCTCTTTTTTAAAGTTCGAAGACTTGTTGTTACGTCCAAGGACGTATTTGCTTAGTTTTTTTCCCCCTCCCCTCCTGTTTCTCTTTCTCTCCATGTCTCCGCAAGCAGGAAATGATGGCTGCCACCTGATGCCAATAAGCGATTGATCTGCTGTGATTGGAGGAGGAGAGGAGGTTGTGGGGATTTAAGCAGTACCTTTCCAGACACAGGGTGTGTGTGTGTGTGTGTGCGTGTGTGCGTGCGTGTGTGCGTGTGTGTGTGTGCGTGTGTGTGCGTGTGTGTACGTGTGTACGTGTGTGTGTGTACGTGTGTGTGTGTGTGTACGTGTGTGTGTGTACGTGTGTGTGTGTACGTGTGTGTGTGTACGTGTGTGTGTGTACGGGGACGGGGACTGGTAATCCCTACGGTATGGGGACAAAATGTCCCCACAAAGATGGCAATATCCAAATTTTTGTCCTTGTGGGGACATTTTTTTGGTCCCCATGAGGAAAACATCTTATAAATCACACTAAGTGATGTTTTTTGAAAAAGTAAAAATGCAGCATGTCTCCTGTGATGGGTAGGTTTAGGGGCAGGGGCAGTGTGTGTGTGTGTGTGTGTGTGTGTGTGTGTGTGTGTGTGTGTGTGTGTGTGTGTGTGTGTGTGTGGACGGGGACGGGGACTGGTAATCCCTACGGTATGGGGACAAAATGTCCCCACAAAGATGGCAATATCCAAATTTTTGTCCTTGTGGGGACATTTTTTTGGTCCCCATGAGGAAAACATCTTATAAATCACACTAAGTGATGTTTTTTGAAAAAGTAAAAATGCAGCATGTCTCCTGTGATGGGTAGGTTTAGGGGCAGGGGCAGTGTGTGTGTGTGTGTGTGTGTGTGTGTGTGTGTGTGTGTGTGTGTGTGTGTGTGTGTGTGTGTGTGGACGGGGACGGGGACTGGTAATCCCTACGGTATGGGGACAAAATGTCCCCACAAAGATGGCAATATCCAAATTTTTGTCCTTGTGGGGACATTTTTTGGTCCCCATGAGGAAAACATCTTATAAATCACACTAAGTGATGTTTTTTGAAAAAGTAAAAATGCAGCATGTCTCCAGTGATGGGTAGGTTTAGGGGCAGGGGCAGTGTAGGGGGATAGAAAATACGGTTTGTACAGTATAAAATGCATTACGCCTATGGAATGTCCCCATAAAACATGGAAACACAACATGTGTGTGTGTGTGTGTGTGTGTGTGTGTGTGTGTGTGTGTGTGTGTGTGTGTGTGTGTGTGTGTGTGTGTGTGTGTGTGTGGGTGTGTGTGTGTGTGTGTGGGTGGGTGGAGGGCTGCTTTGTGAGGATTCGCTACTCAAACCCTACCAGCTTTACTAGTTCGTTCTTTTCTTTGTTTACTTTAAAGGAGAACCATTGTTGCTTGAGTTCTTATTGTGTTAAAGTTATTGTGGTAACTGGCACCTACAAGTAAACTCTTTTGTTTTGTAAGTTATTTACTGTTCTTATGGTCTTTTATTTATCGTGTTTGGATTGTTAATCATTTGGGGGAAGGGATTAGTAGAGAGGTGGGTGCCATTTTCTTTATATTTTGTTTTCTTCTGTTTAAGTTAGTTAGGGAGTCAGTGTACTTCTGCTGTACTTTGTTTTCTTTACTTTTGAAGCTTAGTTAGTTTTCTCCTGACTACTTAGAGGTTTGATGTTTGTTGTTTTGGCCTTGCCCCCTCTTGAAGCTTCAATCCTCCCCTGTCTTGAAATAAAGGTCCTTGTTCTTTTTTTCCCCACAAGTTGTTTTGAGGTCTTTTTGTTGTGAAGAAGCTCTGGGGTTGGGAACTGAACCTTGCTGCCTCCACACATCACACCAACATAGATTCTGTTATAAGTCCTTTTAACCCTAGACTACATAGGGACGTAACACTTGTCTTTGGACAGTTCTTTGTAGCACTAGTCTAAAACCAAGAGATGTATTCCCTGTGGCCCTCACATGCGGAAATTCAAAGCCCTGTGATTTAGAGTTTTTGTGTGACACAGTCGAGGAAATTATGAAATTGGAGAAAGATGGTCTGTGGTACCAAGGAAGACACATCACTGTTCAAATTAGCTGCATTATCTGTGATGCACCTGCCAAGGCATTCGTCAAATCGATCAAACAATTCTCAGGGTATTATGGATGTGACAGATGCATGCAGAAAGGTCAGTGGCTTGGGCATATGACATATCAGCAGGTAGATAATCTACAGCTGCGTACTGACAGGTCTTTCTGACAAAGCCTGCAGGAAGGGCACCACAATGGAGAACTAGAAACTCCATTTTGCCAGCTAAACATTGATATGGTTTCTGTTTTCCCTATTGATTACATGCATCAAGCATGTCTTGGAGTAATGAAAAAACTTGTCCTGACATGGATGCGAGGGCCAAAAGAGACAAGGATGTCTGCTGGACACATAACCATTGTGAGTAACAAGCATGAAAAACTCCGAAACAGCATTCCAGATGTGTTTGCCAGGCGCCTCAGGGGATTAAGTGAAATTGACAGATGGAAAGCGACTGAGTTAAGACAACTAATGTTGTACACAGGAAAGATTGTCTTGAAAGGACTTCTGAAACAAGAGCTGTATGACAACTTCATGTGCTTTTCCACAGCAATGTGCATTCTTGTCCAACCAAGTCTCACAAAGAAACACTGGCAATATGCGAGCGATCTCCTGAAATTCTTTGTCATACAGTGCAGAGAACTGTATGGTGAGGGTTTTCTAGTCTACAATGTCCATCAATTGCTCTATATTGCAGACGTTGCAAAACGGTTTAAGGGTCTGGATGAATGCAGTGCTTTTGCATTTGAAAACTAAAAAGAATGGTTCAGTCTGGAAGAAGTCCTCTGGCTCAGATCACAAGAAGAATTCTTGAAGGGCAAAACATGCAGAAGGGAACACCAGAGGTACAGATCAAGTATAGAAGACCAAACAATTTCTTTGGAATTGACCAGACCTTCTTTGAGGTAATTGAAGAAGATGGTCTAGAAAAACAATCACTACTATGTAGGGTCTATGACAAGACAGTTCCCCTCTATACGGAACCCTGTGATTCTTGCAATGTTGGTTCCAATTTTGGCAAAGCAAGGGAGACAACAATCAAGAGAGTATTAAAATCAGAGCTTAAATCTCAAGCGATCATGACTGAACATGTGGATAAGAACAAGATTGTATTTCTTTACATTTTACTCACAAATCACGGACATTACCTAATCCTACACTGAAAAAAGTGCACAAGGCATATCATTGCTCTAAAGAGGTTTTTATACTTGATCTAACTCAAAACATTTAATTTTCTGTCTTGCCATCAGTGTTAAGTAAAAAAGTTTGGTTGATTCAAATTAAAAGTAAGTCTTGTTAGTGTAAAGTAAATCCATTTCTTTAAATTAAATTAAAAATATTGCTTCCCATTGTCACGTGACTTCTGACGTCATCCGTGGTCGTGCGTTGGGACGTTCAGCTTTCCGCCATCTTGTTACACCGCATGGATGAACCCGCCGTGGTAAAACGGGAATCAAGAAAATTGGTAAGTAATTTTAAACATACGTTTGGCCGTATTATTAACATTATGCATGTATGAATTCACAACATATTGTGTTGTACTGTTGTTTTACATAGGCTACGGTTAGTATTACTAGTTTGACTTTGGCTCTAACTCGGCTAGAAGGTTTACAAGTTTCCCTCATCACGATGTTAAACCGAGTGGAAATAAAATAATTATAAAACAAGTAAACTGCTTTAGGTGAGATTAATTGATAATAGGGCTGCATGATTATTCGAAATCGAAACACAATCATGATATGCACAGTGTGTGTGAAGTGCGGTTCTGTGATCAGTAGTAAACGACGCTGTTCCGTCCGAAAGCACTTCGAGTTCGAGTCGCTAATGTGCGTTTGAAAAAGCAACACTTGTCAAATATCTTCACAAACTAGTAATGTGAAGTGTTCATACACCTATTGTCCAACAAAATACGTTTGATAACATGTTTTAAATCACTTCATATCGTAGTCGAGTGTTTGTGAGCTGACGTGGCTTCTTGTCACAGAATGAGGCAGACAATGCATTATTCAGTATACAGTGATAAAGTCTATGTCAATCATCACTGCTTTATTATTATGAAAATACCCGAGAAAGCTTGAAGAACTCAAATACACCATATCTTGATGCAGTAATGTTTATTGTCCTCATGTTTAATCAGTCAAAGCGTTTCTATCTTCCTTTTATTCAACCTGCAGCGCTAGCTTAGCTTCACGTTAGGGATTTCTTGAAAACGAACGATTACTTCTCTGAGGCGTATGTGTAGTTTCTGCTCGAGGGCGCCCTCTGGCTTCCAGTATGAATGAAACTTTTTGGTAACAAATGAGAAATTATACTTCTCTCTAAATAAATGTATGACAATCCTGTTCCATATGTTTTTCTTATGCCCCCTCCCACAGTGGATGCATAAGAGGCTCATATTTCATAATAAAGACAGACTAGATAAAAAGCAAATTTTTATAATGATAATTTTACAATAAATCCTTAGACCTTTCTAATGTTTTTTAGTCATAGGCTGTCTGCATATTAACAGTTTTTGTCAAATAAGTTTTCTGGAAAAATATAAATATTAATATTAGTAGTAGTGTTATATTTATTCTTAAATACTCTATTTTTAATAATGGAAATGTTATTGTAATAGTAATGTTTATTTTTTTATTATTTGTTTAGCAATAATAATAATCATAATTATTATTATTATTAGTCATATTAATATATAAACACAAAATGTTACGCACACACACTTTTAATTTGTAAAAAAATCAATTTAAATCGCAATTTTTACCCGAATAATCGCATTTAGATATTTTCCCCAAATCATGCAGCCCTAATTGATATTGAAACATAGTATAAACACTGTCTCTGGTATGCTGGAATGCGATACTGTACGGCGCCATGTATAAAGTACATGCACGCTTCAGACGCTTTGTGTGGACTTAACGTTATGAAGCTTTATTATTTTAATGATTTTTATTGATTTATTATTAAGCTTACTTGTTTGGTCTCTCACTTGTGATTAATGTTAACACATATCGTTAGCTTTACATGAAGGCCCAAACACGTCTTTAGTGACATGCCTAAACACTTATTTTAACGTATCGTGTCGACCAGCATACCCTGTAAAGTCGTCTGTTTACTTTTATGTGAGCCAGTTTGTTATTTCACTTTGTCTTTTGTAGGATGGAGTACTGCTGAACAACAATTAGGACAGGTTTTGAATAATCCAATCACATGGAAAAACGTAAGTAATTTGCACCTTTTAATTATTGCTTTGGAGGGTCAGTTTTGTAATTTATCTTTCTTCTCACCTACGCTCTACTTCACCATTCTCGTTGGCAAGTAACTCAATGTGGAAATGCAAAGATTGTGCTGTCTCCAAAGCCAAGCGTTGCTCTGAGCTTCTCAAGCATTTTAAGCTTGATCATAGGAATTTTGGACGTCGTCATCCTTATCCTTGTGTTTATTCAGACTGTCCTTGTTCATTTAAAACTTGGAGTTCTCTGAAGAGTCATGTGTCAAGGAGGCATCCTCAGCATCCCCCTCAAAAAGATGCATTGACAACTTATAAATGCTTGCTTTGTGAATACAAACACACATCATCGTTTAAAGACTACTTCCATCACATTGGGCAGCACCTGAAAAATAATGAAACTGTCCCTTGTGTTTTTAGTGGGTGCTCATACAAAATCAATATTTATGGATCATTTAGAACGCACAAGGCAAGAAAACACAAATCATTCTCTGAAGAGGATTTAAAGCCTGGCATTGTTGTCAGTGAAAGACCAGTCCCTATTTTTTCTGCAGAAGACGACACTGAATCAGACGACAATGTCTCACTTGATGAGCCCACATCCTCTGGTGTAATAACAGAAAATACAGAAGACTTGCCCAAAGCTATAGAGCACAAATTAGCCTCAGTCTTATTAAAGTTAGAGCACGTTTTTCTTGTACCTGGTGTGGCCATTGATGATCTTTTGCAAGAGTTGCAGTATTTAATTAGTACAGTTTCAGTTCCAGTTGTTAATCAAACTATTCACCAGGTACTGCAGGCACATAATTTGCAGGTTGATAAAGTTGTTGTAGATGAGTTAGCCACCTTTCTTTGCCAGTCACATCCTATTCAAACAGCAATCAGAGAGCAAGGTCCACTTTCCACTACATGGAAACGGAAGGCATACTACAAAGCCCATTTTTCAGTAGTAAAGCCTGTAGAGTATGTGCTCGATCGGAGTGATGGAAGGACATTTCAGTACGTTCCAATTCTACAATCCCTGCCGCAACTTCTGAGTTGCCAGGCAATACTTGATAATACACTTCATTTAAAATCAGCTTATAAAGGAGATGGATGTAAATATAGCAGTTTTTTTGATTCGCTCAACTTCCAAAGGAATGAACTGTTTTCTGAACCTGCTATCTCTTTAATTTTGTACGTTGATGAATTTGAGATATGCAATCCCCTTGGCACGTCCAAGAAAAAACACAAAGTTTTTGGAGTTTATTGGATACTAGGCAATTTACAAGAAGGATGTCAGTCATCCCTGTCTGCTATAAATTTAGCTGCTTTAATTAAAAGCAGTGATGTTAAGCGTTTTGGGTATGACAAAGTGCTGGAGCCGTTGATTGATGACCTTGTCACATTGGAGAGACATGGACTTTTCATTGAAAAACTGGGAAAGACTGTGAAGGGCACAGTTCAATGTATTGTTGCTGACAATCTTGGTGCTCACAGTATTGCTGGATTCGTGGAAAATTTCTCTGGAAAATATGTCTGCAGATTTTGCACAGCAGAGAAAGAAGAATACCAGACTCAAGAAGTTGGATCTGAAACATTCTGCATCAGAACTGAAGAACTACATTCTTCTCATCTTCAGTTTATGAAAGACAATGACTTGCCTCACCATTTTGGTGTGAAAGGGGGGTGTGTGTTTTCTGACAAATTATCACACTTCAATGTTTGCACAGGATTCCCGGCCGATGTTATGCATGATCTCTTTGAGGGTATTGTCCCTTTGGAGATAGCTTTGTCCTTGACAGTCTTTTCATCTAAAAAGTATTTCACTCTGGAACACCTGAATAAAGCAATTCAGAACTTCCCATTCAAATGGAATGACAAGACAAATCGTCCACATACTGTTCCTCTTACATTTTCAGCAAGAAGAACAGTAGGGGGTAATGCCCATGAAAATTGGAGCCTGTTGAGGTTTTTTCCTTTTTTGATTGGAGACAGAGTGCCTGCCAATGAACCTGCGTGGCAACTTCTAAATGATTTGAAAGATATTGTAGATCTTGTTGTCGCTCCTTCACACACCAAAGCTTCTATAGCATATCTGGCTTTCAAGATATCTGAACATAGAATCAGATTCCAAGAGGTTTTTCCCGAGACTAAACTTTTGCCCAAACACCACTACTTGGAGCATTACCCTGAGCTAATTGAGAAATTTGGCCCTCTGGTTACTCTGTGGACAATGCGATTCGAGGCTAAGCATAGCTTCTTTAAGAGAGTTGTGCGTCACACCAACTGTTTCAAGAATGTGCTTCTGTCGTTGTCACAAAGACATCAGTTTCATATGGCATATCATCTGTATCAGTGGAGCTCTCTTACACCAAGATTGGAAGTATCACATGTTTCTAATCTTCCCATTGATGTTCTGAATGAAGACATATCACAGACTGTACAACAGAAACACCCAAACCTGGATGTTGTATGCTTGGCCAAGGAAGTAACATTTAAAAGCTTCACCTACAGAGAAAGTATGGTCGTTGCTCATGGAGAATGTTCAGGACTTCCAGAGTTTGAGAATTGTGCAAATTATTGTGTTGCAGGACAAACCACTGTTCATTGTCAGAAGACTTGATGCATGGTATACTGAACATTATAGAGCCTATGTCTTGGTCCAGTCATCTGACAAGAAAATTGAACTTTTAGAGCACCACGACCTTACAGACCCATATCCACTTGTTCAGTACACAATTCAGGGGAGACGCATGGTGGCTCTGAAGAGATACATACATGTTTGAGGTTAGAATTGTTTATAAATTCTAAGAAAAGAACACAAGATGTAATGAACAGGTAAATGTCTAGCAATTATCTATTACTTTTACCGTATCTAATCTTATTTATTTTCTTTTTTCCAGAATCTGTTAGCATGTCAGGAAGATCTGCCAAGCTTTTGGTGATTGTGAGTCAAGATGATTCAAGAAAGTTGCTTCTGCCAGATGGGATTCCCGAATCAGTGGATGAGCTCATTGAAAAAGTGAGAGAAGCTTTTCGATTAAATGGTAGATTCAGACTGCAGTATCAGGACAAAGATTTTGGGGATGTATTTGTAAATTTGACAAACACTGGAGAACTTCAGAGTCTTGGCACTCTAAAAATTATCCCATTGCCAGACGAAGACTCATTCGCTGATCAAACAAATGATGGGATCCAGTCTAATGATGATGTCCAGTCCATTGGCTCTGGCGACACCGATACAATCATCCTCTCACCCCCTGGCTCAGAAACCGTTTCTACACGAAATCAACAGTGGCCAAAAGAATTTAATATTCCATGCTTTTCTTATGACACAGAACTCCAGTTAGAGAGAGGAAATGCTCTTTTTAAGGCTAACGGAACAAGGCTGACTGTTACTCCAAAGATGAAGTCTGATATTCTGGAGAAGGTTTGTGATGAGATATACAAGTATAAATCTTATCCCAGCAGTGCAAACTTCTGTGAAGTTTCAGAAGCACTTATCAAGAAACACCCTTGCTTGGCAGAAAAAGGATCATTCAATGGGTGCTATGGGTGGACACAGAGACTTAAAATGAAGATGGGAAACCTTCGCACACAGTTGAAAGATCTTGGATGCCCTGAGTTTTTGGTAAATTCTCTGAAAACCAAAGCCTCAGAACATGCTTTTCCAGCAAAAAATGTTAAACGACCTAAACGTGGTGAGGCCAATCATATCCCATCCCTACCTGCTGGAGAGACATCAGAAAACCTCGAAATTGAGCGCCTGGCACTTTTAAAGGAAGTGAAGAAAAGAAACAATGCATTGACAATCAGAGAAAAAATGACAAAGACATTTGCCTTACGCAGACAAGAGATTGTGGAAAACCAACCTAGTGTTCAAGACCTGCAAGAAAGATGGCCAGCTCTGTTTCAACTAGAGGAGGTAAAAGCATTTATTTTATTGAAAAATGTTAAAATATAAGTGACTAATCCTGAATTTACCATTTGGATTTTAGTATGTAGTGTTTTTGAAAATGTCTGGGATGCCCTACTTATACCTTTTGTTGTTTAATGCTTTGTGTGTATGTGTATTTTTATAACTAGTTCTCAATGTTAAATCTATTTTTTCTCTTTCTTACAGATAAATGCCGAATTTTTGCGCATCACGACCTTACCTTTACAATCGAGATTTATGGCCTCTTTGGACAGACAGAGCTCTCAGCTTCTCCAGGTTATTAGGAGCAAAGGTGGAGTTCTCAGTGAAAAAACTAAGGACACTATTCAAGTTATGGATCAGGTATTGTTTGCTTGCGAACAAAATTGCTTGTGGCAATCAATTTAGTAGTGTTTTGGTCTAATAAAAACAATACATCTTGAACATTTTGTAGAGTCTGGACATAGACATCAAAAGAGAGAGCCTGCTGAAGTGCCTGATCATGTACCTTGGTGAAGAGACAAGCTGTCTGATCAAAGAATACCAGGTAATGTAGACAATGCAAACTACTGAACTTTTCACCAACCATGTTTGCATTAAAGTGATATTTCATTACCAAATCAACACTTCCTCATGTTTTACTCGCCCTCAAGGCATCCTAACTGAATATGTTTATATTCTTGAAGAACAAAACAGTTATAATCCTTTGTATCATTTTACTTCCAAGCGGTAGAATGGGAGTGAATTGTTGACTTTTTAAAGCTTCAAATAGTACATCCATCGATCAAAGAACTGTTTGACATGGCTCTGTGGTCTTAACTGAAGCCTTGAGAGTGAGTAAAACATGGGGAAATTTTTATTTGGTAGTGACATATTGCTTTAAAAGTAGTTCAAGTAATTGTGTTATCATTTACACATCAGCCTGTGACTTTCTTCGACAGAACACAAGAATATATTTTGAAGAATGTTGTTAAGAGCAACTCATTCACTTGCATTGTTTTTTTGTCCATTCAATAATAGTGAATTAGGGCTGTGCTGTTCTGTTACCAACATTGTTCAAAATTCTGCAGAGGACAGTAATTCATACAGGTTTGAAATGAAAAGAGGGGGTGTAAATGATGACAGAATTTTGAATGTGAACTACTCCTTTAAAAGGGGTTGGTTCACCCAAAAATGCATTTTGAACACTGTTGAGTAATTTGATAAGTGCCTCTAATTGGCATTGTGGTACTGTACTCAGCAAATATGTCTGTGATTGTCTACAATGGTCAACACATGGGAGTGTTTGATTGTACAAATGTTTAAAAGCATTTTCAAAGCCAAAGACAGTGTATAAGTATGTCTTCACCCAAAAATGAATTTTTTGTCATCACTTACTCTACTCTTATAATAAACCGTACAATTTTTATTTATACGCTGAACACAAATTAAGATATTTTAATGAAAGTTAGCAACACATTTTCAGATGTTTTTTTTTCTTCCTTCCACAGTCCCTCAATTACTCTCTGTTCTTGTTTGTTTTTAGGCTGACCAGAGGTAGGAAGCGGAGAGACAATTTGAAAAGACCACCATGGCATTTTTTGTGATCCGTGAAAGCGATGCTCTTAGTCGTGCACTGGACATTTCCATTGTCATTGACGGTGTGGAAGTGCTAAATGAGTTGCCCTCTGTTGCATGTGCCTGTGCCATGATGTTTGGACTCATTTATGCACTGAACTTAAAATATCCTGAAGGACTCAAATATACCTTTGAGGCCTTTCAGAAAATAATCATGGACATAGAGAGTAAGCAGATGAGCCGAAGGGTGCAGAACCTCTCTTCAAAGCTGCAGGAGTAAGCAGATGAGCTGAAGGGCGCAGGGCCTCTCTTCAAAGCTTGCAGGAGTAAATTTGTTTCCTTTGACCCATTTACAATGTTCTGCTGATGGTACATTTCTTTGAAGATGTTGGACTGTATAAAGCTTTTTATACAAAGCTAACTTTACTACTGTTTACTGTTTTATCTTGGTTAAGTTTTGTTTTATCTAGGGTAATTTAAATAGTTTACCCAAAATTGATTCTTACGTTGTTTACTCCTCCTTAAGCTATTCAAGTATTTAACTTTAATTAAATTTGGTTTCGAGACATTTTATGATAATTATGAGTGAAGTTTCATTTTTGGGTAAACTATTCCATGAAGGTGAAAATACTTCTTTTTTTTTCCTACCATTGGCTAATTTGGTAGGTGTTTTATTAAAAGTGTTAACTAACCGCCGATTTAAAAGCAGTTTTGGGCAAAACTTGTTTTTAACTTTAGAAGAATTCTAAAGGTGATTGTGTAGTCAGTTCTAAGTGACTGTTCATGGAAAGATTTTCTTATGGTGAATTTACATTGTATCCAGTGTGTCTATGGATACTAAAAACTGTTATACAGTATTTATTTTTATAACAGTACTATAAACATTCTAGAAATGTTTTATGACAAAAATTGTCAAGTTTATAATGTGTTTACATTGTTAGACTGCATTTGTATGAGGATACTGTACACATTGTTAAAAAAAAGTATGACAAAATAAATTGTCAAAAGTTTAATGCTTGAAGTCATTCATCTTAGATGATAAAATGACACATTCTAAAAGTAAATACATTTCTTTATATTAATTTAATATTTTAAATTGTATTTGGTTTGATATTTGGTTAGATGTAAAGTAAAATAATTAAGTTAATACAAAGAGAAAACATTAAGACAAAGTATAATTTGAGATTTCATTAAACTTAAAAACGTTATTTGATTCAAAGATACTTTTTGCTTTGGGTAAGTTATGGATAGTTAATTCTGCTCAAAGTAAACATTTTGAGTTGATAAAAAGTAAAGTAATTAGTTGTAACAAGTTGACGCAATTTTTTTACTTTGATCCAATGAAACACTTTTTTCAGTGTATGAACATTATGAATGTGGATGACAAATCAGGAAATCATGCAACCATAACCCTGAGTTAGGAAATCATGCAGCTCTAACCCTAACTTCTGTCAATATGTAACGAATGATAGTAATCAAGAATGACTAAAACCAATTCATGAATATTCAGGAATGATTGCAGGAAATCAACTGTCAAATATCTGTAAGTGGTTAGTTTCAATAATTATACCTGTGTCTTTTGCTACAGAATTACTCTTTTAATAACCAATTTTTTTTTATTTTTTAGATGATTTCCTTCATTGTTGTAGAATTTGAAAAAGAGAAGACAGTGGCAATTGTTTGCCGAACATGGATTGTGGCAGATGGAAATTTAAGTATTGCTACTGCTTACGTTTTGTGTTAAAGTACTAAGACTATACGGACTATACATGTATACTAGTGAGATAGCCTTTTCACTTTTTGACTGGTTTGTGATTTGGTATTTATCTAAATGATCTAACAGGTTTTGAGCTGCTACTGGCCTCCATCTGAGCCATCAAAAAAGGCAAAAAATGGAGAACTGCCTGACAAGACGACTTGGAAACTTTTCAAGATACGCATTTTAGAAAATTCCTTTACATGTAAGAGCAAACTGTGAAATTGAAATTACCAACAGTACTTACTTTACTAGGTCATTTAATCATAAGTTTGTTTTTTAGAAAATTATCAAAAAGCCTTGAAATATCTGAAGCGTGCCGAGGCGCTCTCCAATGTTGAAACTGATTGAGACTCCCAAATGATGAAGAAAAGAGTGCAGAAGCGACCAAGTCGTTATGAAAGTGATACTGAGGATGGTTAATCTAAATACATTGTCATTGTTATTATGCTAAAATTGAAAGGAACACTCCACCGTTTTTAGAAATAGGGCTTATTCAACAGTATTCCTACATTTAGATATGTGGGCAAATGCATTTTTTTCTCAGTAGTTTTAGTTTGGCAGGGTCGCCGCTTGCTTAGCTTAGGATAATTAATGGAATCCTATGGTGCCAGCTAGTATGTCCCAAGTAAAAATGATCTGAAAAAAAAAAAAACCCACACCAAATTATTTCTTGTGGCCTGCATATTCACAATGAATACAAATAGCGATGCAGATTAAGACTACTGATTTCCTAGGCAGATATAATCACCTAGTCTTAATCTGCATCGCTATTTGTACTCGTTGTGAATGCGTAGGCCACAAGTAGTAATTTTCATGCATTGAGACAAAAATGCATTTGCCCACATATCTAAATTTAGGAAAGAAGCTGAATAAGCCCTATTTCTAAAAACGGTGGAGTGTTCCTTTAAGGAATAATATTATAATAATTATAACATTTTGATTCTAATTTCCAAAATCGACCCTGCAGTGACTCTTTTAATGATTTTGAATAATAACACAACAAACTGAATAAACATGGAACTACTTCATTCAGTTGCAGAAAATCTGTCTGTCAACTATTTAAAATAACATTGGCAAGATATAAACGTAACTATATATTTGGTCTTTACTAACAGAATTGGTCACACCGGACTTCCGGCGATGGCGGCGCTAGAGTAAGATGTGGTGTACGGAGCTCCCAAATAATTCCATCTAAATCATCAATAAAGACTCTTAATAGTACTTTCTTTTAAAATAATAACTCTGTTGCATCTCGAACACTCCGATAAATGCCGAATCTAAAGAAAACGGACAAAAAAGAGGATGCCCAAGACACGAGGCTGCCAATATCGGATCCTCCGCCATGGTTCCACGCAGAAATGGAAAAAGGATTTCTCAGAATTCAAGAGTTAATTGATGGACGCCTGAGTAAATTCACCGAGTCATTGGAGAAAATGAGTAATGAACTACAATCAGTAAATCTGAGAGTGGTTGAGGCAGAAACAAAACAGATGGAGATGGAAGAAGCAATAACGGGCCTTCACAAGGATGCGCGGATGTCAAGCTGGCTGTTGTGAAATAAAGCAGTTGAAAGACAAAATTGATGAACTTGAAAATCAATCTCGCCGTCAGAATCTACGTCTTGTCGGCTTCCCAGAGGGAGTAGAAGGTAAAGACCCAGTGGGTTTTTTGAAGGAATGGCTACCTAAGATCCTGGGGAACGAGGATGAGCTCTACGAAATTGAAAGAGCTCATCGCACTTTGCAGCGACGACCAGCCGAAAATGGTAAGCTGCGAGCTATTCTGATTCAACTCACCTATGGCAACTCAACAATCATGATATTTCGTGACATGGCATCGACATTGTTTAGAAAGCGACAAGAATTCAGCGCCCTCAAAAAGCACCTTCGCAGTAACGATGTCACTTACGCCATGCTCCATCCTGCGACGTTAAGGATTCAGCTGCCGGAGGGACAAAGATCCTATAACTCCAAATCATCAGCAGAGACTTATCTTCGACAACATCATCCACACTTGAATCCCGGATAAGACACCAGCAAATGGCAAATAAAAAATTGGGGGGATGCACAAAACTGCTAAAGTAATCACCCAAAATTATGCAAGAATGACTGTACTAAAGTAACATGGGTGAGTTGTTTGTTATGTTTTTGTGTGTGTGTCAAGGGGGAGTTATTCATTTAAAAACTTGTTTGAGAAAACCATTATTTTTTTCATATTTTTTTAATCATATTTTTGGACTTTGGTCAGCTTCTTACCGTGATTTTTTTATTTTATTTATTTTTTATTTTTTTTACGGAAATATGTGAATCTCGGGAGTGTCACTAGGATTGTTCGAAATAAATATGTTTACTTGAAAAGTACATAATTTAAGTCAAACATTTTATGGGTTTGACAATGCTTGGGAGCTAGTTAGGTTGGATAAGGAGGAGGAAGTCAAATTCGACTGCATGTTGCGGTGCACAATCAGTCATGGGGATTTAAAGTTCCACTCTTCGTTTGGGGAAGTGGTGGGAGTGGTTGGGGGGTGTAGACAGAACACACTTTTTACTTATTTAATTTTCTTGGCTGCATTAATCCGTAATGTCAAGTACACTGAAATATAAGTATGTTACTTGGAATGTCAATGGGTTAAATCAAAGACTTAAAAGGAAAAAGGTAATTCTATACCTTAAAAAACATAACATCGGAATTGCTTTGCTACAAGAAACACATTTGACTGACTCTGAAAATCAAAATCTTAAAAAGCAGTGGACTGGACAGGTTTTCTTTTCCTCCTTTACATCGCAATCCAGAGGGGTGGTTATACTTATTGACAAAAATATACCCTTTAAAATGGAATCTATAGATAAAGACAAATCCGGTAGATATATTATTTTAAGAGGAACAATTGCTTTGCAGAGAATAACTTTGTTAAATGTATACTGTCCTGAAATGGGGGGTGCTGATTTTATTCATAGTCTATTTTTTAAATGTGCATGTCCTATGGCAGAACTAATAATTGGAGGGGACTTTAATTTAGTAACGGATCCAGTATTAGATAGGTTGTCTACCAAATTTTAGCATTAAGTCAAGTTGCCACAGCTTTAAAATACGAACTCTCAAATTTCAATTTAACAGATATATGGAGACTTAAGAACAAAACAAAAAAAGAATATTCTTTTTACTCACATAGACATAATAGTTACTCCAGAATTGACTATTTTTTCGTTCCAAAAGCAAAGGACTATCTGATTGAGTTATGTGATTATCTGCCAAGAATATTGTCAGGTCATGCCCAGAGCCGGCCCGTTATATAGGCAGTATAGGCAAATGCTAAGGCGCAATCTCGCTAGGGGTGCCAAAGAGGTCCAGGGATAATAAAAATTGGGATAATTTTTTTAAGTTACAAACATAACCAAACTGCTGATATCTTTAGCAAACTAAACTTCGAATTAGTATTAATAATTTGTATTATTTAAAAATCCAAAATAAGTGCATTACTGCACCCGCCCACAATTGATTGACGCCTGAAGGATGGCCGGAGTGAGGTGAGACCCACCCAGCCCCCATGTGCCGACTGTTTACTTTCTGTAACGGCTCAGCGAGGGGCGAAGTGGCGACATGTCAAAACGACCTCATAAATTATCTGGTGCGCAAGGAAGAAAGAAAAAACTAAAAGAAGAGGAGGAAAAACGCAAAAAAGCCAGAGGTAAGACTGTATGAAGAAATCACTGAATTAATTATTTGTGCGCGTTAAACACCTGCAAAAACATGCATTACCATGGCTTGAAAAGCAGCACTTTTTAAGGCCAACATCATTGTCGTTTTTTATGCTATGCCAATTGGTTTGAAATGTCTCTGTAATTAGTTAGAGATGCACATTAAACGCAGTTAGCAAAGGCCTAATAATACTAGACAATAATAAGCAGGCAAGAGATGATTTATCACCTTGGCATAATAGTACAATCATTTAGTTGTTCAGAATCATCATCTAAGACTACAAGATGGATATTTCTAGGTGGAAACCTACTAGTGATATCTTTGATTATAGAATGTTAAAATGAGCAGTAAGTCTAGAGGCGTAGACAGGTAATATTTATGTTGGATTATTTCAAATATCTCTTTGTACTTCTTATAATATTTTTTAATGTGTATTATCTATTCATTTATTTAACCCTCCGTGGTCCACAATATGATTTCAATGAGTAAAAAAATTTGATGTTTTTCCTGCTGAAAATTAGACACTATACCAATATACCATTTTCATAATTATTTTTATTTATTTAATTTTTTTTAAATTTTGTTGCCTCAAGGCAACATTGTACCACAACGGAAAATCTGAAATTTGCATGTAAAAAAAAGAAATATATTTATTGACAAACATGCATTTCTTTAAACCCTTTTGAGGACAAATGTGGGCAAAATTATTTTAATTAATTTTTAAAAAATACTTCCCTTGATCTGAGCGGTACAAGACTTGGCACCTGAACACACACAAAAAAAACACACTCGATGCTGCAATGTTAAGTGGGTGAAAAAAAAAACCTCCTTTATTGTTCGTTCGTGGACAAAAATGACCACCCATAGGAATGAATGGGGAAAACTGTAATTTAGAGCATTCTTGATGTTTTTTTGTAAAAAAAAAAAAAATTAAATCCAATGCAATGTATATCTATCATACACACAAATGAAGGTCTGATCCTGTACAACATTCTCAACATGGCAAAAACTCTCAATCATACACACACACACACACACACACACACACACACACACAAACAGCGCATTCAATGAGCCTATGGCAGATCTGGGCTTTTTTTTTTTTTCAAATAAAAACTCACTCACACATACACAAAATGATCCAATCAATGATGACAACCAATGAAATGATCCAATCAACCACCTGGCTCATCACCCCCTCGCTCTCTCACGCACACACACACACACACACACAAACAAACAATGCATTCAATGAGCCTATGACAGAGATGGGCTTTTTTCAAATAAAAACTCACTCACACATACAAAAACAAAGTATTGAATGAGCCAATGTCTGACCATGTTTTTTTGGTATGAACCAATCATCCACCTGGCTCATCAGACTCTCTCTCTCACACGCACACATGCAGGCACACTTCAGAGTCAGATCAAAGTGCTACAGCAAGGTGTGTTTATTACTTCGAAACAAAACGTTTATGCAGCATATGCTACCTGAACTTGCAGTGGCAGTTATTTTATCAGTTCACTGCAAGCAGCACAATGAGTAAGAGGTATAGTGCAGCAGAAACCCTTGAAATTCTCCTGGAATCCAGTGGGGAGGAAGAAGGCCTGCCAGACTGTGGTTCAGAGTCATCAGGTGATCAAGGATCTGAAACAGATACTCAAACAGAGTTTGACCAGGATAATGAGGAGACAGATGGGGTAGACTCAGAGGAAGAGGATGTGGTATCTTATGCATCTAAAAATGGGGAAATCGTCTGGACTGATACTGCACCTACCCAGACACCAGGGAGAGCACCTGCAGAGGTTGTGATGAAGATGACCCCTGGGCCAGCCAGATATGCCTGTTCGCGCGTGGAGACCATCATGTCAGCTTTTGAGCTTTTTTTCCCTGAGAACACTCAAAAGACACTGACTGACATGACAAATTTAGAGGGGAAAAGAGTGTATGGGGAGTCATGGAAAGAGGTGGACTGGGTAGACTTACAGGCCTTCATTGGTCTGCTGTTGCTGGCCGGGGTTTATCACTCTCACAACGAGGCCACAAGGAGCTTGTAGAACGCCGACACAGGGAGAGCCATTTTTCGTGCAACAATGTGTCTGGTTACATTTTAAGTGATGACAAGGGTCATCCGGTTTGACAACGAGACACAAGACCTTACCGCTGGAGAGACTACAAACTGGCTGCGATACGGAATATCTGGGACAAATGGGTCGAAAATCTACCTAAAATGTACAACCCAGGCAGAGAAGTTACAGTAGATGAATGCCTGGTACCTTTCAGAGGACGCTGTAGCTTCAAACAGTACATGCCCAGCAAACCAGCCAGATATGGTATCAAAATCTGGGCAGCCTGCGATGCTAAGACTAGTTATGCATATAATATGCAAATCTATACTGGCAAGCCAGCTAATGGGCAGCAAGAAAAAAACCTGGCAATGCGCGTCGTCCTTGACATGTCCACGGGTCTCCAAGGGCACACCATCACGTGTGACAATTACTTCACATCGTATGCCCTTGGCCAGGAGCTCCTGAAGAGGAAACTGGGCATGCTGGGAACGGTGAGGAGGAACAAGCCGGAGCTCCCATCTGCACTGGTGAAGACAAGGGGCAGAGAGAAATTCTCTTCAATGTTTGCGTTTACCAGTACGCACACGCTTGTGTCTTACTGTCCCAACAAAATAAAAATGTGCTCTGTATGAGCACAGTTCACAAGGAAGCCACAGTCAGCACAGGTGAAGAGAGGAAGCCAGATGTAATCCTGGATTATAACAAGACCAAAGGTGGAGTGGACAGCCTTGATCAGGTATTTTACTAATTTTAATTTTTGCATTGCTTACTAATTTTCCTATGACAAATTGCTTGTGGTTTATAATTTGCAACAAATGTATGAATTGCTAAGTAAATTAATGTAAATGTACTTTTGTCAGTATAGTGTTTGATTTTTATTCTTTTTCTGTGTGTATTATTCAAGATGGTCACTGCTTACACATGTAAGCGGAAATCCAACCGTTGGCCAATGGTGGTGTTTTTCAATATGCTGGATGTGTCAGCCCTGAATGCCTTCGTCCTGTGGTCGGAAATAAATCCGACCTGGAATGCAGGAAAGAACTTCAGAAGGCGGCTCTTCCTGGAAGAGCTCGGGAAGGCTCTGGTGTCTCCACAGATCAAGGTGTCTCCACAGATCAAGAGACGGAAGAGCGCTCTGAGGATGCTGAATCAGATGAGACAATCCTCCTCAGAGAACATCCCTGCATCCACAGCAACTCCCCAACAAAGAGAGGAAGTGCCATGTCTGTACTTCCAACAGAAAAAAAACAGCACTGTATGTGGAAAATGCAGAGAATATATCTGCAAAGAACATTCGGTTACAAGTACCTGCTGCCACAAGTGCATGTAAATAATGTAAATAATTATTATTGATTGTTCTAAACTGTCTGTTCTTACCTTTTGTTCTTAGCTGCTTTACTTATTTATTGTTATATATATATATATATATATATATATATATATATATATATATATATATATATATATATATATATATATATATATATATATATATACATTCTTACTAATTAGTTTTAAAATTAAAATTTGATGTTCTTTCTTTGAAATAAATTTTAAATGATCTACTACTTTGTCTTTTCCTTATAGCATAGTCCTATTTATCTAAGCATATTTTGACATCTTTGTATAGTCTCACCAAACACAGATATATATTTCTTCAAATTACAATTTTAACTTGTGATAATCAAAAACTTAAGAGGTCAAATTCATTTTATACAGTGGTTCACAGAGTTCAGCCTATATGCAGCCATTGAGTACTATATAGCCATCTAGTGGCTATTAATATAATTTGTTTTTTCTTAATTTAATACCAATATGAGATACCAGATGGCAGCAAAGACACCTCATCTTTAGGTTTTAACTCTCAGAACTTAATGGAATGATATTTTTAATGTAGTTAAATAAATATGAAATATAACATAAAAATAAAAATAATTTACATAGAAAATGTGGTACTCTTAGGAGTAAATCAATTCAAATACCGCAAAAATAAATAAAAAAACATCATAAATGGATAGAATAAATTTTATCGAAGACAGTGATATAACATTTATAATAATAAAAAAAAATTATCACACCTGAGACCTCCGTGCCCACATTTGTCCACGAACGTACAATTAAGGGCTGTTAAGTGAACAGGGTAAGGTTAACCAGACACCTGAACAAACACATTTATCCAGTTTATAATGTATAAAAAATGTAATATTTAATAAAAAGTAACATTTCAAATTCAGCTGTTGCTCTCAGGCAACATTGTACCATTGCGGAACACAAGTATTACCAAACCATCATATCAAGTTATCTTCAAGTTATCAAATCAAGTTATCATATCCATCTTCATCCTCATCTCCATCTTCAATCCTCACTCTCTCTCCCTGTCACTATGACCCTCATCTTACTCATCACATGACATCTCATCCTCACCCTCATTGGTTGTGTTTTATACTTTTTTAAAGTGCTATAGAAAATGTGCAGATCATAATATGTGCAGTTATAGTATGTGAATTACTAATCTTATACATGCAGTACAAAATCATGCAAAAATGCAAATATATTTCGATAATTCTAACACTTTTCCTTACAAATATACTACATTTGTATCCAACCCAGTGTGTCTGGTATGGCCTTATGCGATTCCATTAAGGTACAATGTTGCCTTGAGGCAACACACAGTTTTTTGTTATTTACTCTAAAACATTTGATGATATATAATGTAAAGTTCTTGAAAATACTTCTTTATACTTCAGTGAAGGTGACTCATTTTTTTTGGTTGATTACCGTGATAGAGGGTTAACATTCAATTATTTGCATATTAATTATTACAATAATTATTTTCTGTTCTTGTGTTACATCAAATCTGTGGACACTGTACTGTGTTGTTCTAATACTTCTGTTTCAGAGAGCAGAGAGAAGGAGGGGCAGTGTGTGTGTGATGGTTGATGAGATGTCGGTTGTAGTGCGGAGGGGGAAGTGCTGAGCAGGTGGAGAAGTGAGTGGACTAAACCATAGTGTAATAGATAGAGCGAGGGAGAGAGAGAGCGTGGAATTATGAAGCCGATAGAAGTTGATTATCTGGTGATTAGGTATGTCAGTTGCTATCAGAGATGTTAGCAGTTAGTTAAGTAGACGAGGGCGTGGTCAGAGGTGTGCCAATGGCGGTCACTAAAGTGTTGTTGTCTGTAGAGCAGTGGCGTGTGTGTAGAATGCGAGAGGCCTGTTGCATGAAGCTAGCTGAACAAACAATACAGAGTTTCAAGGTAAAGTTTAGGGGATGACAAATCCAGATAAATCCAACCTGGTTTAGATCAAGTTGAACGGTTTTCAAAGCTGGTATAGCTTTCTCTAATCAACTCGGTTCAATCCAGGGTTTTAATTAACACTAGGCGCGTGCACCTGGCGAGACACATCTGACAAACAGCCAATCCACGAGTGTCAGTTTGATTCACTTCTCTTCTGAAGATTTGAAGATCTATTCAAATAGTCATGAAATTAAATGTGTTTAGAATAAACACTTATGCTGGCATCAATTTAAGAAGGCAGCTGAAAGAATAATAAAATATCAAGCATGAAATATTTATATTAATATTTGGCTACTTGTCAATATAATATAATTATATGAATATATTATGTGAATTAAAAGTGATTATAATTCATATATTATAAATATAATAAATAATTTGCACCAAAAGATGAGCAATTTTGTCTCTAAAGTTTTTTCACTATAAACTACTTTAATTTGAGAGATACAGGTGGTGTGAGTTTTACTTGCAGCTGATTGGTCCAGTTTGAGTTTGTGATCTCTAACCCAGAATAAAACCTGCTCCAGAGCAGGTTAGCTGTGTAGTGTAAGTTACCATGGTGATTAATGGTGACCATGGTGACCATGGTGTCGCCTTTGGCTTGGCTTGCTCAGTTGGGGACACTCAAATTATGATCCAAGTTACTAAACTAAATATACAAATAGAATTTATTAATTTGGTCATATATAATTCTATAAACTAGCCAAATCCAATTTTGTTGCAATGTTGTCCTGTATAACACTGTGAAGCTGCTTTGAAACAATCGTCATTGTAAAAGCGCTATATAAATAAAGTTGATTGATTGATTGATTGATTAACACTGCTAAAAACCAATCCACCTTCTTGAGCCCGAAAACCCAGAGTTTGCTCAAACTAATCTCAAACTTACCTGGGTAGCAACTGAAACCAGCTTTGTGCAACAGGCCAAAGGTCTAAATGATTACCTGATTTGTGAGTAGCCGTGGTAGATACTCGCTTAAGGTTAAAAGAGGTCAGTAGAGAGGTGAAGTCTGCAGCCTGGGGTTTATCAAGGTGGATGTTGAAGTCACCGAGCAGCACCAGAGGAGTGCCATCTTCAGGAAAGTTGGAGAGTAACATATCCAACTCCTCCAAGAAGTTACCCAGTTGACCTGGGGGGCGATAAACAACTACAACATGGATTTTGGCAGGGTGAGTGATAGTGATTGAGTGTGATTCAAATGAGCTGTTGCCAGAGAGATGGTATGGGCTCAAATTTCCAATCCTTTGTGATGAGCAAACCAGTACCTCCACCTCTCCCAATTGGACGAGGTGAGTGCGAAAAGGAGAAATTAGTTGAGAGGGCCGCAGGAGTGGCAGTGTCTTCTGGTTTGATCCAGGTCTCAGTTAGGGCCATGAGATTAGAATGAGTGGAGATAGCTGAAATAAAGTCTGCTTTGTTTACAGCAGACTGGGAATTTCAGAGACCAATTGGAATGGACAGTAATGTGGTAGAGGAAATCGGTACCATAAGCAGATTATTAGGATTACGGCATCTTGAATACACAGAGCGTGATTTACGGGTGGTAGTAGTAATAGTAGAGATTTGAAAGCACATAGTGAATAGGGGTCAGAGAATTAACAAAAGAAAACAAGCTAAATACCAAAGGGTTAAAGTAAAGGAAAGCTATACTCAAGTGCCTTGTCGGTGTCCTTGCTCGAGTGGAGTCGCGCAGAGTAGAGTCGCTGGTCTTTACACTCTTCGGTCTTCACACGGGGACTGCCGCTTCCAATGCCGCGGAGTCCCGCTCTATTTATACAGACTCCTTATTGAATTCAGCTGGCCACGCCTCGTCGATCATGTTAACTCGCGCGAGGCCACGTGGTCAAACCGTGAACAAACGCTACTTCACAACACAACACACTACACTACACAGACAAACGTACTTAATAACAGCTGAGTTACAAAAACAAGGAGAACAATGATACAGTACTCACACAGTCGTTGCCTTTCCTTTTGCTCGAATGCTTCTCTCTAACTAAATGTAAACAATGTAATGCTTATATACAACGCTGGCTTAGGCCACGCCTCGTCGATACTGTTAACTTGCGCGAGGCCACGTGGTCAAACCGTGAACAAACGCTACTTCACAACACAACACACTACACTACACAGACAAATGTACTAAATAACAGCTGAGTTAAAAAAACAAGGAGATACAGTACTCACACAGTCGTTGCCTTTCCAGACTTTAGGCCCATTAGTGCCAATTGGGCATAGTTTAATTGCCACAGCCTTCCTGAACATTGTTTTTGACCATGTCCATCCCTTTATGACCACCATGTACCCATCCTCTGATGGCTTCTTCCAGCAGGATAATGCACCATGTCACAAAGCTCAACTCATTTCAAATTGGTTTCTTGAACATGACAATGAGTTCACTGTACTAAAATGGCCCCCACAGTCATCAGATCTCAACCCAATAGAACATCTTTGGGATGTGGTGGAACGGGAGCTTCGTGCCCTGGATGTGCATCCCACAAATCTCCATCAACTGCAAGATGCTATCCTATCAATATGGGCCAACATGACAGTATTTTATCAATTTTGAATCGTGATACTACCCAGCCAACGGCAATAATATCATTAATTTTGTTCACTGTCTGTGAGTGTAGGTAACAAAGATCAAACAGTTTGAGGCAGTAACTTATAAACACAAAGCACAAGAGACCTGTATAGATAAAAACTGAAAACAAGGTTTATTTATCTTTTCTAATACACATAAACTAACCTAACGAAAACACACACAAGAGTATACATTCATGCTGTAAAGGGAGATTTGGTATTGTTAACGGAAAGGAACGGAGTCCCCAAATGTCTAGTGTTAGACCCTTTCCTCAGCTGCCACCTGAGAGAATCAACACACTAGCATTTTAACCGTAGCTTGTCTGCTAGACAAAATTTCACCACCTCAACCAATATGAAGTGTTGTACTTGCGTTTGCTTGTTCCAGGGAGTGCGTTCTTTTTTTCTGGATGAGGTTGCTGCAGTGCTGATTGGCTGGCAGGCAGATGATGTTGTGTTCGAGGTACAGCATTCGGGTTCGTTGAATGGATGAGTGGCTTCGCAGGATGAAGCCTTGTGTTCCGTTTCCTGGTCACCAGAGTTGAGGGTCAGCGTTGCTATGCGATGGCTTTCTCTACGTCTCGGTGAGCGTCTGCTGGATGCATTTCCTAGAGGAAGTTTTCTCGGCTCTTGGTGGTTCTGAATGCGGCGATCCGTGGGTCAGGGTCAGGCCAGCAAGGGTCGCTGCAAGGCACGTGGCAAACTTGTTGAACAACAAGTTAAAAAACGAGAAGCAAATAATTCATGGTTGATCCTTTGTTTTAAGCATGTCCTGGAGTCCATCCCCGAAAGTGTCTCGGGCCAATCGGATATTGTGGAGGGCGTTTCCCCCACCCATTTCTCCTGTTCATGCATATCATTAGTATGACGTCATCTCCAACACGTGCTGGCATTCTTTGTGAGTTTGGATAAATGTTTTAAGAAACCAACTTCCATAGCGTGACAATGGTACATTTTACACAAATTTACCTTGCATCCTAATGATGGAAATCTTTTATTCATTACACTCATATCAAATAGCATATATTTCCCATGATTGGATTAGAAGATACTAAAGATTTGTATGTGGTAAATGTCTTTTGCACAGAAAAACTACACAAGAATAAGAATATACATAATACCTTGGTATATGTTTACATCATTGTTTGGTAATTACTTGTCATAACTAAGAATAAGAAACATGCATGAATAGGTAGCAATAACTGGAATTATTTTTGAATTTGGTGCCTTCTAGACTGAGAAAAGACAGAAAATTATTTTTTGTCTCATGTGGATGAAATTATTTTTTGTCTCATGTGGACACCTCCCAGAATGCACTTGCTCCCCTGCCCAACAAGGCCACTCCCAAAGCCATGGCTACTGGTTTACTGGATCACTTGCACTGTAGTTTTGATTTTCATAGTAATACAATTATTTCATTCAGTTAGAGAATAGACACTACAATTAAAAACTGAACGTGTCTGTGTGGCGGAGGGGGCGTGGTTCTGCGAGGGCTGCAGCGGGAGAAAGAGAGACGAGCCGAACGGTGAGTAAGTAGGTCAAGCACAGATGATGAACACCTGTCTCTGATTGCAGTAATTGGCGTGGAGAGAGCGTTGATAAGCCGCTGCCGGGAGAGAGAGAGGAGAGAGAGAGTTGGACTGGGACTGCACTCGGCTGCTGAGAGACCAAGAGAAACTACTGTTCCAAAGAAGTGAACTGGAGCAATCCATATCGTGGAGTTTTGAGTATATCCGCCACCGAGCGTGTTATTCTGTGTTTTAAGAATAAAGTGTAAGTCCCAGTCAAGCCGACCCCGTCTTCTTCCTTCCTGTTAACCTACGAACCTTACTACAGTCTGTTCAAAATAATGTGAGTGAGCCGAACAAGTGTCACAGCACAAATGCAGTTGGAGTCAGATAATTTGAATATACTACTGGGTTTCTACTGATACAAAGCTTAATGCTAATCACTGAAGTAACCCTTTAATTCATATTGTTGAATCTCAGTTTATAGTCTTTGTGTCTGCATTGGTAAGAGGTCTTTGTGTGATGTTCAAAGAGTCTCTGGAATGTACGAATACAGGAAGGAGAGTCTGAATTTGGGTCACGGAAGTATTGCTTTCTTCCCGTTTTGCCCGTTATGTCTGTGGAACAAAGGGGGAAGTCACATGACCCACCTTGTTCTTGCGCTGTTTTGAGATAAGGCAGATTGAGGGTGATAAAAGGTGTTGTCTCCATCCAAATGGCAAATTATTAATTTTTAAGATTTTTTTATGGAGGATGGCTCTCCGGAGGTCTGGAATGTGATGCCTAGATTTGGTCAAAGACTGTGCATATATAATCCTACAGTCAGATGAATAAAAATTTGAAGTTCTTTTTGGAAAACTGGGATGCCATGTCATCCAGACTAAAGATGACAAGGACAATTCAAGTTGTTATCAGTGCTCAGTTCAGAAGCCTGCATCTCTGATGGTATGGGGTTGCATGAGTGCGTGTGGCATGGGCAGCTTACACATCTAGAAAGGCACCATCAATCCTGAAAGGTATATCCAAGTTCTAGAACATATGCTCCCATCCAGAGGTCCTCACTTTCAGGGAAGAACTTGCATTTTCCAACATGACAATGCCAGACCACAGACTGCATCAATTACAACATCATGGCTGCGTAGAAGAAGGAGAAGGGTACAGAAATGGCCAGCCTGCAGTCTAGATATTCCACCCATAGAAACATTTGGAGGAAGATGTGACAAAGAAGACCTAAGACAGTTGAGCAACTAGGAGCCTGTATTAGACAAGAATGACAACATTCCTATTCCTAAACGTGAGCAACTTGTCTTCTCATTCCCCAGACGTTTGCAGACTGTTATAAAAAGAAGAGGGGATGCCACATAATGGTAAACATGGCCTTGTCCCAGCTTTTTTTGAGATATGTTGATGCCAAGAAATTTAAAATCAACTTATTTTTCCCTTAAAATTATACATTTTCTCAGTTTAAACATTTGGTATTGTATTCTGAATAAAATATTCATAATTTGAAACTTCAACATCATTGCATTCTGTTTTATTCACAATTTGTAAAGTGTCCCAACTTTTTTGGAATAGGCTTTGCAAATAAAATCATTTTGATAAATCAGATTTACACACACTGTAAATCAAAATGTTAATTGTCAGGTGTAAACGCAGCCATGGAGAGACACGGAGAGGAGATTGTTTTGAACACAATTACAGACACGTAAAGTTCTCAGTAAGAAAGAATTGTGTAACATGATGGTTTTTCTATTAATGCATATGACAAGTAATAAGTTCTCTGTAAGACATCCATTTTGAACATAAACAAGTTTCTCTGTTTTCCACTAATGCAAAGGTTCAATGGTATATTGTGCCGAGTGTAAGCATGAGGTATACACTCACCTAAAGAATTATTAGGAACACCATACTAATACTGTGTTTGACCCCCTTTCACCTTAAAAACTGCCTTAATTCTATGTAACATTGATTCAACAAGGATGAGAATACCACGTGTAAGAATTAAAAATAAAAACAGGATAATTAAAACAGTTGTAAAGATAATTTTTTAAATAATAAGAAACAGAAATATACAGTTTTGAAGATAATTTAAAAGAATACAATTATTACAGTATATATAGATAAAATACAAAAAGTAAAATACAAAATATTAAAGATGCATAGATTAGATTAGGTGCAATCAGTCGGACGTACAGTGGCACAGTGCTCATTCAGTAAATGCACAGCTGAACAGATGTGTTTTGAGTCTGGATTTGAATGTGGCTACTGTTGGAGCACATCTGATCTCTTCTGGAAGCTGGTTCCAGCTGCGGCTGGCATAATAGCTAAACGCAGACTATCCTTGCTTTGAGTGAACTCTTGGTATTTCTAACTGACTTGATCCTGATGATCTGATCAGCATATCTGCAATGTATTGAGGTCCTAGGTCATTGAGTGATTTATAAACAAGTAATAGTACTTTAAAATCGATCCTAAATGCAACTGGAAGCCAGTGTAAAGACCTGAGGACTGGTGTGATATGGTCATATTTTCTGGTTCTGCTCAGAATCCTGGCCGCAGCGTTCTGTATGAGCTGCAGCTGTCTAATGGTATTTTTGGGAAGGCCAGTGAGAAGACCATTACAATAGTCCACCCTGCTGGTGATGAAAGCATGAACGAGTATCTCTAAGTCTTTCCTGGAAACAAAGCATCTGATTCTTGCAATATTTTTCAGATGATAGTAAGCTGATTTAGTTATTGCTTTGACATGACAGCTGAAACTCTGACTCCAAAATCACACCAAGATTCCTGACTTGATTTTTTGTTATTAGACCTTTAGCCTCAAGATATGTGTTCACCTTGAGAATTTCATCTTTGTTTCCAAATGTAATGATTTCAGTTTTGTTTTGTTTAACTGAAGATAGTTTTGGCTCATCCAACTGTTAAATTCATCAATGCATTTGCACAGGGGGTCACAGGGGCTATAGTCAATAGGTGCTAAGTAGATCTGGGTGTCGTAAGCATAGCTGTGGTAAGCCATTTGTTACTCTCTCATTTTTTGGCCCAGTGGCAGCATATACAGGTTCAATACGAGTGGTGCAAGAATTGACCCTTGTGGGACTCCGCAAGTCATGGATGTCCAGTCAGACTTATGGTCACCTATACTCACATAATAACCTCTCCCTTCTAAGTACGACCTGAACCATTTAAGGACCATCCCAGAAAGTCCGACCCAGTTTTCCAGCCTGTCAAGAAGTATGTTGTGATCAACAGTGTCGAATGCAGCACTGAGGTCGAGTAGTACTAGAATTGATGTTTTGTCTGTATCTGTATTGAGGCGAATATCACTTATTATCGTTTTGAGCGCTGTTTCTGTACTTTGATGTGGTCAGAAACCAGATTGAAAATTGCCAAAGTATGGGTTTGAGCTTAAGAATTTGTTCAGCTGACTGAAGACAACTTTTTCAATGATCTTGCCTATGAAGGGAGATTTGAGATTAGTCTGTAGTTGCTCAATATGGAGTTATCCAGATCTCTCTTTTTCAGAAGAGGCTTAACTACTGCGGTTTTAAGGGAAGTTGGAAAATTCCCATTGAGAAGTGATGAGTTTAAGTGGATCAGAGGATGGGTACATGGTGGTCATAAAGGGATGGACATGGTCAGAAACAATGCTCAGGTAGGCCATGGCATTTAAACGATGCCCAATTGGCACTAAGGGGCCTAAAGTGTGCCAAGAAAACATCTCCCAAACCCTTACACCACCACCACCAGCCTGCACAGTGGTAACAAGGCATGATGAATCCATGTTCTCATTCTGTTTATGCCAAATTCTGACTCTACCATCTGAATGTCTCAACAGAAATCGAGACTCATCAGACCAGGCAACATTTTCCAGTCTTCAACTGTCCAATTGTGGTGAGCTCGTGCAAATTGTAGCCTCTTTTTCCTATTTGTAGTGGAGGTACCCGGTGGGGTCTTCTGCTGTTGTAGCCCATCTGCCTCAAGGTTGTGTGCGTTGTGGCTTCACAAATGCTTTGCTGCATATCTCTTGTAACGAGTGGTTATTTCAGTCAAAGTTGCTCTTTTATCAGCTTGAATCAGTCGGCCCATTCTCCTCTGACTTCTAGCATCAACAAGGCATTTTTTTGCCCACAGGACTGCCACATACTGGATGTTTTTCCCTTTTCACACCATTCTTTGTAAACCCTAGAAATGGTTGTGCGTGAAAATCCCAGTAACTGAGCAGATTGTGAAATACTCAGACCGGCCCGTCTGACACCAACAACCATGCCACTCTCAAAATTGCTTTAATCACCTTTTTTTCCCATTCTGACATTCAGTTTGGAGTTCAGGGGATTGTCTTGACCAGGACCACACCCCTTAATGCATTGAAGCAACTGCCATGTAATTGGTTGATTAGATAATTGCATTAATGAGAAATTGAACAGGTGTTCCTATTAATCCTTTAGGTGAGTGTATATTAAACATTAACAATCTGTATTTCTGGTAATGTAATTCATTTCTTTCTGACCACACGTGAAAGGTTTTCTCCTGTTTGAATTCTTTTTTTCCACTGAAACTCTTTCCACACTGTTGACAGGTGTAAAAGCTCTATCTAGAGTGAATTCTCATGTGGACGATAAGGCTTCCTTGTTGACTAAATCTTTTACCACACTTTTGGCAGATGTAAGGCTTCTCTCCAGTGTGAACTCTCATGTGGACTTCAATGTTTCCTTTATGTCTGAAACTCTTTCCACACTGTTGACAGGTGTAAGGCTTCTCTCCAGTGTGAGTTATCATGTGCCTTTTAAGGTTTACTTGTTGATTGAAACTCTTTCCACACTGTTGGCAGATGAAAGGCTTCTCTTTAGTGTGAGTTCTCATGTGGACTATAAGGTTGCCTTGTTGAGTGAAACTCTTTCCACACTGTTGGCAGATGTAAGGCTTCTCTCCAGTGTGAGTTCTCATGTGGACGTCAAGGTTTCCTTTATGTCTGAAACTCTTTCCACACTGTTGGCAGCTGAAAGAGCTCTCTCCATTGTGAATTCTCGTGTGGCCTTTAAGGTGTTCTTTATGTCTGAAACTCTTTCCACACTGTTGGCAGGTGTAAGGCTTCTCTCCAGTGTGAGTTCTCATGTGCCTTTTAAGGTTTACTTTTAGATTGAAACTCTTTCCACACTGTTGGCAAGTGAAAGGCTTCTCTCCAGTGTGAGTTCTCATGTGGACATCAAAGTTTCCCTTTCCACCGAAACTCTTTCCACACTGTTGGCAGATGTAAGGCTTCTCTCCAGTATGAATTCTCATGTGGACATTAAGGTTTCCTTTATGTCTGAAACTCTTTCCACACTGTTGGCAGGTGAAAGAGCTCTCCCCAGTATGAATTATCATGTGGGCTATAAGGCTTTCTTTTTCAGTGAAACTAGTTTCACACTGTTGGCAGATGTAAGGCTTCTCTCCAGTGTGAATTTTCAAGTGTCTGTTAAGCCTTATTTTTCGACTGAAGCTTTTTCCACACTGTTGGCAGGTGAATGGGCTCTCTACAGTGTGAACTTTCATGTGGATTTTAAGGTTTCCTTTATGTCTGAAACTCGTTCCACACTGTTGGCAGATGTAAGGCTTCTCTCCTGTGTGAACTCGCATGTGGGCTATGAGGCTTCCTTGTTGATTGAAACGCTTTCCACACTGTTGGCAGGTGTAAGGCTTCTCTCCAGTGTGAACTCTCATGTGGACTTTAAGGTTGCCTTTATGTCTGAAACTCTTTCCACACTGTTGGCAGGTGAAAGAGCTCTCTCCAGTGTGAACTCTCATGTGGACTTTAAGGTTTCCTTTCTGTCTGAAACTCTTTCCACACTGTTGGCAGGTGAAATAACTTTTAGTTCCTGTCTTTTGAACCTTTTTTTGTGAGGAAGTCTTTTTAGCCTGTGTTGTTCTTTCTCCAGTCATGAAGTCATGATGTTTATCATAAAGGTCTTTCTCTTCTTCCCTTTCTTTAAGTTCAAGACTGGCCTCTTTCAGTTCCATGATGTCTAGGACCAAAAAAAAAGACAAAGACATAAAATTTAGACATTTAAAGGATCATAATAAATCGGGTTTGTTCACTAGCAGTGTGGTAGCGTTTGTTTGTTTTTCCGCCACCACGCACACATAGTGGTCATAATTTCAATGTTGCTAATTCCAACCTTAGATAAGGGTGGAAGATTGTAACACCAGGGTATAGGGTAGTTTGATATATAATCATTTTAATAGCGGCTGGTTCTGAAATATATCTGTCATGATAGTGTAACAGAGGCCAGCTAGTAAGAGCAAGAGTTGTGCAGGTAAACTGCCCTCATGTCATGAGATGCTCTAGTGGCCTAGCATGAGGTTGCAGCCTTTAGCCTCATTGTTAGAGTGTCAGACTTCCATGCAGAATGACCCGAGATCGAGCACTGCTTGGAGTGGACGGTGCAAATCGCAGATTTTACAACAAAAGTAACTCACAATCAATTTGTCCTAGTGATTTTGAAAAAAGTATGAGAACGTTTTTGCAGCAATGTGTTTATTTTGGGATGAATTGAAAGCTTTTAATTTGAAATGTTCTGACATTTAAAAGCGTCTGTGGAATAGATCGCTACACACACCTCTAAAATAGCCATCTTGAAATGTGTGGTATAAAAAAAACGAACAGTGGATGATTCAAACGTTTGCTTATAACGTAGGGCATCAGCTCCAACATGTGAACAATAACTCAAATTTAGCTTCCAATTTATCAAAAATATTGACAAGACAACCAAAAAAAAAAAAAGTGCCATGCTTCATCTCGTGGTGCCGTTTGATATTATATTCTTTACAAACAGCTACAAGTACATTGCAGATGTAACGCTTTCGACTATGAGTCTAATGTCTCGGGGAATAATTAACTCAAAAGGGATTGAATATTCATGAGTTCATGAATATAATTTGCTGGTTGTTCATTACGTTATTTAAATTTTACGATAAGGAAAATGTTTAATTAAGCACGGAATCTTTACGGAATTGCTTGAAATTATCTTACTACGTTTGTCCTGCAAATTAGTTATAGACTTTCAAATCAATTCTCAATAAGGGATTACTGCTTTACGAGCGCATAAGAAACATTAACTTTACTGATCAGGACAAATTAATATTTCATATGTTCGTACAGTTTGTATTACTAAAATACTAGCACAAGATAGCTTTAGGTAACGTTTAAAATCGTAAGTTTCATTGACTTCGTGTATGTGGAGAAATAACAGATTCAATTCAAAAGTACCTTTTGGAAGTTAAATACACACAGACTAAGGATAACACTCCAATTCACACAGAAAGTACATACTAGATATGCATAAAGATAGTAGAAATATATATAGTAAACAAAAGAAATATGGTACCTAAATGAAAATAAATGAAAGAAAAAAAATAAAGAAAGAGAAAGGAGATCACAGCGTTCACTTCAGTTCGTTGCAAAGAGCCCTCAAGGAATTAAAATCATCCCGAAAAAGGGAATCATTTAGACAACCTTTCAACAGCAGTTTAGATTGTAAAATACGAATACTTGCTTTTGTTTTTGGCTTCTCATGTATGCGTGTATTCTGAGTTCAAATGTCCCACACGTTCCGTGGTCCTTTTGCGAGGTCTGTTGGGTGTGGCTCTCGGTTCGTGGAGACGAAGTTCTGCCGGATTCGGGTCTCTTGGAGATGTTCTGGAAGCTTGACTGTTTCCTCCTTTCTGCAGAATGCCCTTGGGGCGGAAAGCTGGTGGCGAAGTGCGCTTGGCGAAATGCCTTGGGCGGCAAATGCACTTTGATAATAGTCACGTCGGTTCTCATAGATAAGATCGAGCGACACCCATTTTCGGGATGGCCCAATCGTACCTGAGAGTTTTTTAGGCGCGAAAAGGTTCTTTGTTCAGTTCGGTTACGCCTCCTGGCTAATATATACGGAGGGGACATGATTATGCATTTTATCCTTACAAAGCTGGTACTCTTGTAATAATGCATTTTCTGTAAATTCTTTTACAAGATTCGGTACGATCAAGTTTTTCTGATTAAATTGGTACCATGAATCACAAGTCTGAGATTTGGGAACCCATGGATACCGGCTTTCCATGGTCTATTGGCCTACCGAGTTTATGTAACCCTCCTAATTATTCCAGACACATATAAAAACACTCAAGCAGAAAAGTATACACTTAATATGTTTTTTTTAGGTGGATTTTAACCATATATTCCTCTATGGTCCTGGTGGAATTCCACGTGTTTTTCTCGTGGGTGTGTCTGAGGTGTTCGATATCACGGCATGGCCATTTGGGGGTGATAAAAGTCAACACGAAGATCGTTAGTTATCTCCCCTTTAAAGAAGTGTGCGTGCCAAGGTGTGTGCGGCGATCTTCTGGCTCGGCCATTTGGGGCAATAAAAGTCAAACACGGAGCTTGTTAGTTATCTCCCAAGGGCGATCAAAGAGTGGTTGGCCGTTGCTTTCAGACATCATGGCGCCCTTAGGGCCATAAATTTGTGTTGGTATGTTCTGATAACGTGCCTCACGAGGTGCGCAAGACATCTGGACGCTCACCAGAGGAACCGACCGTCATTGTTGTTACACAGATAAGACACACCGGCTTTGCATTCACAAAACCAGGTAGTATGAACGCATAGTTGTCTTTCCATTTTTCAGACTTTCCTCTTTACACCGTAAAAACTAATTTGTTCAGTTTACTTAATTAAATAATGCTTTACTTGTTGCCTTAATTAAATGAAGTAAGCATTACTTACTATTCTATTAAGTTGATCTTACTTAAACCGTTTAAGTTGTCAACTTAATTCTATCTGTGATCGGAGGAAGCGCACTCCCAGAGTGCATTGCGGCATGAATAAATTAATTGCTTCATTTTTACTATTTTTGGCTTTATTTTAACATTTGTCTTTTGTCAGTATAACCCCAAAAATGACAGCAAATAAACTTGTTGATAGATTTTGTGTTGATCTCAGCATAGAAGAAAAAATGGACATAGGTCTTTTTGTTCACTGCAAAAAATGCTCTTCTTACTTAGTATTTTTTTCTTGTTTTTAGTCCAAATATCTAAACATTCTTAAATCAAGATTAATTTACTAGATAAGTAAAATGACATAAGATATTTGTTCTTGTTTTCTTGAAAATAAAATCAAAATGAAGTGAATTTTTGCTTAAATCAAGCAAAATTATCTGCCAACGGGGTGAGAAAAATAATCTTGTTTCTGATTGAAATCTTGTTTCTTGCTCCTGTCCCAAACAGGAATAAGATCATTTTTCTCACCCCATTGGCAGATAATTTTGCTTGTTTTAAGCAAAAACTCACTTCATTTTGATATTTTTCCCAAAAAAACAAGAAAAAAGATCTCATGTCATTTTACTAGTAAATGCATCTTGATTTAAGAATGTATAGATATTTGGACTGGAAACAAGAAAAAATTAAGTAAGAAGAGCATTTTTTGCAGTGTTCTCTGTGAGGCAGCATATATATGTTTTAACATATGGTTTCCATTATGTAAGAACCCTCCTACACAAAAAGGTTTTGGTGGGATCGAATGGAGAATGGTCCCTGGTTTTTCTGTTAAACATATGCCGAAAGTCTTGCAGGGCCTCTAGGACAACTGGATAGCTGACCAGATGGCAACCATATTTGCCTTGTTGTCCTATAGGTCTCCAAAAACTTTTAAGTTGGCTATTATTAAACCCCTTATTAAAAAAACGCAACTTGATCCTACAGAATTAGTCAATTACAGGCCAATCTCAAATACTTCAAAAATACTTGAAAAGGCAGTGTCTTCACAATTATGTTCCTTTTTTAGAAAGAAATGGTATCTGTGAGGATTTTCAGTCAGGATTTAGACCGTATGATAGTACTAAGACTGCTCTCATCAGAGTTACAAATGATTTACTCTTATCATCGTGGTTGTATCTCTTTGTTAGTATTACTCAATCTTAGCGCTGCATTCGAACACTATCGACCACAGCATTCTTTTGAATAGACTCAAAAATTATGAAGGCATTAGTGGACATGCATTGGCATGGTTTAAATCATACCTATCCGACCGTTATCAATTTGTAGCAGTAAATGAAGAGATGTCACACTGATCACAAGTTCAGTATGGAGTACCGCAGGGCTCAGTGCTAGGGCCATTGCTCTTCACCCTGTACATGCTACCACTGGGAGATATTATTAGAAAGCATGGCATTAGATTTCATTGTTATGCTGATGATACTCAGCTCTATATTTCTTCACACCCTGAAGAAACTAACCAATTCACAAGATTAACGGAATGTATAGATGATATAAAAAATTGGATGATCAGTAATTTCCTGCAACTTAATTCAGAAAAAAATGAATTTTTAATCATTGGACAAAAAAAGCTCCACAAGTAGTAACCTAGAATACTGTCTAACCCTCGATGGCTGCTCTGTCAAGTCCTCGTCAGTTAGGAACCTGGGTGTGCTCTTTGATACCAATCTTTCGTTTGAAAGCCATGTTTCTAGCATCTTAAAAATATATCTAAATTACAGCACATGCTCTCAATGCAAAATACTGAACAGTTAATACATGCATTCATGAGCTCAAGGCTAGATTATTGTAATGCTCTACTGGGTGGTTGCCCTGCTCGCTTAAAAAACAAACTCCAGCTGGTCCAAAACGCAGCAGCTCAAGTTCTTACTAGAACCAGGAAGTATGAACACATTAGCCCGGTTCTGTCAACACTGCACTGGCTCCCTATTAAACATTGCATATATTTTAAAATCTTGCTTATTACTTACAAAGCACTAAATGGTTTAGCTCCCCAGTATTTGAGTGAGCTCTTAACAGATTATCCTCCATCATGTCTACTGCGGTCTCTAAACTCTGACCAGCTGATAACACCTAGAAAACTGGAACAGTTGAATGACTGTTACATTTGAGAAGTTTGTTAATAGAATTAAATAATTGTCTTGGGTTATTCTGATTGATGTCGATTAAAGGGTTACTTCAGCGATTAGCATTAAGCTTTGTATCAGTAGAAACCCGGGAGTATATTCAAATTATCGTACTTTCCCACCTCATATCACCCTGAGATGAGAAAATTATGTATTTTATTTCTGGAAAAATTCTTCCGATGCATGTTTTCAACATCGTACTCACAGCGTCAGCACTCGGCTCGGGCAGCTGTGGAGATTCATGTAAACGGAGAGCAAAGTGAGTGTTTCAACTTTTCAAATGAACTTCCAATGAAAGTAAAAAAGACATGAACTAAAAATGCACCAGACTGATCACGCACTGTGAATGTATGTGGCCGCGAATCCCGCGATTACCTCAGCTCATGTGATGAATGTAATCCGATCCTGCTGTGTTTGTGCCGTGACGGTCATGACACTCAGGCTCACTCACATTATGTTGAACAGACAAGTTCAGTTTTTAATTGTAGTGTCTCTAACTGAACTGATTTTATGAAAATGAACGCGGTGGGCAAGTGATCCAACCAGTAGCCATTAGGGATGTTAACCGATGACCGTTTGACCGATGGTTGACCGTATCAACGTTAACCGATCAAAGTTGTCATTTGTCGGTTAAAAAAAATTATTAAAAAGGCATACAGTGAGTTAGACCTGCCTTGGCCGGTGCGTCTTTTACGCATTCTGAAGGTGCCTGTTTTATCCATTGGTTTTATCGTGTTGCAGTCTATTCATAGGCGTAATTTACGGGTGGGACATGCCCCACCACTTTTTGCCACTTTTTAAAAGTGACTGAAAAATAGATTGCGGAAGGTGTGTATTAAAGCAAAAGCACGATGTACAATTCGTCATTCTTCATAATCTAATTCATTCATTTAACAAATTTTTTTGCCGGTCTGAAGCTTTTTTTCCATTACAGATTTACGCAAAACTTGTGTGATATTTCTTAATAATAATCGATTAAAAAAATATAGCGAAATGACGGCGTTTCCATTAACGGATGTTATGCCACTAAAAACATTTTTCCCTCTCTTGAGAAGTCATTCCAAAAATTATGCTACGAAGGTTGTTAGGTTTATGTACATCCCAGCCGCACACCGCACGCCATAAAACAACATATATTTTATCATAATAAGGACATATGTTGTATTGTGCTGTGTACAAAATGACCTTTATCCACATTAGAGAATTTATATAGCCTATACATGTGCCTGTCACTCCATGTTTCTATACTAGATATATTTCTATAAAAGTAGGTCTATAATATAAAGTAGCCTATATCAGTCTGGTGACTAAACGAAACAAAAACAAAAAAATTACTGGTCAATGGTGATTCTATTGCCAATGTTTGTGGAGAAGGTTGTGCTCACGTTTCATAATCAACATATGAAACAACAACAAAAAAAAAAGTATAGGCTCATAGTTAAACATAGCTTATGAAACAATAGGCTACGTTTTCTAACACCCTCTGTCTGATGAAAAGCGCAGGTGCGACGCGTTCTGATGGATTTTTTTCCTTAATGACAGAGGAAACGACTCAGAACGCTCCGTCTTTTTTATCCATACAGATAAGAGCAAAACATAATTAAAAACTAGAAACTGTCTACTTTTATTTGTGTAGGCCTAGACTCACAATAACAAGGGCCGTGGATTAAGGAAACGGGTTATTTTGTATGCGCTGCTCTCCGTCCAAACGCCGTCTTCATTTCAAAAATGTATTTCGTTTATTAAACGCAAAGTTTTTCATTTAAAAAGCATTTCTAAATTCAGTTTATATTTTCAACAAACGAAATTTCAAGCCAAAATAACGAAATAGTTAAAAAAAAACAGAAACAAAAAATGAAAAGTTACCACCATACAAATTCAAACATTTCCCTCTTTTAATTTTAATAAATGCTTGAATAACAGGCCTATGTCTCCTTCCATTAAATAATGGCTATTGTGGTGACTGGGATACACATAAACCTACTAAATTATGTGGCATAATTTTTTGAATGACATAAAAAAAAAACGTTTTAGTTGCATAACATTGGTTATGAAAATGCAATCATTTCGTAATAGTTTTTTATCGACATTTAGAAAATATCGCTAAATGTATAAGTTAAATAGGCCTATTTATAAATATAAGTTTTGCGCAAATATGTAGGCCTAATGGAAACGTGGCTAATGAAACGGTAAGTTCGCCATATTTATCTTGCATATTTTGATTGATATTAGTATAACGTTAGATGTGTTGTGAATATTACGTTGCTTATTGGATGTTTATAGAATAATTTGTGAATGTAATGCATGTGTGGCCTACATTCAAGTAAAAATTCAGTGCATTTTCAACTCTGAACTCAGTTCACAAGTAAATTCTGTTATTAAATAAACACATAGCAAAACGAGTTGTGCCCCCACCACTTTTCAAAGCAAAGTTACGCCACTGAGTCTATAGACAACATTCCGCATAAGATGTGCTTACATTTGGAAATATATTACATCTACATTTCAGTGATAACCCATAAGGTGTTGATCATCATCTTTCTTTATTATTGTTAGCACTACCTCGAACTAAAGCGGCATCTCTTTGGAGCTGTCATTTTCTTAAATGAGCCGCAGCAATGTTTCAAATGAGCTTCTAACGCTAGACAAATGCCTTTATTTTCAACGCGATCCCCTTGTACCCAAACCATTTCGAAACTAAGGAGCCATTTGTCCTCCGATTACAAACAAGCTCCTCTGCGCGCGTTTGACTCATGCATGCCGTGTGTGTGTCAGTGTGTGAGTGAGAGCGGGAGGCAGAGCGGCAGAGAGATGCGACAGAGTTGCGAAATTGCAGGCGCAGCTCGCGGCTGTTATTTCAAATAGCGCAGCATATTTTAAACTAATCGGTTAACCGTTTCAACCGGTTAATGAGGCTAGGTGGTCGGTCAAGAAAATGTTTAGTTTTCGCCATCCCTTTCATCCCCATGAGACAAAAATACATTTTCTGTGTTTTCTCAGTCTAAAACTCAGTCTATTGCTCTTATCATTTGTAAGTCACTTTGGATAATAGTATTTGCTTAATTGAAACAATCTGCATTGTTAAAAGCGCTATATAAATAAAGTTGACTTGACTTAATGGACCACCCACGTAAAAATCCCTGGCCGAAATTACCTCCTGTTTTTTGACAAACACCAAGGTCATGTGGTAATTTAATTGCTGTCTGAATCCCCATCTCTGAGTTTTCAAGAATATATCACTTCTAAATTCACTGTTTATATCCTTTTTGACCCCTGCAGAGCACCGTAGGCTGCGCTTCACTCTAATTTGGATGCATTTTAACCTGTTAACTGTCACTGGCCTCCCGGTGGGCCCATTTGCCACTGCATGTTTAAACAGTTATATCCTATACTTAACTTGATCTAATGTTGACAATCTATATTTCATTTGAAAGCTTACAAACTCAAGATTCGTGCTGTGAAAACCGTTTTGAAATCGGATTTTCTTACATTACCATGAAAATGGTACTTTTAATCTCTTAACTCTCACCCCCCTTTTTGAAATACACTATCCAATATACTATTGCACTATCCAAACTTAAATGGTTGTAATTCAAGAATACTTTGGAATATAGCCATAAATTTGGTATCATTGTAAAGAAAACAATCCGCTGATTACTCCTCAAGTAAATGCAAAAATTAAAGTATGAAAAAGTAATGAAAGTTTAAATATACTGTAAATCAAATGTACTGTACTAAATATTTTATATAAAATATTAAATATATATTTTACAAAAACATTTTACTCTAAAATAACTATCAAACCAAAGCCATACAGTATTGTTCAAAATAATAGCAGTATACCAGAATAATCAAGGTTTTTAGTATATTTTTTATTGCTACGTGGCAAACAAGTTACCAGTAGGTTCAGTAGATTATCAGAAAACAAACAAGACCCAGCATTCATGATATGCATGCTCTTAAGGCTGTGCAATTGGGGTATTAGTTGAAAGGGGTTTGTAAAAAAAATAGCAGTGTCTACCTTTGACTGTACAAACTCAAAACTATTTTGTACAAACATTTTTTTTTCTGGGAATTAGCAATCCTGTGAATCACTAAACTAATATTTAGTTGTATGACCAATAGTTTTTAAAACTGCTTGACATCTGTGTGGCATGGAGTCAACCAACTTGTGGCACCTCTCAGCTGTTATTCCACTCCATGATTCTTTAACAACATTCCACAATTCATTCACATTTCTTGGTTTGCTTCAGAAACAGCATTTTTGATATCACCCCACAAGTTCTCAATTGGATTAAGGTCTGGAGATTGGGCTGGCCACTCCATAACATTAATTTTGTTGGTTTGGAACCAAGACTTTGCCCGTTTACTAGTGTAGGAGAAACATGCCCATATCATGATGCTTGCACCTCCATGCTTCACTGTCTTCACTGTGTACTGTGGCTTGAATTCAGAGTTTGGGGGTCTCTCACAAACTGCCTGTGGCCCTTGGACCCAAAAAGAACAACTTTACTCTCATCAGTCCACAAAATGTTCCTCCATTTCTCTTTAGGCCAGTTGATGTGTTCTTTGGCAAATTGTAACCTCTTCTGCACATGCCTTTTTTTAACAGAGGACTTTGCGATTCTTGAAAATAGATTAGCTTCACACAGACGTCTTCTAACTGTCACAGTACTTACAGGTAACTCCAGACTGTCTTTGATCATCCTGGAGGTGATCATTGGCTGAGCCTTTGCCATTCTGGTTATTCTTCTATCCATTTTGATGGTTGTCTTCTGTTTTCTTCCACGTCTCTCTGGTTTTGCTCTCCATTTTAAGGCATTGGAGATCATTTTAGCTGAACAGCCTATCATTTTTTGCACCTCTTTATAGGTTTTCCCCTCTCCAATCAACTTTTTAATCAAAGTCGCTGTTCTTCTGAACAATGTCTTGAAGCGACCATTTTCCTCAGCTTTCAAATGCATGTTCAACAAGTGTTGGCTTCATCCTTAAATAGGGGCCACCTGATTCACACCTGTTTCTTCACAAAATTGATGACCTCAGTGATTGAATGCCACACTGCTATTTTTTTGAACACACCCCTTTCAACTAATTCAACTAATTGCCCAATTGCACAGCCTTAAGAGCGTGCATATCATGAATGCTGGGTCTCATTTGTTTTCTGAGAATCTACTGAACCTACTGGTAACTTGTTTGCCACGTAGCAATAAAAAAATATACTAAAAACCTTGATTATTCTGGTTAGTCACATTGTACTGCTATTATTTTGAACAATACTGTATGTCTAGCCAACTTGTATTCCAAATTTTAAGTTGATATCATAAAAATTGAAGTTCCCATGAGATTTTGTTTTGGCATAGCCACAGAGTGTCACCTACATTCTACTGATTTTTTTGAATGCACTCTTCTGTAACAAATGTATCCATTTCAGTCAAAATATCACAAAACAATTAGCTGATATGGAATCAAGACCTTTCCGGCTAAATGTATTTTGTCAAGATTAGATATGTTTTTTTTATAAAGTAGTTCAAATAAATGTTGTAATACGAAACCTGACACCACACACTAGGGGAGGAGCTCACTAAGAGAATTTGATCAAACAAATATATACTTTCTAGTATTTGTCTAAAATATTTAGAATATTACTGGGAATTTTTTTTTATTTAAAGTTTATATTGAATTTATATTGAAAGTATGCATTTTTCATGGTTGTCATTCAAGAAAGTCTCAACCAAAGAACAGCGAGAGCTGTATCTAACCCTCACGAGTTCAAAGCAGTTCAGCAAGCCAATGAAACCTGAATTTGAAAAACAATTATCCAATCAAAAGCAAATTGGCTCTTGTTGCTAATCACATGTCCACCTGCTGTTTGAAAACTGCTGCTGAAAGTTTGTCAACATACATAAAAATAAACCTGCAAGGGCTGAGAGCAACCATTTTCTTTGCACTTTGACACTCCACACTTCATGGTCATGACATGGATCCGAAGAGGCAAAAAAAGTCATTTTATACACTTTTAGAAGTTGTAGAAGAGATTTGCAAATCTAGCGATGAAGAGCAGGATGAGTCCAGCGATGACGAGCCAGACATGCTTTTTCCAGAAACCTCTCTAGATCGGTAAGGTCATACATTTTTATACAGTCTTACTTTACTAATATGCAGTATGGTAGGGAGCAGTGTGTAAATGTGACAACGTGTAATTAGTCTCTTGAAATGCACTGAATAGTTTTGCTTTTTGGTGAGTTTATACGTCATTACTAAATGTATGTTATGGGACAGCATATAAATATGACATGATGTATTATACTTAGTCTCTTGAAATACCCTGCTGTATTTTTTTTTGCTTTTTTATGCCTATACATTTATACTATATTATTACATTTATATATGCATATTATTGCCATAGGTGTGAAGACAATGCTTCTGATGAGGACTGGACTGCCGAACAAACATGCCTACCATCATGTGCAGAACTATCTACATTAGCTGGTCCATCTAGTAATTTCGGAGACAGTGGAGAGCCAGGACCAGAGGGAGAAGCAGTGAAACGGAGAGGGCGAGAGAGAAGCAGTGAGAGAGGAAGAGAAAGAGAGAGAAGCAGTGAAAGAATAAGAGAAAGAGGGGAAAGAAGAGAAAGAGGGAGAAGCAGTGAGAGAAGAAGAGGCAGAGGCAGTGAGAGAGGAAGAGGAGGATGTAGTGAGAGAAGAAAGGGAAAAAGCACTGAGAGAGGAAGAGGAAGAAGTAGTGAGAGAGGAAGAGGAAGAAGCACTGTGAGAGGAAGAGACAGAGGGCGAGGAAGACCGATCCAATCTGATTCATCTGGCACTGAAGATAGATGGCATACCCAAGATGAGCCAGATATTTCACCACATAAACCATCTTTTAGACCAGCTCGAACTCCTGGGCCTCAAATTATTACAACAGAATCCTACAGCCCTCTAGAGCTATTTCAGTTGTTATTTTCATCATCTGTGTGCCAGACCATAATACAAAATTCAAATGCCTATGCCGAGCACCTGGATACCACTAGGAGACCAAGGCAAGACATATGTCAGAAGGACATATGTTCTCCTTCATCGCAGTTGTCATCTACATGGGTCTGGTAAAGCTACCGGCAGTGAAAGATTATTGGAATGGCTCCAGGCTTTACAGTATCAGCTTCCCAGCATCAGTAATGTGATGCAGAAAATTCCAATCCATCTCTTTAGCACTTCACTTAAATGCTCCTAAAGTGGATGCTGAAAACCAGAAGAATAAAGGTACTATGATCGCCTTTGCAAACTAAAGCCATTGTATGACCAGCATTGGAGCAAAAGATGGCTGTAAGAGCTTCTTTCATCCGCATCAGAACATCAGCACTGATGAGAGAATGGTTGCATCTAAGGCAAGAATAGGCCTAAAGCAATACCATAAATATAAAGAGCTTGTACCCCCACTTTGTTGGCTTGTGCTTGCAGACTCGCGCCATTCCTATACCTGGGACTTTTTCATTTATGAAGGCAAATCCCCCGTAGGTAAGAGCCAACAGAACAAAGGGCTGAGCTACGACACTGTGATGGCTCTGGTAGATGAAGAAGTCTAGGGGTCAGGCTATAAGCTTTATGTAGATAATTTCTACACTAGCCCAATGCTGTTCAGGGACCTCCTCACAAAAAACATTTGGGCCTGTGGAACCATAAGATGCAACAGGGTGGGCTTCCCTCAAACCACCATCAACAAGCTTCCAAAAGCTGCACCCCATGGAAGCATGAGGTGGATCAGGGATGACAAACTTCTCTTTGTGGAATGGAAGGACACAAGAGAAGTCCTTATGTGTTCTTTCTTTCATTCCGTCAATGGAGACCAGACTGTCCAAAGGAGGGTCAAAACTCCAGATGGGAAATGGACAGAAAAGACTGTTCCCATTCCTGCTGCAGTTGTAGACTACAACAAGTGAGTCAAATGTATTTTGTAAAATTGCAGATTTGCTTGACATGCATAAATGTTAATATTTTATACATTGATTATTGTTATGTTTACTTTACACACAGGAACATGGGTGGAGTTGATGTGTCGGATGCCCTCATTGGCTATTACACAGCACTGAGGAAAACTAGAAAGTGGTACCACACTTTCTTCTACCACTTTTTGGATATTGCGGTGGTAAATTCTTTCATAATCCACCAGCAGCTGGCTGCATTACAGAACAAGAGAGTAAAGAACCAAAGAGAATTTCGAGAAGCTTTAGTTTGTGAGCTTGCTGACTGGATGCCACCAACTGCTCCCCCGGCTCCACCTGCTGCTCCTGCTTCCCACCGTTCTGCATGCCACAGACCAAAGCACATCGCACAGTCCAAACGTGCTTCTAGAAGGAAATGCAGAGTGTGCCATAAGAAAACCCCTGTCATTTGCACTGCATGTGATGTGGCTTTCTGCTTCTTGCCATATCGAGATTGTTTCAACAATTGGCATGATGAAAATACCTTGTCGTATTTATTACAGAATAATGTAAAGAGTGTGTGTGTGAGTATGTGTGTATATAAATGTACAGCTGTATGAAGTTATTTATAGTATATTAGTAGTATTATTAGTAGTATATCTTTGTAATTATTGTATATGTTCATGGAAGAAAAAAAAATAATGTACTGTTTATACTGTTTTTACATAATTTACATTCTGTACACAATGTTTTGAAAAAAAAAAAGGATATCAAGCTTTGTTGTGGTGTGAGGTCAAGAGGTAAACAAGTGTCCCTTAGGTATCCTCATTGGAGCATGAATTTCACCTAGTGGCCTTTGTTGGTATAGCAGCTCACAAAAAGCTAATTTATTGTGATATCGGTCTTAAATTTGGAACACAACTTCTTCAGACTTATGGCTTTAATTGTATATATTTTCAGGGTGAACCAAATTTTTATTTATATATTATTTTAATAAAAAATATTTATTTATTGAAGCACCTTTTTTATTACAATAAACTTAAACAGCTATAACTTTTTTTTTCTTTTTTTTAACTGCAGACACATGTGCAATAAACTTCAAAGTTTCTTCTTTAAAACAAGACCAGAATGAGGTTTCTATTCCAAAGCGTTCCAGAATTATATTAATTTGAATTTCGACATTAAGTTTGCAGGTCTACACTCAAAAATGGGCATGACAGTTAACAGGTTAAAGATCTAGACTTTTATCACTGAAATGAAAAAGAATAAAAGAATACAAAAAATGAAATAGTCCGGTATTACGGCAGTAATTATATGTTAAAATAACCAAGCAGATTTATGTTAACCTCATGTAAATAAGAGGCTGTGTTAACTTATTTACGATCATTTCCATGTGGAATAAAATTACATCCTTTATTTTGAAATAAAATACAAGACCATTTGAACTATAAATGTTCGTCTAAATATCTTCTGTTGAGAATAAATATTTGTTTGTGCATTATTGCTAACAACGCTTGTAGAAATTAATCATTAACAATAGTAAATTTAAGATAATGTTAGCTTATGAAATGATTTTGCTTTAAGACTATGTGTACTTTCTGTTGGACATAAGAGTCACCAGAGCAACAGCCAGAGGGTGTGGTAGGTATAACAGATCCATATGAGAAAGTGTTTTGCTATGCATTTTGCTGTGCTCTTAGAGTGCTTTTGTATGTGTTAACAAAGAAGCAGTCTTTTGTCCAGGAAATTGGAGGGGTGATGTTGCGAACGAAGCACAGCTGACCAGAAAATCATCTGACTCCCAAAGAAAGACAACTTATGTATTTTTTTTGTGTATAAATATTGGGTCAGGGAAAGGCAAGTTTGTTGCAGACTTCCTGAACAAACCTTGCATAGGATTGTGTAAATCAGGGACAGTTCTGACCCAGAGCTCTGTATGCTATCTTCATCTGACTTACTTATTCATTAAAAGAGTTAAACTATATTTTGTTCCTGCTCTCCTCATTCAACGAACACGCGCGGACTCGAGGAATTGATGCGAGTCAACAATTGGTGACCCGATCGTGTGAGGGGAGTCCGAGGAGGAGTGGACAATCTCTGATCTTCTCTTGACATCAGGCGGCCTGAACCAAAAGAAAGGTAAGCAGACACCTGTTTTCTATATCAAAGTCTGCAATTGGCTATTTTCTAAATTATGATGTCAAGAGTGGTGAAGTGATTGAAACATTTTTTATGTGTGGATAAGTCATATGAAGAAAGTATAAAAAAAAAAAAAAAAAAATGTTTCGTCAGGGACGCAGTGTCTGAGACACAAAGTAATTGCGTCAGGGACGCGTGTCTGGGACACAAAGATTTGGGCCAGGGCCAAAGGGCTGGGGCCTATGTCACTGAAGTGAATAAAGGTACCTGGGGAAGTTCCCAGGGAGTGGGGTGAGAAATCTACCACGGTCCGACCCCTAAAGATTGCATTCAGAAAAGTACAGTAGTACAAACTAAAAAAAGAAAAGATAAAATATGATAAAAAGTGTGTGCGTGAGTATAGTCGAATAAAGATTATAGGAGGAAGGTGAAAGTTTAGAAAAAGAAGTTAGGAAGGATTTAAAAAAGAGATAAATAAATAATATAATAGATATATAATAAATAATATAATAAATAAAACATTTAAATTAATTATATAGATATAATAAAAGTAATAAAGTGATAAAGTAATAATAAAAATAAAAGGATAAATTGTTATATACAAAGAAAGAAATATTATATGACAGGGAGGGTGCTGTGTGTGACTGGTTAAAAGAAGGCACTAAAATTACGGGTGATCCGAGTAACCTTGGTGGTATATCCGCTGGGGGGACGAGGTGAGAACCCACATAGGAAAGTGCCCACTAAAAGAAGGTGTTCTAGGGGCGATCAGGGAAACTTGTGAGAGCCCACATAGAGGAAAACACCCACATCAGTCACATACGGAACTATAAAAATAAATAAAAATATATAAAATCAACAGAATACTATACAAGGGAGTCAGAATGGAGAATTTGATATAGAGTGTGAGAAATATGGTCCATTAAAACCCAATGGGAAGATATTTCAGCACAAGTGATAAGTGGAATTGAATCAAAAGGAGGGATAAAAGATAAAAGAAATTAACATTCTGTATGAGGAGTTCAAAAAGATAAATAATTTAGAGGATAGTAGTAAAATAGATTTGGCAGTTCTTTTAAAAAAAACAGAGAAAGTCAGTCATGACAAATTGAATGCGCACAGGCAGCAAGAGAAAAAAGGAGTGTTAACAAAAAGAAAGTGGAAGAATGAGGAAGAGACACTGCAGAACAATTTTGCTAAGTGGCATAATTTGACCTTAGCAGCTGCAGCTCTAGATAATTTAGAAAAGAGGAAGACGGCGCAAAAGCAGAACAAAATATCTGCAGAGGAAACAGACAGAGTGTAAGTCAATATATACAGTTTTACCTACAGCGCCACCACTCTATCAGGAGGGAGGAGTTCACTGTCAGGTTCCAGTATATGATGTAGATGGAGGAATGCTGGATGTTACTAAGGGTGGAGGAGCAAGACAATGGCAGGTGAAAGGAGGACACTTAGAAGTCAGAAAAAGGGAGACAGAGAGGGATTCTCCAGAACTAGGTGAGGAAGTACTAGATGGAGCAGATGGAGGAAATAGTGTGATGTCAGAACACAGTTATCAGGGAGAGGGAAGTGACAAAGCCAATAAACAAGGAAGTAAGGCAGATAATATGGGGAGAGAGTGGATTCATGAGGAATCTGATGAGTTATTGAACAGATGTACGTGGTCAGCTAAGAAAAATTGGAAGACAGGATCAGACCTTGGGGAACGAGACAGGGGTATCTAGGAGCGTCCACAACCAATGAATATGGAAAGTATGATACAGGAAGAGAGGAGGAGAGAACAGTTAGGGACAGAGAAGGAGATCATGATACACAGGAACTGGAGATAATAATAGAAGGAAAAATGCAAGTACAGGGACCACTTAGGTCAGAATATTATACAAGGAGCAAGAATAGACAACAGCAGGTGTCCAGAGAGGGACCAGTAACCAACTTCCCTCTAGTGGTTAGAAATGGTCAGGAGGAATATCAGGCTTGGTCCTTCACAGATATGGGTGCTATTTTAAACAAATTACCACACATCACTGAGGAGGTGGCAAATGGTTGAATAAAATGCTCACTTTAACCCAGGGTCACAAACTGGCCCTTGGGGATATGAGAGCCTTATTAGGACAAGTAATTACGGCCGGACAATTGATAGAAATTGAGACAGCTGCAGGAACCATAAATTCCAGATCTGATGTGAGGTATAGTTCAGTATCCACTAAATGGGGAAACGCATAATAAGGAAGTTGTTTCCTGCACCCCTTGGGGCTCTCCATAATGTTCGATTTTCACCTAAAGTAGGAGAGAACCCAGCAGCTTTTCTGATGAGGTGTAAGGAGGAATGGGAGGCCCATACAGGTGTGCACCCACACTCAGAAAAGGTACATGAGGAAATGTTTAGAGTAGCAGTACTGGATGGGACCACTGAGAGTGTGAAAGCAGCCTTAAAGACAATCCTGACATACCAGGAAGTGAAACACAAATCTGGGAGAGACATTTGATACATCACATGACCAGGGCTCTTGAAAAATCTAAGATTAAACAAACAGAGCTGGAAGAATTAAAAGCTCAGCTCTTTAAATTGCAGTTAGGTGAAGCCAGACAAAAAATCAATGAAAACAAAAAAGAGAAACCAAAACAGTTGGTTCAATATCCAACTACAATAATTGATCAACCAGCATGGCCAGAGGTTAATTCTCATGTCATGGCTCAACCTAGAGCTCGTCAAATCTGGCAGCAGCCAAGTGTGGGTTATAGTGTGAGGGGCATGATGAGCATGGGCAACCGAGGTGGCAGAGTGGGAAGGCAGAGTGGTCACTGTTTCTCCTGCGGCCAGATGGGTCATTTTGCCAGAGAGTGTCCTCAGGCACAGACAGCCCAGAGAGGAAGGGGAACCCCAGCAAGAGGTAGAGGAGCACCAAGAGGCAGGGCTTTCTATGCCCCACCTACAGTTCAGTACACAGCACCGCATGCAGCTTTAGCTCCGAACCAGACAGGCACCCAATACCAAGTTTGGGAGGCGGAGGAAGCTGAGCTGGACTATTATTGACACAGCCCACAGAGAGACCGAGCAGGGCTAGGAGGGAACCCCTGCTCAGTATGGAGGTCAACAAAGACCGTCTGAACTTTGTGGTTGACACAGGAGCCACATTTTCAACCTTAAACATCCACATGGACCACACATTGATTTCTGACAAAACCACGAGGGTGATGGGTTTCTCTGGGGCTTGTGAAGACTGTCATTTTCTAAACCTCTATCTGTACGAGTGCAACAACAGACTGTTAACCACTGTTTTCTGTTATCTCAATCAGCACCAACCAACCTGCTGGGGAGAGACTTATTGATCAAACTAGGAGCTTCAATCCTTTGCAGTTCTGAGGAGTGATAGTCAAGTTCAAAGGGGAAAGATGGTCAACTGCTCACTGACTCCCCATGGAAACACAAGTGGACAATGGCTATTGTCAGATGCCAAAGATCCAGAGGGCAGACATCTATTGGGGTGAATTGTATCCTGAGGCTAGGGAAGAGCAGGGTCTGCTTGAGCTGTACTCGCTCTGGAAGCCGTGGGTTTTGAACATTGCTCCATACATGCCTCCACACGACCCCACATGTAACTTTATTTTATGATAGAAACCAACATGAATGGTATCAGGAAGAATTTAACAGAGACTTAGAGGGTAAAGAATGGGAAATTGAATGTACAGGGATACTAGTAGGCCCAGAAGGAGTAGTAGGAATTGTGCAATTGACACTTGAACAGGAAGAATGGTACATGATGCATAAGGAGGCTTGGCCTCACATCACGTTAGCCATTCACCCAGAGCATCAGGCTAAAGATCTGGGCCCAATGACAAAGCGCATGCTAGATGCGACTGATTGGCTAAACACTCAAATTCCTGGGGTACAGTATTCTCCAAAACAAAGGGATACAGAATTAATAAGATCACTAAAAATGCAGTGACACTGCAACACAAATGGGTCACAAGATGGCATGGTAGAGAAAAAACTGATCATGACCTGGCTGACACCATGATTGAGGATCTGCCACAGGACCTATGGTCTTCAGGACCCACGGATGTGGGGTGGTGTAGATCTATGAAACCAGTGAGTTTTGAATTGACATGTGATGTACCAATTTGGCAGTCCCAGTATCCCCATAAACCAGAGGCTGAAGAGGGTATTGCAGACACCATTCAAGGCCTGATTCAGGCAGGTGTACTGGAACCTTCTAGCTCTGAATGGAACACGCCAATTCTACCTGTAGAAAAACAAAATACAGGAAAGTATAGAATGGCACATGATTTAAGCGCATAAATGCAGTTATAAAAACACCTACTCTTCCTGTGCCCAACCCGTACACTGCACTAACTACTATTAGACCAGAACAGAAGTGGTTTACATGTATAGATTTGGCGAATGCTTTTTATTGTTTACCACTGGCAGAACACCTAGATTTATTTTCTTTCACATTCAGGGACAGAGGTTCAGGTATAGCAGAGTTCCACAGGGGTTCATTTTATCCTGGGATTTTTAACTACACATTGAGGAGATGTTGCAGGAGTGTGACATGCCTGAGGAACAGTTTTAATTCAGTATGTGGACGATCTACTAATCGCAGCAGAGACACCTGAGGCATGCGTTGAGGCGACAAGAAGAGTTTTACTACAGCTTTACCAGTCAGGTTTCAAGGTTAGTAAATCCAAACTGCAGGTGTGTAGACCTCAGGTCAGCTGAAGGGGCAGGAATTTCTTCACAGCATAGATCTGCCATTTTACATCATCCAAAACCTGTCACGGTGAAAGATATGTTGTCATTTTTGGGGTTGGCAGGATTCAGCAGGCAGTTTATTCCTGCATATACAGATAAAACTGTGCCACTGAGACAGCTGGTGCAGCATAAAGGAGCCAGACAGCTAAAAGCTGTACTGGATTGGACAACGGAGGCTGAACAATTGTTCATTGACCTCAAGTCCGCTTTAGCATTAGCAGCTGACCTAGCCACCCTGACTATGACAAACCATTCTATTTAGATGTATCAGAGGGAAAACAAACTGTCAATGGAGTGCTGTTTCAGAAAGCTGATAGCAAAAGAAAAGTTCTGATGTATGTGAGTATATTGCTAGATAACACAGAGCAAAGGAGCATCCATGCACAAGATATGCAGCAGGCTTGGCAAAAAAATGTGCAGAAAACAGCACATGTAGTCATGGGGCATGCATTAACCATTTTGACATCTCACACAGTGATGGCTTATGTGACTTCAACAGCATTCACAATGTCATCATTGAGACAGGATAGGATCCTGAAAGTCCTATCATGGCCGAACTTGACCTTTACTCATGAAGGCATCAACATGGCAGACTATATTACTGAAGGGCAATCCCATGTATGTGAACTGACTGTAGAAATGGAAGGTAAAATCAGGCCTGATTTAGAAGCTATGAGGTTGGAGGGTGAGGTCCAGGATCTGTTTACAGATGGATGCTGTCACAGAAATTATAAGGGTGAATTAGAAGCAGGATACGCAGTGGTCAGAAAAGTGGGCGACAGATTTGAGACAGTTGTGGCAGACAAGCTGATAGGAAAACAGTCAGCGCGAGCAGAAGTCATGGCTATAATTGAAGCGTTGAAGTGGGGAAAGATAAAAGGTGAACATTTATTCAGATTCAGCATATGGAGTAGGGGCAGTGCATACTGAATTAACTAAATGGAAAGAGCAGGATTTATGACAGCTGCACAACAGCCAATTAAGCATCAGGTAGAAATGCAGCAGTTAGCAGAAGCCATTTTACTACCAGAACAGGTAGCTGTAATAAAGTGCAAGGGACATGAAAAAAATGAAACAATTACATCTAAGGAAATCAGGCAGCAGGCGAGGCAGCAAAACAAGCAGCTAATTATAATGTAGCTCACCAGCTTCTGTCTTCTGAACAACAGGTAACTGACCTCTTGCCAGCATTAACATGGGAGCATATCTTTGCAGCTCAAGAGGCAGCCTCCCCACAAGAGAAATCCATGTGGCTCGAAGAGGGGCAATCAAAGGCAACAACGCCTGGAGGTTTGTAGATGGGCGACCTGTTATTCCACCAGCCATGATGAAGTCATTGCTAGCTGAGGCACATGGCCTAGCTCACTTTGGCAGGGCTCAGATGTTGAGAGCTCTTGCACACTGGTGGCATCCTTATATGAAGGAAACCTTAGAAGCCTTCATTAGGGAGTGCTCAACGTGTGTTCAACACAATATAAAATCTACCATCAAACCTCACATGGGTGCGTTTCCATTGAGGAATGGCCCAGGAGAAGAGGTGGTCATTGACTTCACAGACATGGGTGAAAGGGTCCAAGGGAAAAGATATATGCTGGTCATGGTGGATAGTTTCACTGGGTGGCCTGAGGCATGGCCCACAAAATCTGAAGATAGTCAATCTGTAGTGAAATGTTTGATCAATCATTACATACCTCGGTATGGGTTCCCTAGGAAAATTCGGTCAGACAATGGTACACACTTTAAGAACGCACATCTACAAGCTGTGGAAAAGGTACTAGGCCTGAAACATAGCTTGGATCAGTCTATCATCCAGAATCCCAAGGAAATGCGAGCGGATGAATTTGAATCTAAAGACAAAATTGGCTAAAATCTGTGCACAGACTAAATTGAACTGGTTAAATGCGTTACCAATTGCTTTGATGGCTGTAAGATCTTCATTGAACAGGGTAACTGGCTTTACACCATTTGAACTGCTGACTGGAAGACAATTTCCAGGTCCAACAGCTGGGTTGAATTTGACAGACTGTGAACCACTACAATACAAACCATACTATGACAAACTAACGTCTCTTGTCTCAAGTTTCTCAAAACAGATTGCTGACAGATCACAGGCACCAGATCCTAAGGCTGGACTTGGTCAGGCCGCAGAGTGGGTCCTCCTGAAGGTCTTCAAGAGGAAGTGGAATCAACCAAGGTGGACTGGTCCTCATAAGGTAACGGAGAGAACATCACACAGTGTAAGGTTAGAAGGCAAAGGGGACACGTGGTACCATTGGGCGTGTTGTGCACCGCAGAACCACCATCGAGGACATTGGAGGACACAAGAGTGGCCCTGCAGGAACTGCAGGACCAAAAGGGGGAGGATACAGAGACACTTGATACAGAACAAACAGACTAAAAACTCACAGACAGAACAGTTTAATTTTGAGAGTAATATTAACTTGTACTAAACTATTGTTTGTGCTTATCATTTGGTTATTTAGAGGTGTACAATTGTGGTTCAGGATCCAGGGAATGTAATAGGACCATGGGCTAGAGCAGGATTGTATTACTATTGTGGTGATAGAAGGTTGTTTGTAAGGATACCAAAGAAGGCCAAAGGGATGTGTGCGATGGTAAGGCTGGGAGCACCACTAGTACTGATTGGAGAAGTGACTAAGAGACTGGAAGGTAAGGCAAGTATAGTAGAGCTTAACAGACACAGACAGAGACATGTGTTAAGTAAGAGGGACCTGGGAGCATTTGACTTGACTAAAGACAGCACCACCTACATAGATGCAGTTGGAATACCGAGGAGTCCCAAATGAATATAAATTAGCAGATCAGATAGCAGCAGGATTTGAAAACATTCCAATCATTGCAGCTCTATTTCCAGTGACACCTAATAAAAATGTGGATAGAATAAACTATGTGCATTACAATGTGTTAAGGTTATCTAATTTGACCAGAGATGCTGTAGAGGATTAGCGGGACAGTTAGCTCCAACGTCACTGATGGCAGTTCAAAACAGGATGGCTTTAGATATGCTGTTAGCTGAAAAAGGGTGTGTGTGCAATGTTTGGAGATTCATGCTGTACGTTCATTCCCAATAACACAGCTCCAGATGGGTCTGTCACCAGAGCCCTAGAAGGATTGAGGCCCTATCTAAGACTATGCATGAGCATTCAGGTATAGACAATCCACTGGAAAAATGGATGACGAATATATTTGGAAAATGGAAAGCAATTATGATGTCTTTGCTCGTCTCATAGCAACCTTCATAGGAATATTGGTTGCCTGTGGTTGTTGTTGTGTACCATGTATTAGATCTCTCTGTAACAGGCTCATCGTAACAGCAGTGGAGGGCAAGGAGGCTTCCCCAAAATATATGATGCCACTGCTGATGGAAAGCAATGAAGAGTATGAGGAAGAGGATACTTTGTAAGAGGTCGATCTCCTGTTTCAGGAGATCGAAAGAAGATTGTTGAGAATAAATATTTGTTTGTGCATTATTGCTAACAACGCTTGTAGAAATTAATCATTAACAATAGTAAATTTAAGATAATGTTAGCTTATGAAATGATTTTGCTTTAAGACTATGTGTACTTTCTGTTGGACATAAGAGTCACCAGAGCAACAGCCAGAGGGTGTGGTAGGTATAACAGATCCATATGAGAAAGTGTTTTGCTATGCATTTTGCTGTGCTCTTAGAGTGCTTTTGTATGTGTTAACAAAGAAGCAGTCTTTTGTCCAGGAAATTGGAGGGGTGATGTTGCGAACGAAGCACAGCTGACCAGAAAATCATCTGACTCCCAAAGAAAGACAACTTATGTATTTTTTTTGTGTATAAATATTGGGTCAGGGAAAGGCAAGTTTGTTGCAGACTTCCTGAACAAACCTTGCATAGGATTGTGTAAATCAGGGACAGTTCTGACCCAGAGCTCTGTATGCTATCTTCATCTGACTTACTTATTCATTAAAAGAGTTAAACTATATTTTGTTCCTGCTCTCCTCATTCAACGAACACGCGGACTCGAGGAATTGATGCCGAGTCCAACACTTCCTATTTTTAAACAGATTTAAATAAATAATAATGATATTATTGATATTATTAAATGAAATGTGTTTATTTTTATTAAAACAAGCATATACACTTTTTTTTACAGCATGCAATCAGTTATTGACCACGTGAGCAGGTTCCCAGATGTGCAGGATGTAGGAATACGTATATTCCAGCAGAGAGTCGACACAACAAAGCATTCCAGAAGACTCCTGAACATCATAAAACTTAATCAAGGAACCCAAATGGTCTTGAGAGACACTTCATCTGCAAACTAAGGACCCCTGTAAGGAACTCTCACTCATGACACCAAATGTTATCTGGGAACTAAAAGTTAACTGGAGATCAAAGAAGCACATTCTTTGATTCCCCCCTCCCTGTCTGTCGACACTGTCCAGAGAATATCACACCACAAAATCCCACAGGACTCTAGAAAAAACTTTGAATTCATACCAATCATGTAAAGTAATCCACCGAACGGCACCTTAAACATATACTATGGTATTATGTGTATTTACATGTTTCTCAATATGCTAGACACTAATCACATATGAATCGTTACTATCTTCTTCCCCCTTCATGGGAATAGCAAGCTGTTTGATGTCTATGTGATGGATAAATGATTTCTATCCTGTTGATGCAAGGTACATTTGTGTGAAATGTACTGTGACTACACTATGAAAGTTGGTTTCTTAAAAGCGCTTAACCAAACGCTCACAGAATTCCAGCAACATATGGACATTACAGTAATGATATGCACAAACAGGAGAAGTGGGTGGAGAACTCGTGTTTTATGCTTGATCGCCCTGGTTTTGCAATGACCTCTGCTTTGGTGCGTGCTGGCCTTTCCACCTCTCTGCCTGCACGTTTCACTGCCGTCTGAGCTACCAAGAGCTCTCCATGGAACTCCAAAACTCAGTTTCAACCTGCCGTTGTAACGGGTAATATCCCAATTCAAAATTGATAATGTACTCTAATTTCGACGCATCAGTGGACGAATAGTTGATAAAGTGTTAAATATTAATTTTGAACCATTTAATATGGATTAAAGTTCCTTTCACTGTAATTCAATATCCCTTTGAGTTATTTGATCCGAATCAATCCCTTACAAGGATAAAAAAACTCGTTCCTCCACCATAAATAAATTATATCCGAATGCACAAGTTTTATCACTGAGGAGTCATGCTAATTTAATTTTAGGGACTTCTACGTGAGGAACAATTACTGTTCGAACAGGGCGGGATTAAAATCGCTAAGTATGTCCATGAAACACAAATTTATGGAACTAGAACACCCCCTGGAAAACTAGTTCCATCCAAATAGGGCCACTGTTTTGTCCCAAGATGCACATCATTCATTTTTTTGTAAGGCACAGTTATAAATGCTTCTGAACTCTTTCCCCAAGCACAGAATTTCCTGTGTTTCCGTGTTTTCACTGTTAGACGCTATTACGCATCTTCTGAATAAGTACAGACTCTCCTGATCAAAACACAGGTGAAGACGCAAAACAACAAGCGATCGTATTTAAGCAGATGCATATGTAAAATAACGTGATCATAAACATTAAATATCATATAAATCAAAACTGTGTAATGTTACTGAATGAAATGTTGACCCAGGACGCTACAGGACTGTGCAAGCATTAGGTTGTTGATGGACTCGATCTCCTCCATCTATGTTTGATCATCGCATTGAATCTGATTTGGATGTAGTCTTTCACAAACACACGATCTTCTCAGCTTTTTGTTTAAAATTTAGCTTTTTTATGAAACTTACCCATATTCAAGTGTTGATAAAAAAAAAGGAGTACATGAAGCTAGAAAAAAAAGATATTGGTAACACTTTACAATAAGGTTACATTAGTTATCATTAGTTAACGCATTAGTTAACATGAACTAACCATGAACAATACCTCTGTTCAGCATTAGTTAATCTCTGTTAACGTTAGTTAATAAAAATACATCTGTTCATGTTAGTTCACAGTGCATTAACTAATGTTAACAAGATTTTATTAATGCATTAGTAAATGTTGAAATTAACATTAACAAAGATAAATAAATGCTTTACAAGTGCTGTTCATCATTAGTTCATGTTAACTAATGCATTAACTAATACAACCTTATTGTAAAGTGTTACCAAGATATTCATACAACAATAAATTCTATGGGCCATGACATGATCAAAAACGCTGGCTGGAAACCTTTTAAAAAAGATTTAAAAGAGTTAAATGTCCTAATTGAACAAAGGCCTAATCCTGACTTAGTCTAAGCACTGTATGTGTAACCAGGCTGTAATATTATTAGTAACTACCCATATGATAGTATGATAGTAAATTATACAAATGATAGTAACTTTATGATTAAAAATCCCCCCTCACCCCTCAGCGTGTTATTGGCACCAGTGCTACTGCTCTCAAATGTTACTCTGGAGATCTAAATTAAGACTTTCTATTGTTGATTTTAATGTCTTACTAAATGTTTTTTCTACTCAGATGTAGATATTGGGTTTAATCAGTGGTTAAATTGTGCCAGGGCTCTCCGGGGCTCATCCCCAGCACATAAGCCTGCTCGTTTGTGTCCCGATGTGCCTGTTTTCAGTCTGTTGCCTACTGGAAATTATGTCACATAACAATTGATGACATATTTTTGACAATAAATGAAAGATTTTTGAAATGGCATGTCTATTTTGTCTCGGCGGAGCTGAGATGAGAACAATCGGAAAACGACCGTATTCTTGTTCAGCTCCTTAATCTAGTTGTCAGTCGACTATGAACACGCACCGTTTGCGCATGTGCATCTAATTGACACGGATGAACTTACGCAGCAATATAAAATGAATGTTCCGGGGAGATCCGTAGTTGAGCGTGATGTGGAAGCGTGCAAAAGTTCCAGAAATTTACAAAAAGTGCCCTGGCCTTGAATGACAAGGTAAGGAAAGCAAGACTAAATCAAAATGAAACAACCAAGAATAGGCTGCCCATGTGATTTTTCTAAGGAGATGTTTCAAGCATTTTACGTCAGACATCGAATTATCAGCAAACTGCCAAGAGAACTGCTAGCTGGCTACTCAAAATAAACTAGCAATCTATTCAGTCAGCTGTGAATCTGTGTGAATTACAGAAATAAAAGACTTGCTGGACCTACTTTTAGCTACCAAGCAACCTTTCCACAAAGATAGATTGATTTTATTTTTGTGACTTGTGCATGCCTTGATGTGAAATGACGCAGGGTAGGATGTGTGCCTAACTTTACTGCAGACAAATCAGCATAACCACAACTTCATTCAAAATAGTGAACAACGCACAAAGTAAGGAATGTTATTACACTATTTAAGATAGCCCTGTCGGGCAGGCCGTTGATACATTTTGGATATCAGGCTTTGCCTTGGCCCATACATGTTCTAGTCTGATCCCAAATTGCAGGACAATGAACCAACAACTCAAATACAAAGGATACTCCAGCCTGCAACAGCGTGGAAGTTATCCTTAAAGGGCACCTATTCTGCCCCTTTTTACAAGATGTAATATAAGTCTCAGGTGTCCCCAGAGTGTGCCTGTGAAGTTTCAGTTCAAAATTCCTAACAGATCATTTAATATACCATTTTGAAAATGGCAATTTTGGGGTTGAAGAAAAATGAGCTGTTCTGTGCGTGGCTCCTTTAATGCAAATGATCTGCTGCTCCCCACCCGAGAGGCAGCCTACACATCTCATTCACAGCAGAATGAAAACTGAAACATGATATCTGTTTGTTTGAATGATCATCTCTATCGCACACGTTCATGTGACATTGCTGTACTTCATCATCATGAAATATTATCATCTGCATGCTGATCCATAAGTCTCATTTACAAACGAATCCACAGTAAAATGAAGCGAACAAACGCGCAATGCGTTACCACGTGAGCTGGATCTTCATTAAAAATAAAGTAAAACCACATTCCGAATACTGGAATCCGAAGGAAGCTGTCGATACGGTTTAGCTCCATGTAGTCCTATGTTATTTATGTTACATGTCATGCGCAAATCAGTGGGCAGGGCTACAGAAAGAAAGGCGTTCATCTTCAGGTGTTAATTTCGTTATAATGTCATCATTTTCATCAACAACCTTTTTTTCACAGACGAAAACGAGACGATAACTAAATAATTGGATGTTGGATGACAAAAACTATGACGAAAATTTACTGTAATTTTCGTCAATGAATAAAAATAAGACGAAAATGTTAGGAAGGGCGATTATGGAAGAGATCCAGTCAGAACTGATATGCTGTGTAACAGATGCGCTCATTTGAGTTGTAATGTGCGGATCTAACGGCTGGAAAACATGGCGCTGTTGTGCTTCTCCAGGCTCACACATCTCCAATACAGCGCTTCAGAGCAGCTCAATCAATGAATTAGCACACATTTATAACAGGCAATTGTTTATGAATTGATGCTGATGAATAATTACAATGTTTACTTTACGATGTTTAATATGTTTTAGACGGTTGTAACAATGCATATTTTATCTCCTCATCTTAACTTGAAAGTGCAGCAGCAACTGCAATAGTAAGGTGTTTCAAAATAAAGAGTCACTGTATTTCGAGCTTGATTATATTTAAAGATCATGCATTAAATATAAATTTTTGGGTTACATAAACTGTATTTAATTTCATTCCCATTTAATTCATAGTCAGGAGGAAAGATCAGTATTTGACACATATTGATTAAAGTATCAGGGTTATAATAGTTACATAAAACCATTAAAAAAAGCCCTATTACTTGAAATTAAATGTGAACTGAAATAAAAATAAACTTGAAGCTTTAACCTAACCTGATATGGCCTACTAACTAATATTCCGAGCTTGTTTATAATTAAAAGTCACGCATCATATATTTTGTGTATTTTCAAAAACACAATGACATCAAAATGTCAGTTCAAGAAACAGTCGGTTATGTAATGCTTAAATGCTCAATTAATGCAAAACTATTAATATTCAATTACAATTAATATTCAAAACTAAATCAAAATTTGCTGTCAAAATGAACACTGCTTCGGATGAAACGTCACAGCTGGCACATTCACAGGTCGTTTGCTGGCCCTGGTGTCAATAAAAGCTTTTCTTTGACTAACAAGGACGTTTTCAGCTCTGAAACGTACAGGATATTCTTATATTATAATAACCATTAATATATCAAAAGCTCAAGGGAAAGTTGATTTCTCAATTCATCACCACTTTGATAAGGATCAAATGACTGAGTTCAGCGTTGAGAATGAAACCAACCTGTTTGTTCCTCAGTTTCTTCATGTTTCACTCTGAATGTTTCTTCAATATACATATCTTCACTCTCCTCTTTAATTAACTCCATCTTTATGTCTTCAGTCTCCTCTTTAATGAACTCCATCTTTATAATAGTGTGTCATGTGGCTCTCAGTCTCTTCACCAGGAGTTTTTCTGTTTTTGTCCTGTTTAAGATGAGAATAATTAACAGCAAGACAAACTTAATCTCTGCGCATCTCTATCAGCTCTAGTTAATGGATCTAAATGACCTGATTAGAAAAACACTCAAAACTAAAACTACAGATTAATAAAATAATGCAAAGTATACAAACCTTAATATATTAGGCAGTTTAGCTTTTTAATGATTTGTAGAAATCGAGATAGTAATGGACCGCTTCAAATCACAGAGTCATTTGTTGTGAATCAATCGGTTCAATTGACTCGGAGAGACTGAATTTATGTTTGAACTGATTCACGATGAAGAGAGAAATGAGAGCTCCTTCTGTTACTCATGAGTTTATTCTGTTACTTTACTCACACAACGCTGATAAATGTTAGATAAATCAATGCAATGTTACAATTAATAAAACACCATTAATTCTGCGTTGCTTTAAACCCTTAAAACACAAACCTTTCTTCAGCAGAATCACAACAGATGTGGGAGCGCGGCGCGGACTTGTGGCGTCATAAAACAAGACCAAAATAAAAGTCCCGCTCACACTGCTGAGTCTAAAATCACAAAAGTGCATAGATATTTACCTAAAAAAATTTTTTAAAAAGATGATTAAATCAGAGTTAAATTGTGTGGTTATACATTTAATAACACAATGATAAATTAATAATACAGTTCCCATTGATGCTTTTAAAAAAATTAAAATGAAAGCAATAATGCAGTCACTTAATTGTTTTTGTGTCTGAATGAATTATTTCTTACTTTTTTTTCCATGTACGGTCACAGTATTTGTGTTCATTGTCCCATCCAGACGTTTCAGTTTTTATAGAATTTTAAAATACAGCACACAACTGCTAACTATTGAGCAAGTGAATAGGCAAGCACACTTCATGAACTCACACGCGTGAGGCACATGAGACAGCCGGACACCTAATTGCCTAACACCGCTGTCAATCAAACTAATAAATCATTATGTCAAAACCATAGAATGTAAATGTAGACTGGACTGTAATGTGTGAACGGGACTTTTATTTTGGTGTGGTGTGACGTGGTGTGGTGTGACGCGTTCCTGCGTCTGCTGTGATTCTGCTGAAGAAAGGTTTGTGTTTTAAGTTTGTGTTTTGAGCTTTAACTAACACTTATAAACGTTGTGTGGCTAAAGTAACATAATGAAAATTCATGAGTAACAAAGGAGCGTCCCATTTCTCTCTATATTGTGAATCAGTTCATAAACATGAGTTCAGTCTCTGGCATGTAAATAACATTAGATATGAGAGAAACAGTTTTATGAAACAGAGTCAATTGAATCACGATTTATACAATCATTAAATACCTAAACTGTCTAAAATATATAGTGTTTATATCATTTGTGTATAATTATTCTCATCTTAAACAGGACAAACACTCAGGAAAAACCTCTGGAGAAGTGACTGCGAATCACGTGACACTACGATAAAAATGCCGTTTATTAAAGAGGAGAGTGAAGACCTGAAGATTGAAAATGTATTCAGTCTGAAACAAGAAGAGACTGAGAAACAAATAAAGAAAGAGGAGACTGAAGACGTGAAGATGGAAGAATCATTGAGAGTGAAAGATGAAGAAACAGGTTGGTTTTATTCTCAAAGCTGAACTCAGTCATTTCCTTATTCAAATGTCAATCTCCAAAGAATGGTATGAATGATATCATGAAGGACATTTTTGAAGAATGTCTTGTGAATGTCCTCAATCCTGCTGGTTGGTGTAAACTTGTCATTCGTCAAGTCTACATGCTTGCAGATCCTCTAATTATAAAAACCAAAGCTTATGCACAATGTGAATAAAATATTTGTTATGCTGATTCATTGATTATAGAGGGAGTTTCTGTTGATCTCTTGATCGCGCCATAACGGCTGCACTGCTCGCTTTCTGTTGTCTAAACTACATTTCCAATTTGAAAGAAAGGTTTTGTTCATGCTTTTCCATGGATTCTGCAAATTTTCAGGAATGACAAACACTTTTAATAGACTGAATCAACTATCTTATTCTGTGAGTCGCTCAAATGGCCATGATTGACCCTCTACACACTCCTTGGCAAGAGAATCGGCATTGGCTAGTCATTTTTTTCTATTTTACTCGCCAGACTTGTATCATCTGTTCATATTTTTATAAACCCATGAAAATAGTTGAGCAGAATCCTGACTTCGGAAATTTTTTAGAAGAATTTTAGTTTAGTTTTAGTTTCCGCATTTCGGACGATGTGGTGTGATGTGACCGTTTTTAAAGCAGTTTTTTCCAACTATGGAAAATATGAATCCATAATTTTCATAAGTTCAAAGCAGTTAAAAAACTCTTCACTCTGTTGTTTTCACCAAATGTCCTGAGTGTGCTCAGCGACAACACAAAATATGTGTTGTGAAAATACACACACAAATGTGTTACTATAGTAACATTAGTATGTACTTTTTGTATATAGTGGGTACAGAAAGTATTTAGACCCCTTTAAATTTTTCACTTTTTGTTATATTGCAGTCATTTGCTAAAATCATTTAAGTTCATTTTTTCCATCTCATTAATGTACACACATCACCCCATATTGACAGAAAAAGAATTGTAAATCTCATTTTTGCAGATTTATTAAAAAAGAAAACCTGAAATATCACATGATCCTAAGTATTCAGACCCTTTGCTGTGACACTCATATATTTTACTCAGCTGCTGTCCATTTCTTCTGATCATCCTTGAGTCCAGCTGTGTTTGATTATACTGATTGGACTTGATTAGGAAAGCCACACACCTGTCTATATACAACCTTACAGCTCTTAGTGCATGTCAGAGCAAATGAAAATCATGAGGTCAAAGGAACTGCCTGAAAAGCCCAGAGACAGAATTGTGGCAAGGCACAGATCTGGCCAAGGTTACAAAAAATGTTCTGCTGCACTTAAGGTTCCTAAGTGTACAGTGGCCTCCATAACCCTTGAATGGAAGACGTTTGGGACGACCCTAACCCTTCCTAGAGCAGGCCGTCTGTCCAAACTGAGCTATCGGGGGAGAAGAGCCTTGGTGAGATTTAGAAGAACCCAAAGATCACTGTGGCTGAGCTCCAGAAATGCAGTCCGGAGATGGGAGAAAGTTGTAGAAAGTCAACCATCACTGCAGCCCTCCACCAGTCTGGGCTTTATGGCAAAGTGGCCCGACGGAAGCCTCTCCTCAGTGCAAAACACATGAAAGCCTGCATGGAGTTTGCTAAGATGGTGATAAATAAGATTCTCTTGTCTGATGAGTCTAGTCTATTCAACTTTTTGGCCTTAATTCTAAGCGTATGTGTGGAGACAACCAGGCACTGCTCTCCAATACAGTCCCAACAGTGAAGCATGGTGGTGGCAGTGCTCTGGGGGTGTTTTTCAGCTGCAGGGAGAGGACGACTGGTTGCAATCAAGAGAAAAATGAATGTGGCCAAGTACAGGGATATCCTGGACGAAAACCTTCTCCAGAGTGCTCAAGACCTAAGACTGGGCTGAAGGTTCACCTTCCAACAAGACAATGACCCTAAGCTAAAATAACGAAGGAGTGGCTTCACAACAACTCCGTGACTGTTCTTGAATGGCCCAGCCAGAGCCCTGACTTAAACCCAATTGAGTATCTCTGGAGAGTCCTGAAAATGGCTGTCCACCACCAAAAACTTTCCCAAAAAGACTGAGCAAAGGGTCTGAATACTTAGGACATTGTGATATTTAAGTTTTTCTTTTTTAATAAATCTGCTAAAAATTTCAACAATTCTATGTTTTTCTGTCAATATGGGGTGATGTGTTAATGAGAAGGAAAAAAAAGATTGTAAATGATTTTAGCAAATGGCTGCAATGTAACAAAGAGTGGACAATTTAAGGGGGTCTGATTACTTTCCGTGATAAAGCTGGATCAGAATAAAATATGTAGTTATAAGGAAATCACATTGAAGCATTGAGTACTGTTCACATTCTTTGTATTTAGCATTTTCTCTGGTTTTAACAGGGAATTAATTGTAAAACATACTGTTAATAGAAAAATAAACATTTCAGAACATTAATCACTTTAAATAACAACATACATCAAATATTATACAACTAATTTCTGTTAGGTACTGTAAAAACTACTGTCAAATAGAACAATCTATTAATACATTTGAAAAAAAAAAATTGGGGTCAAAGAAATAATCACCACAAACACATATAGTTTGATCAGATATAGTTTGATATTTGACAACAATATTTTGCAGGCACTTTGTACAGGTTTACACGGTCTGTTTTGAGATAATCATCCCTTCCCAGTTCTTGTTAAACATGTAATCCTTGGAAAATTCAATGTCCACCTGCAGTGCATAAAACAGAAACAACGAAATATTAATATGAACAAATTATGAAATGACCTTTGTTAAAAATGTATTACCAAGGCTGACATGTCTATGAAGACAGTCGCGAGATAAACAATATAAGAATAACACCATATTAAAATGCTGTAATCATAAAAGAGTCATAATTTAATACAATGAGAAAATAGAAATCTTATACCGTGATCAATACAATTTGAAATAATCAGTGACCAGCCAGGTGGCACAAAGTAGCGTGTTTTTAAACTACACAACACTTGTTGCCACAATATCGTTTAAACTACCACAGCATTTGGTAAAAGGACTATTGAGTTCAAACTTAAGGTGCCATGTATATTAACCTTTAAGTCTTTTTAAAAACAATAAATTCCTAAACACCATTGCAAAACGTGAGAGCTCGCTGGCCTATTGTTTCTAAACCATAACACACCAAACATAATAAACATTCGGCTACGGAACATGGAATCGGCATAACAACGGTTGGAATGGAACCATCAATTAGACACATGTCAGAAAAAGCGTTCGCTCTAATTGCGGAAAAAAAGCGCTGATTATCTGAAAACAAACGTGCACAGGAGTTCAGTTATCTCCACCGAAATTCTGCTTCAAGGAAAGTGTCACACAGCCTGTCGTTGTTTCTTCACAAGCCACTTGTACTATTTTTGTGACTAAATATGCTATGATCAAACCTTCATATTAACGCACATCAAGAAAGGAATGCTATTTCACTATTTAAGATAGCTCATCGGGCAGGCTGGTGATACATTTGTTTATGTTTATTTATATTTATAAGTTGTTCTCTTTTACCCAACGACCATAATCGAATACAGATAAACACAGGGCACATGCATCTTCTTTGAAGCTCCCAATGAAATAACGAGAAAATACTGTCAAGTTCAACAGTATGATAAATAAACATGAACATAAATGCTACGAACAGGATTGTTCATGACTAGATTGCAAATACAAATACAAAAATAGACATTATGTAAATAGACATTGATTAATTAAAAGAAACTATGAGATGTGCTGCACTGGTGAAAACAACACGAGACCATGCTACCGCGACTGTCAAGACTGGCTTTGACTGGTGTTTAGACTCCCCGCAAACAGCGAGCGTTCCTTCAGCGCAGCTGAAAAGAGTTATGGCCTTTTTACACCTGGTCACTTCATTCGATATTTATAATTCTGTGAAGAGATCAGGAGTAAATGTCTTCCGAAATTCTTTTGAGGCGGATTTAAATTTGATCACTCAAACAAATCAATTCAGAAGGTGGTCTGGGACGCATTTCAGATGAAACTGGACAAGTGTGAATGCATCTGGTTGTGTGTTATAGGGAGTATGTTGGGAGTAACGCATTACAAAAGTAATACATTACAGTATCTTATTACTTTTTGCTGTAACGCAGTAGTGTAAGGTATTACTAATCAATTTTCAGTAATATTTTACTCAGTACATTTTCAATAACGCTTGCGTTAGAACGCACTTTTTCACCCGAAAAAAGGAAAAAAACAAAAACAGCGAGACATTAACGAATGAAAAATGCAAGTTATTACCTGTTCGTGGTCAGTCAATAGCGCGTGTGGTGTCCAGATTAGTAAATAAAGACTAAATGACAGCTTCTGATATATTTGTATAGTGATTTATTTAATTCATCTACCTCTTGCTGCTGTACCTTTGTATTGTGTGTGACATAGTCCAGTGAAGACGTGTTTAGGGTGGATTTTACAGGAGTGCCGCAGGCATGATTTCAGCCTCTGTGCTCGCGCTAGCCAGTGGAAAAGCGGCTAAAGAAGGCTTAAATGCTCTGTCGTCTCAAAGAATAGCACAACTGCGGAGCCAAACTAAAGTATAAACAAGGCTTAATGGGTGAAGATGGCAGAAGAAGACTGTAAATTCGCGAGATGGACGTGCGCATTACTTAGAGTTTGTCAGAGATAAGGACAAGAACGTAGGCTAATGGTCAAATGCAGTCAAATGCAACCTTTGTCTAAAACCGAAAGAACTATCAACGTCATGAAATTATAGCACTAGAAAAAATAAACATCTCTTGCACTTTGTGCATGAAGTTTTTGTATTATGAACCTCTTGAATTCAAAGAGAATAAAATAATGACAACAATCAGAAAAGAGCAAATGCGCATCTTGTCATGGCACACAGTTCTGTTGTGTCTAATATGAACAGACCAACACGATCTCATGACAATGCGTATCAAAAGTACTAGTGTGCAATCTCGTAGAATGTATTCGCCAAAATTAGTTTTGCCGTGCATTTGCTACGCAGTTTTTCGTGTGCATATGATACGCACTTTATGGCGTGTATATGACATGCTTTTGGGTAGGGTGAGGGTGGGGGTGTGGGGGATTCGTAAGTATAATACGCCATAAAGTGCGTATAATATGCACGCCAAAAACGGCGTACCATATGCACATTCTACGAGATTGCACACTCGTACTATTGATACGCATTTTCGTGCTCGATTAATTGGATCGTTTGCGATTCTGTCCTGTTTTCTTGCATTGTTTGAGCCTTTGAGCTGATGATAAATAAAATGCAGCTCGAATCTTTTGCTTTCGTTAACGTGAACTGAATTTGCAAAGCCTGTAGTTCAGGAATTGAAGATTTCGGGTTTATATTTATTTTGCGGAGAGGTGTAAGGTGAGACAACTTGCATGTCATTTGTATTTTATTTAGTTTATTAGTTAAGATTGTATAGCACATTTGTGAGCGCTGTTTTGAACAACACCAGCCTGTCTCAGCTTGTCAAAAATTCTTTTTTACTGTGGTGGTGATGGTAAACATTTATACTAACGTTGTGATGTTTGAAGTGTTTCATGAATTTTCATGGATTTCAAGTGTGAATTTGAGAGGCTAAATTGATCAAACGTGGTTAACACACTGTCGGCATCTGACCACTTGGTCGTCACTTTAAAAAACAAAAACTTGAAACAAACACAAATTGCTCCAACCATTTTTTCTAAATTAATTTAATAAAGAAATTAAATTAAATATAACTATGAAATTAAAAACACAAAACAGAACTATTTTTATGGCTGCAACATTGTGTAAAAGGGAGGGAGAAAAAAACCACGGGCTCCAGTCGGACACGGGACATTGGAGTATTAACGTGTCAAGTTATCATAAGAGTCCTATTAATTTTAAATATTGTGGTTATCACCTATACTGGAATATTCTCACACCCTAAATTAACACAATGTTGATATTTCGTGCTTTGAATATCACGATTATCATTTTTACTCACAAAAGTGTGTTGCATCATTCCCGTTGGATCCAAAAGGCACAGAATCATTTTATAACCTCATTCTGTCTGCAAAACCAGTCATGACCTGTGTCTTGTTTACAAACGAAACTACAGTGAAATGAAGCGAGCAAATGCACAATGTCTTACCTACGTGAGCTGGAACTTAATTAAAAATAGTTCAACCACATTCCACGTTTTGTAATGTGCAAAATTTATGTGCAAACACTATGATGACATGAATTTAGCAAAAGAGTCATTAAGCAATGTTCAAGGATCATTGGACATCAATCACACCAAATATAATAAGTCCGTATGCTTCTATATGCTTAGGTATGTCCATGCAAGCTATGAAAAAAATAAATAAAAAACTTTACAGAATTCACAGTGTATAGTATTTGTACAGAGCAACAATACCGAGATTGTTCTATCATTTTAGACATTTTACACAAAATTTAAATATAGACGAGTCAAGCTGCGGTACCAAACAGAACCACGGAGACGACAAAAAACCCTCCTAAACCTATGAAAACCTATGATTACTAAACACAGCAAAGTATGTATGACAAATCAATCATTATCCTCCTTGAGTGTGTGTGGAAACAACACAAATGTACTGTGTGTCTACATGAATGACACGTGCGATCAGTGTTCTGGAGCATGCACACACATGGTTTGTTGCATCAGACACTCAAGTTCCGGTATGTCTCCAAAATTGCATTATTCAGAAACAATCGCAGAATACGACAGAGCTTGTGTTTAACAGCTTTAAATGGCCTGATCACAAACAGAGAAGCAGAATCGGGTTAAAGAGTTAAAATGGAGATGTCTTCCTATCAGGGTCACAGGTCCTGTATATGCTCAGTGTGATTGTGATAAACTCCCCACTTCTAGGATCATCTAACTGCGTGACCAAAATTACATTAATGATGCAGCTTCACATACTTCTGTAATTTATTTGCCTCATGCGTTAACGTTGACTGCCCAAATATAAACACATTTGATTTTCTCGACCTATTAAGCCAAAATTTTATAAAAAACTAGGGATGCACCGAATATTCGGCCACCGAAATGGCCCAAAGGTGCATTGTCGGTTTTCGGCCGAAAGACTTTTATCACCGAAACAATACGGCCAAAATGTTGTGATGACGCAAACAGAAACCACGACCTACACGTGCTTGTCTAAACGGTCTAAACAAGCAACATGTCTGCAGTGTGGACGTATGTGGTTCATCTCACATCTGATGACGCATCTATAATATGGGTTGTAACATGAAAATAATGCTTTGTTTATGTTTCTGTAGATGGATACACGTGCTGGCTCCTCAGTGATACACTACAACAACACCGATAATAAAAGAAAAACGTGGGCAAAACGGTCTCTCTTTGTAAACTTTGTTCAATGCATGCGAGTGCTGGCGTATGTTCGAATATGACCAGTCGTTTCCTCCGTCATCACTGGGTGTAGAGCCAAAAGACGCGAATGAGAACTTGTGCGCTGTGAGAAGATTTGTCTCTGTGCACTCATCCGAAAGCGCACACTCGTCTCAGCTCGCAAATTTCAAGTTGTCTTTCAAGTCTTGTGCTTAAATGGACAAACTCACACAAAAAGTATGTCAACATGTCCATCTTGATGAGTATCCTTGCAGACATAGTCTGTATATGCCTTAAGTGAACTGTATACAGTCGAGAAAGACATCGCATTTCGGCGCATTAGGTCTTAAAGGGGCAGTAGCCTTTACTGCTGGGGAGACAAATGGGGAGACAAATGGGAGAACATGCTTAAGTGGCCCTCCAGGACCAAAGCTGCCCACCCCTGGTCCGTAGGATAGGATCATTCTACCTTATACCCTGCTAATGATGCTTTAAATGTCTAAATTGTTTTATGTATGTTTTTGCCCTAGATCAAATGGCATTGAAAGAGGCATGTCAAGAACTTAATGAAAGGGAAGAAGAAAAGACCATTATGATAAACATCAGGATTCCATGACTGGAGAAAAATCGACACAGGCTAAGAAGACTTCCTCACTAAAAAGAGCTCAAAGGACAGGAACTAAAAGTTGTTTCACCTGCCCACATTGTGGAAAGAGTTTCAGAGATAAAGGAAACCTTAACATCCACATGAGAGTTCACACGGGAGAAAAGCCTTACATCTGCCAACAGTGTGGAAAGAGTTACAGACATAAAGGAGATCTTAACGTCCACATGAGAATTCACACTGGAGAGAGCCCATTCACCTGCCAACAGTGTGGAAAAAGTTGCAGAAATAAAGGTGATCTTAAAGTCCACATGAGAATTCACACTGGAGAAAAGCCTTACACCTGCAAACAGTGTGGAAAGAGTTTCACACATAAAGAGAGCCTTAAAGTCCACATGAGAGTTCACACTGGAGAAAAGCCTTACACCTGCCAACAGTGTGGAAAGAGTTTCAGTGAAAAAAGAAGCCTTACAGCCCACATGAGAGTTCACACTGGAGAGAAGCCTTACATCTGCCAACAGTGTGGAAAGAGTTCAACTAGAAAAGAGAGCCTTAAAATTCACATGAGAGTTCACACTGGAGAGAAACCTTTCACCTGCCAACTGTGTGGAAAGAGTTTCAATGAAAAAGGACACCTTGAAGTCCACATGAGAGTTCACACTGGAGAGAAGCCTTACACCTGCCAACAGTGTTTAAAGAGTTTCACACATAAAGGAAACCTTGACAGGCACATGAGCGTTCACACTGGAGAGACGCCTTTCACCTGCCAACAGTGTGGAAAAAGTTGCAGAAATAAAGGCGATCTTAAAGTCCACATGAGAATTCACACTGGAGAGAAGCCTTACACCTGCCAACAGTGTGGAAAGAGTTTCAGGCATAAGGGAAACCTTGACAGTCACATGAGAATTCACACTGGAGAGAAGCCTTTCAGCTGCCAACAGTGTGGAAAAAGTTGCAGAAATAAAGGAGATCTTACAGTCCACATGAGAATTCACGCTGGAGAAAAGCCATTTACATGAGATTCAACTTTGAAAGAGTTTTAGATATAAATGAACCCTTAATTATCACATGAGAATTCACACTGGAGAGAAGCCACTTTTATATGGTCAGTGTGGGTTATACAGATTTAAAAATAACTTTTAAGTGTCACCTGAGGATTCACTGGAGAAAGAACTTGCAGACTCGGAAATTAAACTTTCCCCAATTTTTGTTTAATACACAGGACCGGACCGGACATCAGTTATTTTGCCAGGAATTATTTTTTATTTATTTTATGTTTATATGTTATTACTCTCGCTGCTCTGGACCCAGTGGTTGGGCTTTATAGGCTGCTTAACCAAATAAATGCATTACATTACCAGAAAAACAGGTTATGTCTACTAATTACCTGGTGCTTGCTCACAGCACATTATACCCTTGAACATATGAATCAGTGGAAAACAGAGAGAAACTTGTTCATGTCTGTTGTATAGGACTAATCTTGATATCCCTTAATAATAGATGCGAATTTAAGGCACAGATGAGACTCCATGGGATGGTCAAATGAGTGATGGCATCCTTAGGGTTATCAAGTAGGCAACCTTCTTCTTCTGTGTTTCGCTGATGGACCCATGACACCTCCAGAGCGTTCAGCAGTGAATCCCAGCTTCCCAAGTTCACTCCCTAGGTGCCATCAACTCCCTTGAAGGCCCAGATGGAATCCTTTCTTTTCATTCACAGCCCCTGGATCCCCTTTTCAGCAGCCCTAGAGAGATCTGTGGCTGCCTGCCAATGGGCCTTCCTGTGCATTCCCATCTCCTTAAGTAGTGGATGTTGAGGTGGCTACGAACACTCTGCAGCCTACTTCCACTGGGCGCACACTTGCTCTCCAGCCTTGTTGTTGCGCCTAGGCTGCAAGTTCAGCCTCCTCCGCTGCACCCTCCCAGGGCACAGTGAACTTAATGATATAAACAAGCTTGAGTGAGGCTGACCACAGAACAAGGTCTGGGCACTGGTTGGTAGCTGCAGTTTCAATTTGGAAGCAGAGATTCTTTTCTTTTCAAAGTCTGCCAGCACTTTCCAGTCCCGTGCTCTACCCAGTGTCTGGTCTTGTGATAATGGCTTTCCCCTCACCCTCCTGAACAAATGTTGTCAGCTGCCACCGAGATGACGGTAGAGGAAGGGCATTCACACTTGCCCGTCGACTTTCCAGCACTGCTGCAAGACACTTTAACACCTGGTTGTGCCGCCAGGTATAACAGCCTTGAGTGAGGCTGGTCTTGCGTCCCACTAAAATATGCTTCATTGTTGCTGGACTTGGACATAGAGGGTATGGTGGGTCTTTGGCATACCACTGGTTTAGGTTTCATGGGGAAGGCAATACATCATAAGCAGCCCTGATGGTAAATCTTGCCCTGAATGCCTCCATCTCCCACAACTCATTCCAGGAGATCTTGCTCTTCTCCACTCCTTTCCATGCCATCCACTGCCCTTGCTTTGCCTGTGCCACAGCTTGTGTGCATTTTCCTGCTTCCTTCTCCCGACGTACCTCCTGGACCACCAGCTTGCATCTCTGAGAAGTAGAGGCCTTGCTCCATGCTGGTGTACTGGCCATAAGGGCAAGACCACTTCTGCACGCGGCCCACAATGTCCTTATGTCTAAGAGCTGGCTTTGCCTGTTCAGTTGCAGCCAATGGGGTCTACTTCCTCCCGGTGACCAAGTTTGGGGGGGTTCGGGCTGCAAATGGATCACTTGAATCCAACAGCATCATCTCAAGTCTGACTTTGGTGCACTTGTACTCCTCTGTCAGACCGGAAAGGGCAGGTGTTACATCCCTTTGCCGTAGAGCCCGATTCTGCTGAGACGCCTGGGAAGGCCAAACCACTTCCTTATATACACTCTGACCAACCTCTCTAGCTTCTCCACCTTTGAAAGCGAGACCTCATAGAGGGTTAGTGGCCACAGGAGGCGTGGAAGTAGTCCATACTGCATGCAGCACACTGCAGTTCTCCAGACCACTGGCTACCTACTTCCTGAGCTGCTCTACTTGCTCTCTGTCTTTGAGGGTGGAATCATACCAACGACCTAGGCTCTTCACTGGCTTCTCATAAACCGTTGGAATGGGTTCCTCGCCAATGTGGGAATGGTGGTCTGACAGCTTCCCCTTGATAATGGAGATGCTTCTCGATTTGCTCGGCTTGATCTCCATGCGAGCCCGCTCATGTTTTCCTGGAGCTTTCTTAGTAGCCGCATGGTGCAAACCTTACTTGTGAGAACTGTGAGGTCATCCATGTATACTCTGAGCGGTGGCAGCCAGAGTCCTGCATTTAATCACTGTCCGCCAACCGTCCATCGAGAAGCCATCTGTTCCCTCCTTTTTGGTGACCTGGATCTGATGCCGGATGACACTAGCGTGTTCTACACACCGGAGAAGCCTGAGATGCCTGCTTTCTGGATTGACATATCAATCGGATTGTTCCTTTGCAGGTATCCTGCAACCGACCGACCTGAAAAAGACTTTCCCCTCAACATGTAGGCCCAAAAAAAGATTTGGCTTAAAATCGGACAAAAATAGGGTGTCCGCGGGGTTGTAAAAGGTAGTAAAAGGTAGTAAATGAAATTAGCCAAAATTAAGGGCATTAAAAAGTAATAAACGTCATCTGACGAGGTATTACATTTTCAAGCTCAATTTTTTTTTAGATACATTTTCAATTTGTGTTAAGTGCAGGCCTTTCTTCTTAAATTCGCGTGGATATATGTTGAGAGTAGGACCTGAGCGATATCGCGCGTGCTCTGAAACAAACTGGGTACCCGGCTGGCTTGCTACCAAACATGTACGCGAGCTCGCTTCCATTCAGTATTTAAAACATGGGGAAATGCAAGTTTTTGGACCTCGACTTCGTGTCACGATTATTGTCTGCTTTATTATCTTATTTGCTTCTTATTTATTAAATCCAGGCAATTGGTTGATGAAACCAATTAAAATAGATACAATTCATACAAAGCATAATTTAGCTACTTTAAAGGAAGGCTTTCTATAAAACGAAATAAAATGTGAAAATCATTTCTGACCCTATGTCTTTGACATATTACTCATTACAAATCTTTTATTTAAAAAAAACATTATAATATTTAAACATAAATATTAAACAAAATACATTGTTTAATGGCTTCAGCAGGTATAGTATGCTACAGTACAGATACATGATGTCATGTATGAGCGAACGTTGTTTTACCGATGAGTGGATCTTGAGTGGAGCGGGCTGGCATAGAGCGGAATATTAAGATGTCACACCGTAAGTGTAGCTTTGATAATTTAAAACGTATAATGTTTTAATCTATAGATCTATATCACCCGTATCTGGCATTCAGAGAGCCTGGCTATATCCAGCATTTCAAAGGGGGATTTACGTTGTAGCTAAAGTGGAGGTTGTATAGGGAAGTGTGTTTGCAGAGAACCGATTGGTGTATGGCACATAGTTAAAGAGATATTCTGCACTTTATTAATAAGGCACTTTATTCTACTAAGGGCCAAATTCCCAGAATGCACTTCGCTGGCCTACGCTAGGCAGGACATGGTTTACTTGCCCACTGCGTTCATTTTCATAAAATCAGATCAGTTAGAGACGCTACAATTAAAAACTGAACTTGTCTGTTCAATATATTATGAGTGAGTCGATATGAGTGTCACAGCCGTCACAGCACGAACTCAGCAGGAGTCGGCTTACATTCATCACATGAGCTGAGGTAATCGCGGTATTCGCGGCCGCATTCATTCACAGCACGTGAACAGTCTGGCGCATTTTCAGTTCATGTCTTTGGAAGCTTAACTTTCATAGGAATTCATTTGAACAGTTTAAACACTCACTTTGCTCTCCACCGCTCCATTTACATGAATCTGAAAACATGTGGAAATAGCGACTCCTGCTGGCTGTAGTCTTTAGCCTCTGGACACTTTTTTCCAGAAATAAAATACATAATTCTCTTGTGTCAGGGTCATATGAGGGGGGAAAGTATGATAATTTGATTATACTCCTGGGTTTCTACTGATACAAAGCTTAATGCTAATCACTGAAGTAACCCTTTAAGTTATAATGACCTCATTACAATGTGATGCAATATGTTATTCCATTTGGCAAGATTTAATTTATGCCACTACAGTTGCAGCTTGAAGTCAAGCTGGTATTAAAAAATATATTGAAGGTATTAAAAAAGGTAGTAAATTCAGCTTAAAAAGTTCTACCATGAAAAATCAGTGTAAAAAAATTGGCCGTACAGTGTTTGCCCAATTTAAGAAATATAAATGAATAAAAATCTGATATGGTTCGGTGAAAAACAAACTGAAATTCAATGTATTACTATGTATAAAGAAGAATTTCCTGGCTGTTGGTTGAGTACGGAGGGTGTTCACATGACTATTAACGTCAGTTGACTCTGACTCACCCAGGAGAAGCACACAAGTAAGAAATAAAGATAAATAAAAACACTAAATGAAAATTGAGATTAATTTTATTAATCTTTTTGTACACTGTCGATGTCCCTTTTCACGCTTGAAGTCTGTTATGCCGCGCTTTGATCTCAGTTGGCAACCAGCTTGAAGGTGCATTACCGCAGCCTACTGAATAGGATTGCGGAACATTCAAATGGGAGGGGGAAAAATATTCTAAATTCTTTTTAACCCTGTATTCTTTAGATAAATAATTAAATGTATGTATTTTGGAGGATGTTGAGGATTTATTCATAATTGGCATTATGATAGCGGGGTTCCTATTTCTCGGCCTTGGGTTTGCCCTGACCTATCGGAAGATTGGTAAGACAGCTGCCAGTAAATCCCAGCCGCTGTTTGGAAATTAAAGAGTGCTTCGGGGATGTGCGTGACCGACTGAAGGTATAAGATCAAAGAGTGACACAGATTGAGGAACTGTATCGTAACATCTCAGCACGAACTGCGGAGACACAGGGAAGAGTGGGCTCCATCGGGGTCAGGCTAGTGAACTGCTACGCAGAATGTCTGGTCTGAGCATGAAATTGGATGAAATGTCCAAGTCAATTCATGAACCGGACGCTCGCCACTGACGCTGAGGATCAGAACGGATTGATTTATTACGGTCCGGAAAATTACCGAAGATCAGCTAAGTGGATTAAGATATTGACCCCCTCCTTCCCTCACCTCCCCTATCTCTCTCGGTTGGGAGGTCAGCTTGACAGCTAGGTCCTGCTATCTTGCTATAGTTCCCTGTGCACTGCCATATCTCCCTTCAAGGACAAGCCACAGAACTGAACTCGAAAACATCTTAAGTTATGGCTAACATTCACACAACAAAAGCTCACACAACACAGGACTCTTCAAGACTCTTACTTGCATCATACACACCTCTTCCCCATCCCTGCCCCCGTCCAACCGTCTGCCCCTCCCTTCTGCCTATCTCCCTTACTCAGTCCCAACAAAAAAATCGCATCACGTGACCACGTGTACTGTGTACTATGTATGTTATGTTTTTTTGCATATGTATGCTTTTTGCAAATCTGCATTTTTTTATGGAGAGCATGTGGCGGTGCTTTAAATAGCAGCGGCTCGGAGGCTTTCTCCAAACGTAATCTTGTTGCATTGTACTTGTACATGTAATGGCAATAAAGTCTATCTATCTTTCTATCTATGATTTGTATAATTGGATGATCACTAGAAGATATACTGTATAGCTCACTGCTAGCTGAAAACACTATAGGACTGGAGATGTTTTCCATGATGGAGGAGATTTTAAAACAATAAAGAAAACATTAATATTGGTTCATCCCATTGAGTTAAATTTATGGTAGGAGTATGTTAGTCCACACACTTGTTGGCGGACTCGTCGTATCCTTTGAGGTTAATGAATGTGTTCACATTTCACAGAAATGTACCCAATTGATTTGAATTTGCTTTAACATGTTGAATGATGGGACAGATAGATTGACAATAAGCCTTACCAGTGGAGAATTAAACCTTGATTCAATGTTTGTCTTTTCAACACTGAAAAGCATGGAATTATCAACATTGATCCAATATTATTTAGCATTGAATTTTCAACATTGGTCCAATATTTTTTTAGCATCGAATTTTCAACATTGATCCAATATTACTTAGCATTGAAATTTCAACCTTAACCAAAATGGTGATTCTGATGGATTTTCAACATTGACTCAATGTCACAATGGAAAGGAACCATGAAATGTCTGACCTGTCCAGCAGAAAAAGTCTCTGCATCCCTTCTAAACTCAGTTCATGCCACCTTTCAAAAGCCCTTTTATTATCATTGTTTTTATCGGCCCGGTTGAAGACTATTTTTTTACTGTAGCCACTCCAAAGTCATTTGCATTTTACAACGGGTGAATCTCCTGTTGTCACTGGTGATTGTCATTTTGAACCTTTCTGAATCTTCCATCCAATTGATAAGTTTCATTTTATCAAGTGCTGTGAGAAAAAGCTTTAAATCTACACCTCCAACATCCTCACACGTCGGGACAGCTTCTTTATGTGTAAAGATGTGACGCAATGACGCAAAGATATGCTCGAATCTCCCACAGAAATCCACCAGTACCACTGGAATTAAAAACATTACAAGCTTACCGTTGTAAATTGAGCTTGTGTAAGCAGATAGTTTTGAACACTGGCTGGTTATGTACTTAAACAAAAATGTATTTTCGATCATTTTTAACCCAAAAAAAAGTTACGGACTGCAGCTTTAATGAAAGTTTCTTAAGGGTCAAGATATCTGCTTCTCCTGCGTTGCATCAAGCAATATCAATCCCATAATATCAGTCATCCCTCAAATGAATGCACGGCTCAGATTGACATTACTGCATGTGTCTAAACCATCAATAACTGTAAAAGTAATTATTCCTTCACAAATAAATCTCTCAATCAAGTGGCTGCATATATAATATTATACATAATATTATTTTCAAATGTTGGTTGCAGGTCACATGACTGGTCATTAAGTGAACAGTGGACCTAGAAAAGTTAATGTTACCTCGTGATCAGTGGACCTCAGCAACTCTCCCTTGTTTTGCTGTCTGATGGTGTGATCCTCAATTGTCTACAACTCCTGCTATCCTCTTTGATCAGGGACCCTTTTCAAGAACAGGGTTCCTGCAGGTTTCACCAAGTCAAATTTAAGACTTTTTAAGACATTTTTAAGACCATTATGAATGAAATTTAAGACCAATACCACGCAATTAAAAAACGTACATAATGAAATACAGAATCATAAAATTACTTAAAGAATATTAATTTATTTAAATTGAACAAAGTATCAGTAAACTTGCACTTCCTCATAGCTTTATTTTTTTTATTTTTTTTTTTAGATATATATATCAAAATGATTTTGGTGGTAACATTTTGTGGTGGTAATTTCCAGAAATGTGCATGTTTTTTTGTTTTTTGTTTTCATAATTAGGATGCCACATTTACCATATCATTATGTTAGATGCACAATAGTCACACATGACAATATAACAAACAAAATGCATGACTCTATATTAGGTTGCTTTCACTTTAAGACCTACAGTAATGTGCAGATCCAATACTGACACACGTCCCAAACTTTTTTTACACACAACATACCCGCCAATATGGGCATAGGGATAATAATGTGTGTGTTTGATCGTTCAAGAGTAATGAGCCTGTAAATAGACACATTGATTCATATACTCGCGGGAACGCTGACAGGCGGCAAGCGCGTGCATGGAATCCACAGCCAGTCTGACATCGGTCCGTGGTTTAGATCGCTTTTATTAACTATTTTTAGTGCGCAATCGCTTTGCCCGGTCCTTGGCGCCTATGCAAGACGGTAGGTGAGAAAGATTCCTCTTCACTTTCATGATAACGGAACTGGAGAACTAATTTAGCTGAAGAATAAAATCTGTTTTATTTGTCTGTGGTACAATCCGAAAGAGACTCAAGCCAATAACACGAAAGCTGATTGGCTGCAATATAAGATGCATGCTGGTCTCATTTGTAGTTGTAATACAGCGAATTGTAGTTGGACTAGCGAAAGAAAGAACTACAGCACCACGAATAAACACACACACACACACACACACACACACACACACACTAAAGCGCTGCGGGAGCACTTCAATGCACATTAGAGAGGTAGCGTTTCATAGACTTAGGAAAATTAAGACCTGTTTAAAATTATTTAAGACCTAGGACTCAATACTTCCGCGAATTTAAGACTTTTTAAGGCCTAAAATTTTGATTTTTAAAATTAAGACTTTTTAAGACCCCGCAGGAACCCTGAAGAACAAACTCTGAGTTAAAACATGAAGTACAGTTAAAATCGCTGGATAAGTTCTTGATCTGCCCCTTTTATCGAGCCAGGTATCCCAGAATGCAACTCGCACCAACCAGCAAGTGTCAATGTCGGATGAGAAAACCCACGTAATTTAACCCAATTACTCCTAAAACGCCTGCTAAAAACGCCTATAAAAACCTGTGTTATTCTAGGATAAATATCCTTATCTCCTGAGGGTTTTCTGAAAAAAATACTAAGGCTTGTCAACGTCTAACAAAACCTTAATATCTCAGCCTCTGTAGCACTTAGAAACATGAAATAAAATACATTTTAAAGGTAAGAATCACAGGTCTTATTAAAACATGCTCCCTTAGCACTAACATAACACATTTTTCAAAAAATTCCCAAAATCATCTGGGGAAGAAAAAATATATAATTCAAATATTAAAATATAATACATAAAATGTTAAACAACACACTGAATACGGCATCTTGTTATGAGAGAGAGGTGGGGAAAGTCCTGAGGTGGAACTGGGAACAGTCTCAGTCTCTGAGCTCCATGGCTCAGATCTCTCCTCTTTGACTTTTGAACAGCATTATCCACACACACACACACACACACACACACAGATCAAATCATTTGTGGCTAACGACGTGGTACATGAAGCACTCGCGGTGCAGAGGAAGGTTACACTGCCTGCACCCCATCAGAGTTGACCCAGGACGCACGTCGGTGCCACAGTGCTTCAGAGAACACTCCCTGCAGGTCTTCCTCTTGTTGTTGATCTGGACCAGGTCATGCTCAGCAGAAGCTCCAGTTGGGCTGGTGGGGAGCACATTAGGAGCACTTCTCGCAGTAACAGGGACGATCAGCTCCTGGGTCAGATCCTCCAGCCAGTCCTTGTAGCCGCCCCTCCTGTACTTCCACTTGGCTCCTCCCGCAGACTTGGCAGCCACAAAGGCATTGTAGCACGCCACCGTAACAAAATAAAAGAACAGCCTTCTCCACCACTTCGTAGACCGATGATGGATCTGGTAGTATCCCACCATCTGGTCCAGAAGATCGACTCCTTTCATATGTTGCTGATAATCAGCAAGGCATGCTGGCACCCGAACCTCCGTCTGGCGTTGACCATTGGCCTTCCTCCTCACTAACCCATGAGCTGTCGGGTCATGATAGTTGGAGAGGACCATCAAAGCCTTGGTGTCTTGCCAGACACAAAAGGTCAACTCATCCCGCTGCGCAACATTGAACTTGTGCTTGTTCAACCCAGCCTTCTTTGTGAGCTGCTTATTCTTGGGGAGGTCCTTTCGGTTGGCACGCACCTTTCCACAAGCTTGCACCCCTCTGACCTTGAGGTCCACCATTAACTTCACACTGGTGTAAAAGTTGTCCATGTATACGGACAGGTTGGACCCATAATAAGGGGTCACCGGGTCTGACACTATCCGGTGAGCCAGGTCTTTCTCCGTCTTACCCTGAATGGCACCCGTGTACACCTGAAGATTGATGACGTAGACTGTTTTGCTCTCCGCCATGACCCACACCTTTATTCCCCACTTCACCGGCTTCATGGGGAGGTTCTGCCGGAAGCCCAGGCGGCCCTTGTACTTCACCATGGACTCATCCACGGTCACAAAGCCATTGACCTCATAGAGCGCCTTGAAACTAACCAGGAGGAGGTCCATCCACTGCCGGATCTTCCAGAGCTTGTCTGTTTTGTCCACGGCAGGGTCCGTGTTATCTTGGAGATGGAGATATCTGAAAATGCATATGATCAAGATTCAAGATTCAAGATTCAAGATTCAAGAGTTTTATTTGTCACATACACAGTTATATACAGAATATACAACTGGCAGTGAAATGTAAACAGGTCCGCTCTAAAGACAGTGCAAATAACAGTTACAAGAAAACACAAGAGGAGATTAAAATAGAAATAGAATAAAATAGAATAAAAAGTACTAAACGTATGTAGAATTATAAATAATCAAGTAAAAGATAAAAAATAGGAAATAAAGATAAAAAATAAGTGGAATATGATAAGTGGGATAAACTGTATACTTAAATAACTGGTTAGCATAAAAAATATATATATAAAGTATAATGTGCAAACAATAGGTATAATGTAATGTGCAAACAGAAGTATAATGTGCAAACAGGTTTATAACAGGTTGTTACACAGTAACAATAAGAACATAAAGTGCAGTGCAATGACAGTATGTGGATGTTAATGTTAAAACCGGATGTTTATGTGTGTGCGGGTGAAGTGCAGTCACGTGACTGAGTTCAGGAGTCTGATGGCCTGGGAAGAAACTCCTCCTGAGCCTTTCAGTTTTTGCCATCAGGCTTGCGCTACCAGATGGCAGCAGGGTGAAATGAGAGTTCGCAGGGTGGGTAATGTCTTTGATTATTTTAGTAGCTCTACCTCTGCAGCGTTTGGTGTAAATGTCCTGCAGAGACGGGAGAGCTGACCCTGAGATGCGCTCGGATAAGCGCACCACTCTTTGCAGGGCTTTGCAGTCATGACTGGTGCTGTTCCCGTACCACGCTGTGATGCACTGAGTCAGGACACTTTCTATCGCCCCTCGATAGAAAGTTTTCAGGATATCTGGTAGAACCCTGAATTTCCTCAGCTGGCGCAGGTGGTACAGTCTTTGCCTGGCTTTTTTCACCTGTGCCTGGATGTGTGCAGTCCAGGTCAGGTCCTCGGAGATGTTCACACCCAGGTATTTGAAGCTGTTCACTCTCTCACCGGTGTCCCGCTGATCATGAGAGGAGTATGACCGTTGCTGTCTCTTCCTGAAGTCCACAATCAGTTCTTTGGTCTTGCTAACATTCAGAGAGAGACAGTTGACCTGGCACCATGATGTCAGTTGCTCCACCTCGTCCAAGTATGCCGTCTCATTGTTGTTGGAAATGAGACCCAGGACAACAGTATCATCAGCAAACTTGATGATAGAGGTGGAGCTGTGTGTGGACAAACAGTCATGGGTGTAGAGAGAGTAGAGCAGGGGACCCAGCACACAGCCCTGTGGAGCTCCCACACTCAGGGTGATGGAGGTGGAGGTGAACTGGCCTACTCTCACCGCCTGGGGTCTGCCAGTGAGGAAATCTTCAATCCAGAGGCAGAGAGAAGAATTCAGGCCGAGATCCAGGAGTTTGTGTGTTAGCTTAATGGGAACTATGGTGTTAAAGGCTGAGCTATAGTCAATAAATAGCAGCCTGACGTAGTTCCCACTTTGCTGTCGATGTGAGTGAGGCAGGAGTGAAGGACGTGAGAGATGGCATCTTCAGTCGATCTATTGGGACGATAGGCAAACTGAAGAGGGTCCAAAGTGTCAGGAATGGAGGAGCAAATGTTGTTTTTAATGAGTCTCTCAAAGACCTTCATGACTATAGATGTGAGAGCCACTGGACGATAGTCATTTAGGCAAGAGGGTTTACTGTTCTTAGGTACAGGGATGATGGTGGATTTTTTGAAGGAGGTGGGGACAACGGATGTGGCAAGGGACTCATTAAATATGGATGTAAAGAGCCCAGCGAGCTGATCAGCACAGGACCGTAGAACACGACCTGAAATACCATCTGGCCCAGGAGCTTTCCTGACATCCACACGTTTGAGTGCCCTCCGAACCTCGTCCTCCGAGACAGAGATCACGTGACTGTTGCTGCTCTGAGGGACTCTCTCTGACGCGTCACTCGGCGGAGTCGCGCTGCCGCGATTACAATCAAAGCGAGCGTAGAAAGAGTTTAACTCGTTCACAAGCAGCGGATCAGCTCTCACCTCTGCAGGGGATTTAGTTCCAAAAGCACAGATTAATTTATAACATAACATTTATTGCCATCATTGTTTTTATTTATATGTATTATGTTATTTGTGTGTTTATATTTATTTGTATTATTATTTATTCATTATGCCATAATTATGACTATTTATTCATTATGCCATCATTGTATTCAGATTTATTATGCCATTTATTCATTATGCCAGTATTGTATTTATATATTAACATTATTGTATTTATTATTATCATTATAAACCATCATCACAATTATATTATTTATTATGCTATTTATTCATTATGCCATTATTGAATTACTATTTATTATGCTAGTTATTCATTATAAAAAGTGAACAAAACAAAAATCATTACCTCCAGATCATGTCGAAGCGGTCCCTTGCCATGGCCTTGGGAACGTTGGTCTGGTACAACCATTTTGTCTGCCTCCAGAAATCCCTGCATGCTGGCAGCTTCAAAATACCAAAGCGAGACACAGGCCGACAAATGTTTTCATCTCCGTTTGGAGACAGTATTCCACCGAGTTGGTGGGGTCTGACGCGCGTCTGTTCGGGCGTGCCGATTAGTTTCCGTCACCAACATGTCCCAAAGCTCATCGGTAAAAATATGCAAAAGACATCCAGGGGGCTAGCATCCACGAGGATCGGCTGTTTCACCCCCGGTTTGCGGGTGAACTGCTTCGCCTTGCGCGGCTGGTAACCCTCAGTTCTCCAGTCTACCTGGAATGAAAAACCATCCTCCTCCTCTCCTTCTGTGTCCCACAAATTCCACTCCTGTACTCTATCCAAAGGATCATCCGGCATGTTTTCATCATAATCATCCTCTACCACCTCCTCCCTCTCAAAGTCCTCACTATCTTCCAACTCAATGTCACTCCCCTCGCTGTCAAAATCCTCCTCTGTCGTTGCCATTTTCAAGCTTGCGTCTCCGAAAAATCCAAAACAAATGCACGTATGTCTGATTGAATATATGACTTTCAGCGAACCACAGTTCATTTGGGTGGTCACGAGGTCTTTAGAAAATCAACAAGACCCACCTCATGTGTATTTGAACCAATGACAGTGCGTTCTATGCTGCACGCGCCATGAAATGAATGACGAATACAAAATGCTGCGCCACGCAGCAGCCGGCAGGAGGTTCAGAGTTGTGCAACGCAGTAACCATCGGTAGATGTAATGTTTTGGCGCGCAGCATCCGGCGCAAATGGGTTAAAATGAATTGTGTCACAAAAGAGTTTTAAGAGTTTTTCGGGTAGTTGTTTAAAGCTCAGATCCGTGGTTTATTAATAAAGATAGCACTTATTTGAAAATGTGATCTGATGTTTTTGGAGTTGTGGGATCCAGTCAATCACCTTCTGCCTCTGATTTCTGAGTGACGCTATTAAGAACGTCCGGTGATTCTGAGTTACAAAACCTCCAAACTTTGCATTCTTGGTATTGAGAAACGCCCAATGACCGATTCATAAACGCGTGTATGGGATCAGATTCCCGCCAAATATATTGCGATCACACATCAAAAAATAATAAGCATGGATTAAAATTTTAAAAACACATGTGAAAATATAACACCCAAAACTGAAAAATAAATGCAAAGTTGACCAGAATCACAAACAAAGCGGTCACAGAAATAAAAATAATAAGTATGAATCAAACATTTAAACAAGTTTAAAATAATATTGCTCAAAACTGAAACATGAATTAAAAAATATCTGAATCGCACACAAAATCGTGTTTTCTGCTCTTATTTAATTTTTTTGTATGCCTGTGCTCTTTTCTCCTTTGCTCTTGTTTCCACATTCTGTGCTTGCGTTTCCAAAAGTTGCAGTTCCAATTTCATGTAAATCAGGGGCGGGTCTTAGCATCACTATTGGTCCACTAGTTCTAGATTGACAGCTCATTCTCTAGCCAAGAGGGAAGTTGACGTCATCCAATGCGACTATAGCCGCTCAGTTCAGCCAGCTGCTGTTGATCTACGAGTATAACGCGTTTCTCTATCACTGTATATCTGCAAGGAAACACATTATTTTATTGTTATGAATATAATCTTAGGAATCTATTATTTGGTATGATACAGGTTTTAGGGGGGTTTCTCACAATTAAATGAACGTGATCACGACTGGGTGCTTACTGACTTGTGGCTGGCGGCTCAGTTCAGCCAGCCGCTGTTGAACTAAGAGTAGGCTATAGCGTGTTCTCTATCACTGTAGACTAGCAAGGAAATAGATTGTTTTATTATTTTGAATATAATAGGCCTATTAGGAATCTATTATTTTGATATGATTGCTACGATGACGCGATCTGAATATCAGTATTTCTGTAAAAGTACGTATAACCAGAGACATATTTACTTTAATAAAAGTAAAAGTACCATAATGACTACCCTACTTAAGTAAAATGTAGCCCAACCTAATTTTAAATGTACTTTAAGTATTAAAAGTAAAAGTACCAATTTATAATGTAACAATTTATTCTGTTAATGTCTATAATAAAAATAAATAATAATAATAATAATAAATATTATAATATTTAAACATATAAAACTAAATATGTGTTTTAATTGCTATAGTCTATAGTACAGAGAAATGTCATGTGGGGCGCAATTTGAGCGTTTATTTACCTGTGAGCTAATCATGAATGGAGCTCTGCTTCGCTCACATGCTCTGGTGAGGTAGGCAGGTTTTTTTCTGCGTTCATTTTTATTTCCTGTCGCTGTGCAGGCTCTTTTATTGTGTATGACAGAGTAAACATCTCAATAACCCTTTTATTTAAAGGTTGCCCTAGTAGGGGCACCATGGGGGTCGGAAGCAAAAAAAATGTGGGTGGGTCCACCCCCAGAATTTTATTTTTTTATTTTTTACTGGAGTCCCTGTATTCTGGTGCCTTTAATTAAACAATTGCTTGTATAGCCCAAAATGGTTACCACACAGCCTACCACACTTACCTATGTTTCCCAAAAAATTTGAAGCTTTGTTTACAAAATAAATAAATAATAATCGATTTATGTAAATAGGAAATACATTAAATGTTACATCACAGCCATGGAAACATTTGAATTCATGCCGATGTACGCCTCCATAAACTTGGTAAAAATTTTTTTTGAATATAGCATTTCACACACGCGGGTAATTTTAGTTTCACTTTCTCTGGCAGCGCAAAATCAAACTTAGCCTAAATGTCTTGACCCTGTGGCAGATAAAATTCGCTCTTCAGACCTTTTACAACAAGTGTCAATTGCTTTGCAACATCAGGATGAAACGTATATATATATATTAGAAAAGAAATGGTCCCTTTTCTGCACGTGTTCTACATAGGCACTGGTGTACTGCAGGGTAAAGCTACGCAGGTAGGCTATATGGCAGGGGTCATCAACTATATTTGTCCAAGGGCCAGAATAGCCTAAAATGGTTACCACACAGCCTACCTACTTACCTATGTTTCCCAAAAAATTTGAAGCTTTGTTTACAAAATAAATAAATAATAATCGTTTTATATAAATAGGAAATACATTAAATGTTAAATCACAGACATGGAAACATTTGAATTCATGCCGATGTACGCCTCCATAAACTTGGTAGGCGCGTCAAGTTTATTTGAATATAGCATTTCATACACGCGGGTAATTTTAGTTTCACTTTCTCTGGCAGCGCAAAATCAAATTTATAGCTACGCAGGTAGGCTATACGGCGTAGCTACTCCCTTCTTCATCAGTCGGCATTGCGTATAGGCTACTCACTTTAAATCCCCTCAGATGCGCATCATTCAGCAGTGTTCTGCATTAGCCAGCACATAATTTATCATTATATGTATATACCATCGTATTACAAAATTACAATTCAATTAATGCTTTATCGATTAACTTGCGGGATAGGCGGAATCGCTGAATGACACACACAAGCGCTCTCTTGACGCACGCGCAGTCAGTTCTCCTTGCGCCTGAATAGTCAAATGCAATGTCAAATGTCCATCGTGTGGAGTATCTCGCGTGAACACAGTCGATTATGGTGGAAAGTGAACGTAAAGTAAACAGGTGGGTAACATAACTGATTTGTGTCAGAATATTATGTCCATGTATTCAGCAGCCCAATTAAACACCTGTCTGTCATTAATGTTAATCAAACAAAGATGTTAAATAAATGTATGCATATTAAATAAACCAACAGTATCTGAAAAAAAGATTTAAATTTACTATTGTTTTTGTCATTTGCTTCTTTGGTCTTTTATATAGCCTATAACAAAAATAACTCATCTCATGTTAAATGTCTCACATTTATGCCTATGCTCATATTGCCTACCTGCTCATCCAGCCCGATCTCACGAAAATGCGTATCAATAGTACGAGTGTGCAATCTCGTAGAATGTATACGCCAAAACTCATTTTGGCGTGCACATGGTACGCCGTTTTTGGCGTGCATATGATACGCACTTTATGGCGTATTATATGTACGAACCCCACACCCCACCCTCACCCTACCCAAAAGCGTGTCATATACACGCCATAAAGTGCGTATCATATGCACGCCAAAAACGGCGTACCATTTGCACGCCAAAACTCATTTTGGCGTATACATTCTACGAGATTGCACACTCGTACTATTTATACGCATTGTCATGAGATCGTGTTGATCGTGTTGCTCATCCCAGCTGATATACAGTTTAGTTTTGATTCGGGAGGCCACTGTGCATGTGAAAGTTTGAAAGGGTTTTTCAAATCTTCTAAACCAAGTAAAATGACTCAAAATCAAGTATTTTAAATATGCCAAAGTCAACGTTAATCATATAAAATGTAATTTCCAAGCAGCAAAATTGTGGCCAGTGAAAATGCTGAGTGGCTAGTGGTTTTCCAAAGTTACTAGTTATTATATATACAAAGTTATATATATATAAACACATTGTTATAATAACATACACACACACACACACACACACACACACACACATATATATATATATATATATTAGAGGTTGGCCATTTTAATTAGAGGTGAGCCATTTAATCTAGATTAATCTAGATTAATTCCAAAATTAATCTAGATTAATTCCAAAATTAATCTAGATTAATCTAGATTAAAATGGCTCATTTGAATTCGGCCGAAGGCATTCACAATATGTGTGCTACTCAAATAATGACTGGTGCTTTCACACTTGGTTCGATTGCCTGACCGAACCCAAGTTCGATTGCTCCCCCCTCTGAACCGGGGGTGCGGTTGCGTCATCAGAGCAGCAGCTGTTTACCCCGTTGCTTGGCAACAAAAGCGAGCGAGAAGGTGGCAAAATGAACTTTTCATATTTTTGTTTTTGAACCGTTGGTTTTGTTACCAAAGCTTCATTATGTAATGACACTTGCGTCTATCTGCCGCGGATGTACTGCAAATGCTCTAAAGAACGCTGACGACGAGCAGAAAGGAGATTTACAGTTCTCTGCTTACAGTATGTCAGTCACGCTCGTCAGGACTCGAGTTCGGATGCCAGCGTTCACGCTTGATGTGGTAATTTCACAGTGGGCATACACGCAGGTTCGAAGACTCGTTCTCGCTCCCTACAGTGCAATTCGGCTAGGAATACATCCGCGCTAAAATATCACGGTGAAAGTCATCATAGCTTGCGTAGTATAGACCCAGCTCCCAACCCAATTTTGAGGATAGATTAAAGGCAATATTTTTTTTATCGCCCGATAAGAGTCTCACGTTAACGCAGCACATTAACGCCGATAACGGCCCACCACTAATATATATATATATATATTATATAAAAAAATATTGATGAATTCCTAAAAAAAAATCTCCAACACCATGCTTGCTTCATCTTCGATAAATCTTATATTCATTCATTATGCCTGCTGTAGGACCAGTAATATTTGCAAATTGCAACTTAAACTTATAATGTTGGTACACTCAGGCCTACACTATCTGTTGCAAATGAATGTATGAAATGTTCACAAAATAGGCCTACAGGCAGAGACCTGCGAGGTGAGAGAAGAGTTGTTTGACAGGAGGTTTGAAAATCCCTGGAATAAGGAATAATCAAAACGTATAGTTATGTAGTTGTCTCTATATTGTCTGTAGGCCAGTAATTATGGTAAAATCTGTAGCTCTTCTGTGGCTAATGTTAATTTCATAGTGATCCTTACTCCATGAAGTCAAGAAGCAAAAATTAAGAGACAATGTGCAAATACTGGCTCATTTTCGGGTGAACTAAATATGCCAGACTAGTCTTACATGACACTGTTTATAACACAGGACGTTCATCTATTGGTGGGCTGATTTAAAAAAAGATTGGTGCCATAAATTAAGAGTATACCCACTTCTCCAGGCACCACTACACCACTTTACATTGGCTATCCCTCTCAAAGTGCAGATAGGTAGCTGACGCATCTTTGTGGGGGACACATAAAACAAATGTTGTTTTTTTTAAATAATACTTAACGTTCTTATAGTATTATTTAGGTTATCGTTATTAACTGATATTGCCAGAAAGCCTGTCATATAGGAACCAAAGTTGTTTCCATAGGTTCCCATTTTCAATGTTGCACACAGAAAGACAGGACTGCAACTCTTGTCTGCACCTTTCATTATTGCTCATTTTAATGATAAATTTGTAATAAAATTGGGAGACACAAGAAAGACAAATTTTTTAAAGCAAAAATGTATTAACAAAAGGAAAATTATACAAAAGCTATAACATGTAGCAGTCAGACAGTGTAATGCTAGATAAATGCATGGGAATGTAATATGCTGTAGCACGAAGAAGCACAATCAAACAAATAACAAAAGCAAATATCAAACGCTCAGGAAAACCCCATTAAAGACACGGGTTGATTGAATGGTTGACTAAATCATTAATTGACTAAATGAATGCCCCAAAGACATTCCTTCTACTGTCATTTGCAGAGATAAAGAGCTGGCAAATCTATCTTGTTTAAATCTGATCAAGTTTGTCTTGGTGGATGTGGCAGACGCCCACACTGTTTACACGACGTTGACTCATGGTGAAGCGGAGCCATGTCTTAAGCCTTCTTAAGGCGCTGAAACTTCTTTCGGCTTCAGCTGAGGAGCATGGCACTACAAGAAGAAGTCTAATCAAAGACTCTACTTGAGTGAAAAGAGCACAGACTTCTGGCAGCATAGCTCTGAGACTATTTACTGTGTCAGTGATGGTGCTGGATGGATACTGAAGTTTAAACATTGCCAGCTGTACCTCTAGGAAGTGGCGGTTAATTTCTGGGTAAAGACTGACAACCTTCCATCTTTCTCTCGACTAGCACCCTTTCCAATTTGTTAAGGGTATTGAAACTGCTCTGGTCAAAGCGCTTGGTCAACTGTACATCAACAGCATCTACTACTTTGAAGTATTCCACTCTGTAGTGCTCTTCCGTGGACACTGGTGTGAACACTGCTGCATTTCCTGTGTAGCTGAGGAGGTCTCGGATATGCGGCTCAGTGATCATGTCACAGGCCAATACATAAATCCGATGGAAGCTTGTGAGACCTTTACGCCTTGACTGTTTTTTTCACACAGTCAACTGCTGCAATCATCCCTGTGACACTTCCAGTCTTGCTCTGAAGGAATCTGTTGAGGCACTCAACAATAGTTCTTTCAGGGCTTCAGAGGCAAGAAGAAGACAAAGCAAAGTCTGTGTCACGTAATCACAGAGGCAGGATTCAATTGCAAGTATTGACACAATTGTCACTGAAAGACAAAACTCAGAACGGTAACGGAATCCGGATAAGACGGAGCCGTCAGAGAAATCCCTTGGCAGCACGGGCAGGCTGTGAGCAGCAGAGACTCGGGAGATCGGCGATGGAAAATCCGGAAAGGGATCCACAATTCCCAGGAAGACAGGAACAGCAACCGACGGGGAGACACACAAGGGAAACTCCATCAACGCTCTGACAAAGACAAGGGACAACAGAGAGACTAAGAAGGGTGAAGGTGATGAGTTACAGCTGGCACAGACGATCAGCCACAGGTGCGTGATGAGCCAATCCCAGGCTCCGCCCCAACCTACATACAACACGCACCCAAGAGTGAGACAGGGCATCCATGAACCGTGACAGTCTGACCCTTCTGAAAGCGCTCCAGAAGTCCTCTTGCAGTTGTACAGGTGTCAGAGAAGCCAGATGCAGCCATTTCTAAAGAGTGCCAAGTTTGTGGACCAAATCCAGTGCATCAGACAAAGAGCCACAGGCTGTCTAAATCACAAGATTGACACAATGAGGGCCGCAGTGGACATACAAAGCAAGAGGTTGCTTCTCTCTGAGCACTGCCTGAACTCCTTTGCTTTGGCCAGACATGTTTCCAGCTCCATCGTAAGACAGGACAGGGGCAAGTTCAACCGCAAGAGGACATCAGTTGCCACCTGAGCCAAATCCATTCCTGTTGTTGAAGTTACCTCATATAGACCTATAAAATCTTCATGAGGGACAAGATCATGATCCACATAACGGATACATATGGCCTCTTGTTCAACTCCCGACACATCCTGGGTTCCATCAATTATAATGGAGTACTGCAGGTTGGGCAGCCCCTGAACAGTATTTGCAATTCCCCTAACGATGGAGTTGGCCATGAGATTCAAAATCTCATTTTGAATTTCAGCGCTGGTATAATTGTTGGTGGGCTTTCTTAGCCAGGCTTTAAGCACATCGTCATCCTCTGTTCTCAGTTGCAGAAGTTGCCTTAGATTCCCTTCATCATTACCATGGCCACGCAGAGCTAGACCTTGGCATGCAAGAAAGCGTATTGACTTAATTATTTTGATCAGGCATGATCTAGCCTCTTTCTGCTGCTGCTCTTTTACTGTGGATAGCTGTGTTTCAATACTTATTTTTTGGTGGGTGTATGTTGTTATTGCCACTTTATGAGCTTGACTTAGCTGGTGAGTTGAGAATTTGTCAATGGCTCTTTTCCAGTTTCGAAACCCAGTTAATACAAAAGTTGGATCCATATTTTTGGCAAGAGTGCTGCTTTGTTGTTTGAAGGGTTGCATGCAATGAAAACAAAATATGCCTTTGGCACTGGGAGAATAATGAAGCCATGGGTAGTCCCTGAACCACTTCTCCTGAAACCTGAGTGTCTTATTTGGAAGTTGCTGGTTTGAAATGACACTTGGGTTAGGCTGGTTTGGCTTGTTAAACATCTCATCCTGGCTCTCACTCTCTTCCCTGCCTAATATTCTTCCTCTCCTTTCTCACTCTCTGGATCTTTCTCACTCCTATCCTCTTTCTCACTTCCTGGATCTTTCTCAATCCTAGCCTCTTTCTCACTCCCTGGCTCTCTCACACTCCCTGGCTCTTTCTCACTCCTAGCCTCTTTCTCAGACTTTGGCTCCTGGAAATAAAAGAAAAGTGTTTTCCATACTCCTAATTACTTGTACTCAAACTATTATGCACTACTGCAATGCCATTTCTACTATCACTGGGTGGGGGTTCATCCATGTAACACAACACACAGTATAAATAAGCAAGGGTTCATCGACTTTTGAACAGGGCCATTTAATAAATTCAGCTATTTCTTTGTCTTGTGGACTTATGTAAAATATCTTAATCAGGATAGTACTAAATAAAAAATAAGAGAACACTACAACTGGTGTCAGAAGTTTAAAAAAAAATGATTGCAGACAGCTGAAAGTAAAGTGGCTGATTTGTGTCCTGAATGTGCGTGCATGAGCCAAACAGCTGATCTTCCGCTGGTGAGAATAGATAATCACGTTCGTATTAAGATGTAGGAAGATGACGGTTATGCTGGGGCAGCAATTATGTTTGGTGTGCACGCTATGTCTGTAACCAGTCACTTTAAGCCGAATTCTGTAAAGAAAGAGCCATGTGAAGCCACTACTGCGTGCAAGAAAGCAAGCCTCTATTATCCTTTGCAGCCAAACGCCATGACGTCAGATGCCAGCAGGTCGTTCTCACATGAAGCGAGGAAAAAGGTAAACAATAACGGCGGCGCCCATGAAGCAAATATGACGGTTGGAATAAAAACACCTAAATACTCTGGCAAATTGGATTGGGAGGTTTTTAATGCCCAATTTGAGCTATTAGCTCATGCATATGCTTGGTGAGAGGAAAAGAAAGCCCTTCAGCTCACTCTTTGCTTAACAGATGATGCACTCTAATGTTTTCTGCTGCTTGACACTAGTGAAAGAGCTGATTATGGTGCATTGGTCGTGCATTAAGATGTCGCTTTGGACAGTGTTTCCAATCTGAGCTACTCCGGTCTGAGTTGCACAGCCGTCAAAGAATTCCAGGAGAACCACAACAAGCTCTGGCCAACAATATTGAATCTCTAGCCAGGTGAGCTTGTGCACATATTCCGCCATCAGTGCAGAGTGAGCTGGCCCATGATCAGTTCATCAGAGCTCTTTCTCCCGCAGAAATGTGCATACATACACAGCTGGCATGCCCACGTGATTTGGCTGAAGCCTTAGAGTTGGTGCTGGAGAGGGTAATGGCAGTTGAAGCAGCAATGGTGGGGTCAGCACTGGATCCCTCCCCCACCATCAGGGCAACGGGAGGAGGTGAACTAGGGGTGGTGATAGTGGGAAGATTTTTGCCATGTTCCCATTTGTATTGAGGGAGTTGAGTGCACTGCCCTAGTAGACACAGGGTCTACAGTGACTGGTTCATGCTGAGGTGGTGCCAGAGGGAACGCAGCTGGAGAACACAACAGTTCAGCTCCGAACAGTGACCGGGGAGCTGGCACTAATGAAAGGGAAGGGGCTGTTGACTGACTATGTGGGACGTGAGCGTGCAGCATCCTGTGTGGATAGCTAATGTGCAGGACAGGCCATGTTGAGTTTCGTAAATGGTCAGGTGGCTAAGATGAGGCCTCTAGGAGCTCGTCACACAGATTGGTTCCTGGGCTCAATCTGCACAGTGCCAACCCAGTGCATCCCAACACAAGCCCCTGCTACTGCGCACATGGCCTGGGTCTGCTTTGGGAAGAGAGGGGGAGACGATGGGGGTGCTGCGGGAGATAATGCAGAAGAGCTCCGGTGGCTTGGACATGCAGCAACAAACACAGTTGTGGGAGCTGTTAGTGGAGTTCTATGACTGTTTTGCCTGTGATAAAGCGGACCTGGGTCAACACCATATCAACCAAAGGGGATTCAGCGAACATACGTCAGCAACCAAGGGGGGAGCTAGTTTGGGTTTATAGCCCAGTGAGAAAGAGAGTTTTGTGCCCAAAACTGAACAGCCACTGGTTGAAAACGATTGAGAGGCTGCAGTGTTTGTTAGCAGATGGTCTGATTATTGATTCTTTCTGTAAGTTTATTGTTACAATAAAGTGTATTCAGTTCTTAGAGAAGCTGCAAAACGGACTACGTCACTTTTTAATAAAAAATAATAATATAAAGAGTAACGTAACTTATTATTTTTGATACCAAGTAATAAGTAAATAAATATTATTGCTTTTCAAAGGAGTAATAAGTAAAAAGTAACTTATTACACTTTATGGGTAACTTGCCCAACACTGGCCAAAATCAAATCAGTTTAAGTTGATAGAGAGAATCTTTCATAAATGTTTGACGTGTTCACACTTACATCAAATTAAGAGTAAAGATTAAGCATATTTGGCGTGCTGTCCGGGGGAGGGCTCCGGGCTCGGAATTTTGGCCCGAACCCAGAGTATCCCCGTGATAGAGATACTCTAGAACTAGACTGTATTATATTATGGATTGTGTTGACATCTAATAGGAGTTAATTAGAATCAAAGTGAAGAGATGGGGTGGTGGAGAGATGCTAAAATAAAAATGTTCAATGAAAGAAGGTAAATCTGCTGTATATATACACCTTTTATCATTGATTAAATTGATTAATTTGATGTGCTCCACTCGTGTTTAATTAGGTTTAATTATATGCACGTGCTCCTCCCGAAATTTGTTTATAAAACATCACTAAACAAAAAATCTAACTTACCTGAGACTCTGTCTCTCACTGTCTGTGCCTGCCTATTAGCTTGTTCGCTACTTATCTTCTGCTCTTCTGTCTAAACACAAATACAACATTTCCATATTAGCATATTTCACTTATTTCTTTTGAAAAAAACAAAAATTAAATTCTTTGAGATTATAGGCTATAGGGTTCTTACTTTGCGTTTCGGTGCACTAAAAAAATTTCTGCCATGACGGATAGCTGGCTGTTTAAACACACACACACACGCTCACAGTGTAGGTTATTTACAGTAGGAGATGGACTTTGTTCTACAATTTTCAATTTTCATCATTCTACAATAGGTTTCAATGTTGCTAGTCAGTGAGAATAACCATACAGTAGCACCTTGGCTTTAATACCAACACATAGCACTGGCACCAGAGCAACTAGCTTCTTTCATTGACCAGGGGTCCATTCTTCGTACCTCGCTCCGCTAATTTGGTTCTTCAAATGAATTTGCGGATTGGATTAAAATATCTGGATTAAATTGTCTGATATTATAGAGCGTTCTTTTGTTCACTGAATAGGACAGATGTATCGATACTAGAAACCACAATCAGCAATGGACATCAAATTGAAAAGAACATCACACACATGACGAAAAACTAATTTCTGGACCTTTATTATAAGAACAGCCAAGCAACATAAAAGTTAATAGTTAAATGAAATCGGTGCTGTTTAATAAATTTTTTATAGGCCTACATGATTCCCAATTTCTAGAATTTGTTTTGTACAGGCTTTACGTTTTTATTTAGTATGTGTACTGTTGTAATTCGCAATTCATTTAATTTTCCTTTTTGAAGCAGATTTGTTATGTGACAGCATTTTTTTCTTAAGGATCAAGATCATGTTATCTGCATCTCCTACACTGCATCAAGCCATACCATAGGCTACTGCATGTCACTACTCAAATGAATGCATGGCTCAGATTAATTGCAAATGTGTAAGACTGCAGTAACATTATTAGGTTATTAACCCCACAAATAAATCTCTAAATGAGTTAAACTGGCTGTAGTTATTTTATGATAGATAACATTATAAAGCAGGTGTCGAACATCTCTGTATTAACCCCGCCCGCTTTACATTTCTGACCAATCACACAATAGTTCTTGGACACCCACGATAAAAAAGTTCTGCTCAGAGATGTTTCGAGAACAAGCTGACGAGAACTACCAAAACAGGGCTGCGAGAACAAAATGACGCCATTTTGTTCTCGCAGCCATGGGAGCGAGAACTTTTTTTTAATCCAGATATTTTAATCCAATCCGTAAATTCGTTTGAAGAACTAATTAACGTTAGCCTGAGATCAGTTATCACGATTAAAAGATCTGGTATCTGTCAAATCATCTCGGATGTATTAAGCGAGGTAGGAAGAACGGACCCCCGGGCTTTACGGACCTGTTGCTATGACAGTGACTCGGATCAAGTCAAATCGTAAACAAAGAAACTCTGCTAATTGAGTAACATTAACGTCAACGTAATTTACGAAGAACGGACCCCAGGATTCAAAGAGCTACTTACACTCGTTGATTAATGTAGTCAGCCTGCTAGCAAAAACGTCAGATAATAACTGTAATCGTTAATATAACAACAATGTTACTTAAGTGTAACTGTAATTCAGTGCTGCAACAAAGACTACAAAATGCCTTTAAAAGCAACAGGTGAACAAATGATGAACATTCACTTAAATACCAGTCTGTTTAGTGACAGTGAGCACACACAGCCAGACCCACCTTGCCATAATGATTTTGTTTACCTTGCTGTCACTGTGTCGCGCCGCGGGTGCGAGCAGGCGCGAGTAGTGAAAACACGGATTGGAGTTTTATTTATATAGTTTTTGAATGAGCCAGTTGGAATGGATTTGAAGCAGCAGCAGCGTAGAAAGTCACTGCTGTAGCTAAGACGCGAATGGAGTTTAATTTATCAGGGCTGCGTTTCCCGAAAGCATCGTTGGCCAAATATGGTCGCAAGTTACGTCGTTATCAGCATAGTTCAACGATTTGGTGTTTCAAACCATCGCTTCCAACAAACTTTAGCAAACTGCATCGCAAACTTGTGTGATTTGAACGACAGCTCTTGACCTGTGGTTAGAAGTATAGACGAGTTTCCATAGGCGGGCCGCCATTATCCTTTCACTCTGCCAGACTCATCCGGTTGTGTTTGCCAAGAACTGCCATATATATAGCGTCTTTACTGTCTTTGGTTAGTGTGCAGAAAAAGTAAACTATGGATGGTGTTACACGCAGACACGGCTCCGGGACATATTGTGCTGTTCGCGGTTGCAACAACTCGTGGCGATTGCTGAATGTTTGGTCGGAAGGAGAATGTTTCAACCATCAACCATCTACAAGGCGCCAATGTGGATGTGCTCCCCCGTATGCGTTGTATGAGAAACCAAAAACAGATGTTGAATGTCGGAAGTGGCTAGCGGCTTTGAAGTTGAAGAATCCGCCCAAAAGTTTGTTCTTATCACTTCATTGATAAAAAGCCCACAGAGGAAAACCCTTTCCCGGAACTTTGGTTGGGATTCGAGCGACCTCCCCAGCAAAAGAGACGTAAACTCGACAGAAACACAAGTGACATGCAATCGGATGGTAAGTGTATCTTGAAATTTTTCTGGTTAGCTAAAGTTTGCAGCATAAGTTCAACTGTTGATATATGTGTCTCTGTCCTGTGTTAGTGGGGTATATACATTTATAGTTGATCCTGTTTGTCTTTTAGAAGTGTGCATCGAGCCGAAGTTTAAAGATGCTGAAACACAATGGGAGGACCTAACAGAAACTGACCACAGCTACGCGGCAAAGTTGGACCACGTGAACAAATCGACGCAGACTGGGGGTCAGACTGTGGCTGATGATATGCTCCTGGATGATGATACCTCGCTGCTGTACACAGGGACTGCGTCTGGTATATTTTTTTTACTTTGGTGAAAATGATGTTGCCATTTAGTAAACCATCATGTAGTATTCCTGTTGTTGACCAAATACTGATGACCCTCATGAAACTGAAACTGAACCTTTTGTTAGGGGATGTGGCAAAGCAAAGCGCTTTAAAGTGTCTAAAGGATTGATACATTGGGTGAGCAGCTTGAACCCATGCTTGCCTGGCTGCCAAGAAGTGTTATAAGTGTTATACGTGCTAACATGCCACCATCCTTTAAAAAGAAGCACCCCCAGACCACTTGCATCATCGATTGTGCTGAAACGGCTATTCAGAGAGCAACAAACCTGACTGTAGGAGTGCCACTTTCAGTCATTACAAGGGAACCAATACTGCCAAATATCTTGTTGCTGTGTCACCTCATGGGCTGATAATGTTTATATCAGAGGCCTATGCTGGTAAAAGCAGTGACAAGTTTATCACTATAAACAGTGGGTTTCTGGAGGCCCTAAGGCCAAGTGATGAGGGACTGGCTGACAGGGGTTTCAGGGATTCGAGATGTACTACATGAAAGGAAGGTGAAATTGAATATTCCTGCCTTTACCCACAAGCGTGGTCAATTGACAAATGAGGAGGTAACACGCACTAGACGAGTGGTCAATGTCCGTATACATGTGGAGAGGGCAATCCGAAGACTTAAAGTCTTCAAAATTCTGTCCCAAACTGTCCCCATCTCCATGACCCCGCGGTTGGACAAGATTCTTACCATATGTGCTGCTTTAGCAAACATGATGTCCAGACTCATCCGAGTCAGGTTTAAGTCCTTATGAAAAGTAAAACTATATATATATATATATATACATATATATACATATATAAGGTGTATATATATATATATATATATATATATATATATATATATATATATACTTTCAGCTAGAAAAACCTGTGTAAATGTATTGGAATTGGTCCCGTTCTGGTGTCGTGATTATTGATAAGACAAAACAGAGATTTAACTAAGAAAAACTTGTGAGTGCTATTCTTTTTCTCGTATTGTAAATATTGACACATGACAATAAACAAATTGATTTGAGAAGAAGTGAATTAATTTTTATTGATCCTATTCCATAACAAAGGGACAATTTCATTAACTCCTTAATGGATGATTTTAATGTCTTTCTTTGGAAAGACACATCTCTGATTTTTTGCTGCCCAGTATTGCTTTTTGTCCAGGCATTCCAGCAATTCTGCACATCAGTGCAGGCAAGCCCTGTCTTCCCTTGCCTCACAGCATTTTCTACCTGCAGACAGATAGAAACAAAATCACACACTTTTTAAATAATGGCTTGAGCATCACAGCACATTTGACTTCTTTTAGAGAAAACATTTTGTAAATCAAAATAACAAGGGTATGATGAAGGTAGAGCGTTTTTGTTACTTTTCAAAACAATTAATGAGCTGGGCCTGCAGCCATTAACATCAATGTTTAACCCCTTTATGCCTGAGACTTATATAAAAAATCAGGAAAAATATGAAAAGAATAATAAAAGAAAATACCCGCTGCATTTCTGGGTTTTTAATTCAACACACACACATGCATACAGACACACACACACACACACACACACACACACACACACACACACACACACACACACACACACACACACACACACACACACACACACACACACACACATTTGTATTACCCGTTGTGTTCTGTTATAGATTAACACACGGATAACATTACATACAAACATCTTAATACAAGCATAAGATGGGCTAACGTACCTTCCAAAGCACGGCGGCTGCATGGCAACAGGAACGTCCGGGTCCGGTGATACAGGTACAGCCTGCAGTATCCACATCTCCCGTCTTGGTAACCAAAACCCAGTTGTTATGCGCTGAATTGTTAACGGACTGGCTTGGTTGAACATCGGCCTTTAGGTAAATTAAACTGTCCATATCGTGTAAAAGTACACAGCCCACTTTGTCTGAATGGAGGTACTGAAACGCCTCAGAGCTTTTCAGATTATTAATTGCATTCCCATCCACCGCCATGGAATCAATAAAATAAGAAAAGATCTTGGATGTTGTTATGCTGGACCATTTCGACATGTCATGGCATGTCTCACTAGCCCTCGTTTCAGCCTCAAGTTTACATACCGTTATATATTTAGTCTTTTCAAATTGTAGTTTTTCCAAATATTGTTGTACACAGAACTCTGTTATATTAAGGTAACCGATTACCAGTTCTTTATTTCTGTGGAGAGATTGTAGTTCGACTTCGACAATGGTGTTTTGTTTTGTCCCGAGATGCAACCACAAGTCGTCGAATCAAAGTTGCTCGTTTTACTGTTTTCCATCCGATGTTACCCAGCGGAGACTCTTGGTTCGTGCCATAAGGTAAGCTCACACAACGATGATTTCCATATGAACACCGTATTTTCTGCCTTAACGTGGCCAAGACGATGTTAACACGCTAATGTTACTTTGACTGTCAGATGGAGTTAAAAAGGCTGGCAAGAAAAAACGTTTTTTATTAACCAAATTAACTGCTAAAATACCTTTTGTCTTTCTCTTAAAATATCTAAAAGCTTTCTTACTTTGCCACTGTTCAATAGATTAGATCCGCTGCAGTTTTATTAAAGGCTAACATTACGTCGAGAAATGTGTTTAATTAAAATATTTAAAATAGTACCTGGTTTATTGACTTTTATTGTAACTAGTTTATAGTTTGGCTATAATTGTAGAAAGGGTGGGTCCTGCACCTTGATATTTGTGAACTTGGCTTTTACCCACTTAAAATAATATGATTGTATTTGTAAACAGCATTATTTAAGGCATTAGGTAAAAATGATATTAGTCTTTGTTATTTTAGTAGTAATTGTTAACTATATTTAATGTGCTATATAAACGTAGACAGATTAATGACAAAGATTAATGAAAATGCTGAAAAACTCCATTCTAATTTAATACATATATTTGATTGTGTGATCCCCCCTACTCCCTGTAATTTTAATCTGTAAAGGTGTAACTTCCATAAAACTAACATTGCTAATTTTGAATTTATCCTTAGACGAGCTGACCGAAAGCCCAGTGTCCATTCTCGCATCTGCAGCTGTCATTTTCCTGCAGGGGAAAAAAATGTCCCCGTTTTGTTTTTATCCACAAATGTTCCCACTGGACACATTTTGGATGATCATTCATACTCCCTGAGACAGGATAGCACTGATGTGCCTAAAAATGTTCCACCACATGGATGAAGGGCAAGAAATGGATGAAGAGCAGGAAATGGATGAAGAGCAGGAAATGGATGAAGAGCAGGAAATGGTTGAAGAGCAGGAAATGGCTTCACAATTTATGGCTGACAAAGAGGATGAACCATCTCCGGCTGATCAAACCCTCACTATCAGTTCTGAGGAACAACCAAATTTTAGCACAACTAAAGACGAGCTGCAGTCGGAACGAAGAAAAAGAATGCAGCTTGAGATTTAGTTAGAGCATTCCATAGCAGAGGTTCAGTTTCTCAAAGACAAACTCCAAGGGCAAACTGTCATGACAGGTATTCAGCCTCTCAGTTGAGTGAAAGTGTGATTCGGATGGAGACAGGATTGCCAGATAGAGATACTTTCTGTGCTGTGTGTGAATATGTTGCTCGTTTTGAGGATTCCATTATGTACTTTGCTGGATGGAGACCCAAAGAAATCATGCTTGAGGACCAGATTTTCATGGCCTTGATGAAAATTCTACAACTATACACACTTACACTTGGCTTCACTCTTTCACTGTAGTACAAGGACTGTAAGTAATGTATTAACAACATTCATAGAGGTTCTTCACAAAGTCCTTTTTAAGGATATATGAGTACTGTTCCCAGCCGAGAAAAACAGACCTGCATGCCGTCTTCATTTCTACCTTTCCAAAATTGCAGAATGATATTGGATTGCACAGACATCAAAATTGCTATTCCCAAACAAATGGATACACAGAAAGAGACCTATTCTGCATACCGTGGCATGCACTCCTTCAAAGAGCTAATTGGGGTGGCACCAAATGCTGTGATTACATACTAAAGCAAACTTTACCCAGGATCTGTAAGTCATATCAATCAACTTTCAATCAATCAACTTTATTTATATAGCGCTTTTACAATGACGATTGTTTCAAAGCAGCTTCACAGTGTTAAACAGGACAACATTGCAACAAAATTTGATTTGGCTAGTTTAATTTGGATAGTTTATAGAATTATATATGACCAAATTAATAAATTCTATTTGTATATTTAGTTGAGTAACTTGGATCATAATTTGAGTGTCCCCAACTGAGCAAGCCAAGCCAAAGGCGACAGTGGCAAGGAACCAAAACTCCATCAGGGCATGATGGAGAAAAATAAACCTTGGGAGAAACCAGACTCAGTCGGGGTGCCAGTTCTCCTCTGGCCTATTATTAACAGTGTATAATTATTACTCTGGCAACCTTGCAGGTCATAAATCATATTAGATAGGAATATTCGAAACTTTGGGTATGACGCACGAGACGGGTTCATTTAGGATGGCGCGTTGATTACACAAGAATATGAATACTTGAAAGATCGGAGTTATTGCGCCGGAGACGGGTTAATTGAGGATGACGTTCCGGTGAGGCGAATTTAGAGGAGACACTAATGGACACGGTCTCAGCAGACACTCCAGGATGAGCTGGTCATGTCCAGATGCAGGTCCACCATCCGATCCGACACGGCCTGGATCCGCCGACTGCAGTAAACCTCGGGATAAACAGAGAGACTAACATTAGTGTGGATGCCACTCTTTTTATGATGTAACGAGTACATCAGGTGTTATGGGAAGTATTCCCGGTTCCGGCTGACCTAGTTAATGCAGCCTAACAATCAGACATTTGATTTGAATAAAGAAAGTTAAAAATGTTCTATGTGTATGCCATAGTAAAGAGATGTGTTTTTAGTCTAGATTTAAACTGACAGAGTATGTCTGCTTCCGAACAATGCTAGGAAGACTGTTCCAGAGTTTAGGTGCTAAATAGGAAAAGGATCGACTGCCTGCAGTTGATTTAGATATTCTAGGTATTTTCAACTGGCCAGAGTTTAGAGACCGTGAATTGACGTGATGGAGTATAATGCGTTAAGAGCTCGCTTAAGTACTGGGAGCTAAACCATTTATTGCTTTATAAGTAATAAGCAAGATTTTAAAATGTATGCGATGTTTAATAGGAGCCAGTGCAGTGTTGACAGAACTGGACTAATATGATCGTATTTCCTGGTTCTAGTAAGAACTCGAGCTGCTGCGTTTTGGACCAGCTGGAGTTTATTTATTAGGCGAGCAGGGCAACCACCCAGTAGAGCATTACAATAATCTAGCCTTGAGCTCATGAACGCATGTACTAATTGTTCAGCATTTTGCATTGAAAGCATGTGACGTAATTTAGATATATTTTTAAGATGATAGAATGCAGTTTTACAGATGCTAGAAACGTGGCTTTCAAGCGAAAGATTGGTATCAAAGAGCACACCCAGGTTCCTCACTGACGAGGACTTGACAGAGCAGCCATCGAGGGTTAGACAGTATTCTAGGGCACTACTTGTGGAGCTTTTCTGTCCAATAATTAAAAATTCAGTTTTATCTGAATTAAGTTGCAGGAAATTACTATTCATCCAATTTTTAATATCAGCTATGCATTCCGTTAATCTTGTGAATTGGTAAGTTTCGTCAGGGTGTGAAGAAATATAGAGCTGAGTATCATCAGCATAACAATGAAAACTAACGCCATGCTTCCTAATGATATCTCCCAGTGGTAGCATATACAGGGTGAAAAGCAACGGTCCTAACACTGAGCCTTGCGGTACTCCATACTGAACTTGTGATCGTGTGACATCTCTTCATTTACTGCTACAAACTGATAACGGTCAGATAAGTAAGATTTAAACCATGCCAATGCAGTTCCACTAATGCCAACATAATTTTCGAGTCTATTCAAAAGAATATTGTGATCGATAGTATCGAATGCAGCGCTAAGATCGAGTAACACTAATAGAGAGATACAACCACGATCAGATGATAAGAGTAAATCATTTGTAACTCTAATTAGAGCAGTCTCAGTACTATGATATGGTTTAAATCCTGAAAATCCTCACATATACAATTTCTTTCTAAAAGGAACATAATTGTGAAGACACTGCCTTTTCTAATATTTTTGATAGAAACGGTAGATTCGAGATTGGTCTGTAATTGACTAATTCTTTAGGATCAAGTTGCGGTTTTTAATAAGTGGTTTAATTACAGCCAACTTAAAAGTTTTTGGTACATATCCTAATGTCAAGGATGAATTAATAATATTAAGCAGAGGATCTATGACCTCTGGAAGCATCTCTTTAATAGCCTAGTCGGTATAGGGTCAAGCATACATGTTGTTGATTTTGATGATTTAACAAGTTTAGCCAATTCTTCTCCTCCTATAGCAGTGAATGAGTGTAATTTTTCCTCAGTGAGACTACAATGTTCTGTCTGAAGTGATACTGTAGTAGACGGCTGCATGGTTATAATTTTATTCCTAATGTTATTAATCTTACTAGTAAAGAAGTTCATAAAGTCATTACTGCTGTGTTGTTTACAAATGTCAGAAGTTGAAGCATTATCCTTTGTTAATTTAGCCACTGTATCGAATAAATACCTAGGGTTGTGTTTGTTTTCTTCTAAAAGAGTTGAGAAATAAGCAGATCTAGCAGTTTTTATGGCCTTTCTGTATGCAATCATGCTCTCTTTCCACAAATTGCGAAAAACCTCCAGTTTTGTTTTCTTCCAGCTGCGCTCCATTTTTCTGGCTGCTGTTTTAAGGGCCCAGTGTGCTCGTTGTACCACGGCGTTGGATTATTTGCTTTAATCTTCTTTAAGCGCCGAGGAGCAACTATGTCTAAAGTGCTAGTAAAGAGAGAGTCAGTAGTTTCTGTTGCAACATCAAGTTCCTCTTGGCTATCTGTAATTCAGAGGAGATGGAACTGATGAGGAAGATTATGTATAAAGCAATCTTTAGTCGCAGCGGTTATAGTCCTGCCATATTTGAAGGAGGATGGCTTTGCAGCCGTAGCTATATTAAGTATACATGATATTAGGTAATGATCTGAGATGTCATCGCTCTGCTGCAGAATTTTAATGGTATCAACATTTAGTCCATGTGACAGTATTAGATCTAAAGTATGATTAAGGCGATCAGTGGGTCCAGATACGTGTTGTCTAACTCCAATAGAGTTTATAATGTCTTTAAATGCCAATCCCAATGCGTCTTTTCATTGTCAACATGGATATTAAAATCACCAACAATTAGTACTTTATCTGCAGCCAGTACTAACTCTGATAGAAAACCAGCAAATTCTTTGATAAAGTCTGTATTGTGCCCTGGTGGCCTGTATACAGTAGCCAACACAAATGTCAAACGGGATTTATCATTTACACTACACAATGTTACATAAAGCACCAAAACTTCAAAGGAATTATATTTGAAACTAGACTTCTGAGTAATACTGAAGTTATCATTATAAATTACAGCAACACCTCCCCTTTTCCTTTCAGACGCGCTCGTGTTTATAACAATAATCTTGGGGAGTGGACTCATTTAAAGTAATGTAGTCATCAGGTTTTAGCCAGGTTTCTGTCAAACACAGCACATCTAGGTTATGATCTATAATCATATCATTAACAATAAGCGTTTTTGGCGAAAGGGATCGAATATTCAGCAACCCGAGATTTATCAATTGTTCATCCGTATTATATCTGTTGTTTATTTGTTGGACATCAATTAAATTTTTACTGTTGAATGGTTTTGATGGTTTTGTATTTACTGATTCGGGGAACAGACACAGTCTCTATGTGATAATATCTAGGTGAAAGCGCTCTATGTGCTGGGATTTAGCTGACTCTGGTGACGTGAGACAGCTAGCAGACGGTTGGTTTAGCCAGTTTGTCTGCTTCCTGACCTGGGCCCCAGTGAGTCAAGGTTTAGCTCTAAGATTATGTGCCAAATTACTAGAGAGAAGAGCAGCACCAGCCCGGGTAGGATGAATGCCGTATCTTCAACAGGTCGGGTCTGCCCCAAAAACTTTTCCAATTGTCTATGAACCTATGTTATTTTATGGACACCACTTAGACAACCAGCCATTGAGTGATGATAATCTGCTAACTATTTCATCACTCCTTTTAACAGGAGGGGCCAGATAAACAGACTGCCGGTGACATCGTGACTTGCGAGTTTACACACCTCTTTAATGTTAATTTTGGTGATCTCCGACTGACGGTCGAACATCATTAGTGCCGACGTGAATAATAATCTTAGAGAATTTACGATTAGCTTTAGCCAGCACTTTTAAATTTGCTTTGATGTCAGGCGCTCTGGCTCCCGGTAAACATGTGACTATGGTGGCTGGTGTCTCTATTTTCACGTTCCCGTGTAATAGAATCGCCAATAACTAGGGCACTTTCAACAGGATCCTCAGTGGGTGCATCACTGAGTGGGGAGAACCTGTTTGATGTTCTAATCGGAACGGCAGAGTGGTTTTTAGATCCGCGACTATGCTGTCTCACAGTCACCCAATTGCCCTGCTGCGGGGGCTCAGCCGGTTTTCTATCATAAGGAGATAGTACTGGATTCTGGTGTTTTGAACCATTTTAAGCCTGGAGACCTGATTTTGGCTGACAAGGGATTCCTAATCCACAACATTCTGCCAGAAGGAGTCACTGTAAACATTCCCCCATTCCTCAGTCACGGCCAACTGACACACAGTGAAGCACGTGCTACAAAGCTGATTGCACAGAACAAAATTCATGTAGAGAGGGCAAATGGCCGTTTAAAAGATTTTAAAATTCTGAAATTGATTCCATCTCACTTGCGGCACTTTGCAGATAAACTGGTTCAGGTATGCTGTGCACTAGTGAACCTCCAAAGTCCTCTCATAAAAGAAGTGGCAACAGAATAGTGCAAAAACGCTCTTGCTCTCCATCCAGCTAATAACATCAGGCTCTTGCTCTCCATCCAGCTAGTAACATCAGGCTCTTGCTCTCCATCCAGCTAATAACATCAGGCTCTTGCTCTCCATCCAGCTCGTAACACCAGGCTCCTGCTCTCCATCCAGCTAGTAACATCAGGCTCCTGCTCTCCATCCAGCTAGTAACATCAGGCTCCTGCTCTCCATCCAGCTCGTAACATCAGGCTCCTGCTCTCCATCCAACTAATAACATCAGGCTCCTGCTCTCCATCCAGCTAATAACATCAGGCTCCTGCTCTCCATCCAGCTAATAACATCAGGCTCTTGCTCTCCATCCAGCTAATAACATCAGGCTCTTGCTCTCCATCCAGCTAATAACATCAGGCTCCTGCTCTCCATCCAGCTAATAACATCAGGCTCTTGCTCTCCATCCATCCATTAACATCAGGCCCCTGCTCTTCATCCATCCATTAACATCAGGCTCCTGCTTTCCATCCAGCCATTAACATCAGGCTCCTGCTCTCCATCCAGCCAGAAACACCTGCTCTTCATCCAGCCATTAACATCAGGCTCTTGCTCTCCATCCAGCCATTAACATCAGGCCCCTGCTCTTCATCCATCCATTAACATCAGGCTCCTGCTTTCCATCCAGCCATTAACATCAGGCTCCTGCTCTCCATCCAGCCAGAAACACCTGCTCTTCATCCAGCCATTAACATCAGGCTCTGCTTTCCATCCAGCCATTAACATCAGGCTCCTGCTCTCCATCCAGCCAGAAACACCTGCTCTTCATCCAGCCATTAACATCAGGCTCCTGCTTTCCATCCAGCCATTAACATCAGGCTCCTGCTCTCCATCCAGCCAGAAACACCTGCTCTTCATCCAGCCATTAACATCAGGCTCTTGCTCTCCATCCAGCCATTAACATCAGGCTCCTGCTCTCCATCCATCCATTAACATCAGGCTCCTGCTCTCCATCCAGCCATTAACATCAGGCTCCTGCTCTCCATCCAGCCAGAAACACCTGCTCTTCATCCAGCCATTAACATCAGGCTCCTGCTTTCCATCCAGCCATTAACATCAGGCTCCTGCTCTCCATCCAGCCAGAAACACCTGCTCTTCATCCAGCCATTAACATCAGGCTCTTGCTCTCCATCCAGCCATTAACATCAGGCTCCTGCTCTCCATCCATCCATTAACATCAGGCTCCTGCTCTCCATCCAGCCAGAAATACCTGCTCTTCATCCAGCTTATAACATCAGGCTCCTGCTCTCCATCCAGACATTAACATCAGGCTCCTGCTCTTCATCCATCCATTAACATCAGGCTCCTGCTCTTCATCCATCCATTAACATCAGGCTCCTGCTCTCCATCCAGACATTAACATCAGGCTCCTGCTCTCCATCCAGACATTAACATCAGGCTCCTGCTCTTCATCCATCCATTAACATCAGGCTCCTGCTCTTCATCCATCCATTAACATCAGGCTCCTGCTCTTCATCCATCCATTAACATCAGGCTCCTGCTCTTTATCCAGCCATTAACATCAGGCTCCTGCTCTTAATCCAGCCATTAACATCAGGCTCCTGCTCTCCATCCATCCATTAACATCAGGCTCCTGCTCCATCCAGACATTAACATCAGGCTCCTGCTCTCCATCCAGACATTAACATCAGGCTCCTGCTCTTCATCCATCCATTAACATCAGGCTCCTGCTCTTCATCCATCCATTAACATCAGGCTCCTGTTCTTCATCCATCCATTAACATCAGGCTCCTGCTCTTCATCCATCCATTAACATCAGGCTCCTGCTCTTTATCCAGCCATTAACATCAGGCTCCTGCTCTCCATCCATCCATTAACTTCAGGCTCCTGCTCTCCATCCAGACATTAACATCAGGCTCCTGCTCTCCATCCAGACATTAACATCAGGCTCCTGCTCTCCATCCAGACATTATCATCAGGCTCCTGCTCTCCATCCAGCCAGAAACACCTCTCCATCCAGCCATTCCAGGTGCGATGTGACACACAGCTTGTTCTCATGGGATTTTCGCATTGCACCGCAACCTCATACAGTAAGAAATATGTCAAAAATTTTTTGATTGTTCAGATTTTTTACAACTATTGTTTAATTCTTAACAAAATGAAGCACGTCTAAATAAATGCCAATTTGGATTGTTGCGCTGACCAGTTGTTGCCACCTGAATAGCCCTGCGTTCCTCCTCTGACAAAGCCATACTGGCCAGGATAGCTTCAGACCCCTGATGACCTAGACTCTACAATTCTAGGAACAGAATGTGCTTCCAAGGTGTGAGGATTCTCTTCAGGCTCAGGTGAGAGAAGCCAGGACATTCCCTGAGAACCTGGCCCCGAGTCTGTTCCTCAGCCAATCACGATCCTCTGCTGTTGGCTCTCGTGTCAGTGGGTTATAAGGCTCATTCGGTGGAGGGAACAGCTCCTCTACAGAGTGTGTGCTCTTAGCTGCTTTGGGTTTCTTCCACTGACATGTGGTGTCAGTGCAGCTGAAATTGTGGATGGCAAAGATGACCAAAGCAGCTGCATGGCTGCATTTGTATTATCCACGTGGGAATTCACATTGTGTAGCAAAAATGCCATCTTTCCCTGTAGAGACCTGTCATGTGAATTATCAGTTTTTGCAATTAGTATATAGTTTGTTTTCAGTTTACTTATGAAAATAAAGCTGTTTACTACAACTCTTGCTGTCCCGTTTCTGTGGCTCAGTGATTAGAGCATTTTGTTAACTGTGCGAAAGGTTGCGAGTTCAATTCTCAAAGAACACGCTGATATGTATACCCTGAATGCACTGTAAGTTGCCTGTCTGACAAATACCAAAAATTACATGTTAAACTATTGTATAGTACTTGTATACTATTGTAACTACACTCCAATCAGCTCACAGTAATGTGAATGTGAGATAACATTTACTACACTAGCTCTCACATTGGGGCTTGTGGATTACATGTTAAAAATATATAGAATATGTGAACAAAATTGGTATATACGGTTTATTTAGGGAACATGTATGGTTTAATTATAAGATAATAAGCATTTGTTGTTGCTATTAGACAATCTATTTAAATTCAACATATATAATTATATACAACTATTATATTAAATGTTTGGAATTTAACTGTGTTATGCTAGTTCAGAGATTGTTTGTATAGTTACCTTAAATACATATAACATATTATAATTCCTCTATCTCTCCCTAGTTTTACTTACCGAGACTCGATAAACTTTGTCCCTCATGCTGGCCCTTACAATACCGGTAAGTAAACCAGCATCTAAGCTGCGCTGTTCTACATGTCCAGATTTATAGTGGTTCTCTCCTCAATCTATGGTTTTTTTATCGTCTAAGAAAAATAACATAACATTAGAAATTGATACGGCCATAGCTAACGTCGTTAGTGCTTCTGAGATGGTAAAAGCGCGTTTTTTTTTTCTGGCGAATTAGCAAATGGTATGCAAACATAAAATCAAACATAATGCAGTTAAAAGATAATCTTTAAAGTTTATGTGGGGCACAATGATCAGGCATAATAATCTTAATCACAAAGAAAATAATATTAAGGTTTATATAAACTAACAAAATAATAAACAAATAAATAAAAAATCGCAGAGAGGCACGCAAAATTAGTTTCTAACATTTTTGGAAAAAACGAATGGGCAATGTTTGTCATGAAAAAGTGGGTAAGTGTTCATACACAGCGCAGATCTTAATGAGCGAGCGTGTTTTTAAATAAAGTTTGAGGAACCTTGATGATGACGTTGATCCACGACGATGGTGTGCTGTAGTCCGTTTATAGCCTACCGTTAGCATTTTATATCTGACGGCTTTATTTGGGCTTCAAAATGTATACATTTTGGATTAACTTGTAAAGATTATCTTGGTAGACAAAACGTGTAAGGGTCATAACTCTTTGTTGAACACAGATCTTATTTTTTGCGATTTTCCAAAAGTCTATGAGGAAAATGAATGGCTTTTTTATCGAGGGAACCCATGCGCCGCTAACTTCCGGGTTGGCCTACAAAGTGACGTCATTACTTCGGCAATCTATTCCAACACCATTTTTACACCACTACTCAGCCTGCGCCGGAAGTTCTTGGAAGAAACAGGAAGTAAACCGGAAGTGCACGGGAAACTCGTCTATAGTTCCTTGTTAGTTTGTCGTGTCGACATCATTGATTTCGCAGCAGCTGGGATGTGTTCTATTATGGATATTTTTTACAATAACAGTCTGGATGATGGGCCAATGAACACAAATACTGTGCCTGTAGATGTGAGTCTACATGGGAAAATAATTAATAAGAGACTTCGTTAAGACACAAAAAAAAGTGGCTGAAGTGGCTGCATTGTGTTATTGCTTTCATTTTTATTTTTAACTCTCAATGTGAACTGTATTATTAACTTACCATTGTGTTATTATGTATTTTACCAATATATTCAACACTAAATGTTGTTATAATTTATTTATATATATATATATATATATATATATATATATATATATATATATATATATATATATATATATATATATATATATATATATTCTTAATTGTATGACCATTTGCGATTTTAGACACTGCTCCTGCAGTATGACGTCATAAGACCGCGCCGGTCCTGCATCTGTTGTGATTCTGCAGAAGAGAGGTTTGTGTTTTAGCGTTTAAAGTGTTTAAATCGATGCAGAATGAATGCATGACACACATTGTCTATAATATCTAACATTTATCAGCGTTGTGTGAGTAAAGTAACATAATAAACGCACGAGTAACAGAAGGAACTAATTTCGCTCTTTATCGTGATTCAGTTCAAACATGAATTCAGCCTCTGGCGAGTGACGAGAGAACCGGAGCTTTCCACTCTCTGAGTCAATTGAACCTAGTGATTCACTATAAATTATTCAGTGATTCAAAGCGCTGTGTTTCTATTTCTATCTCGATTTCTACAAATCATCAAATAACTAAACTGACTAATATATTAAGGGTCTGTAAAATCAGAATTCAACAGAATTCAAGTCTGTTAAAAGGCAAGTCTTTTTTTAGACAATGAAAGAGGTGTTTTGTTAATATCAAAACTGCATCTAAGAAAAACATTGACACCACCAAAAATAAATGGTTAGGGAAAATATTCAACAGAGAAATTATTTTTAATAATTAAGTCACCAAACTTTTGTTTTTAGATAAACATGAATGAATTCATGATAAATGCAGTGATCAATCGTTAGATCTCTTTTTGTTTAAATCTCTTCTTCATCTAAACTAGTTTGGGTTAATATGTTTCCCTCATTTGAGTGGGAAGATTTTTTTTGGATTTCTCAGTGGGTATTGTGTAGCAAATAAAACCAAAGAAGTGTCATTTAACATTGTTGACAGAATATATTCTTAGAAACACACATTAGATATGAGATGTCTAAGTGTTAACATGAACTGAAACCTTGTCTTAAATCTGTTTTACTTAATTCAAATGAATATGACTTTTCCTAAAGAAAAATAGATATTATTGATTTGTAGGAGTGTCCCCGACTAAGGATTTACACATTCGAATCAGGATTGTCGAATCTTTCTATAGTCGACTGATAGTCGAATCATCAGTGTGTGAATGGGTTGGGAGGGGCTCAACACTATAGTCAGCAGGAGGGTAAAACTGTTTTTATTTTATTTTACACACTGCACTAGGGATGTGACGGTGGCATAATTTTCCCACCGGTTAATCGACGCGTGACAACATCGGTGATATACCAGTATCACCGACTGGGTTTTTAAATCACTAATTCTATATAACCAGAAGTAATGCACACGGCCGCCCGGGCATTAATAACTCCTGCTGCGTTTGTGTTGCAACACTCGTTCTGAACATGCCTTATTAAGCGGACACATTCAGTTTTTATTTGTATACTGTCGGTTCTCTAACTGAACTAAATTATTGTATTACTAGGCCTATACAAAATCAAAACTGGTAATGGATTTCTTATTTAGGTTTAAATAAAAGGTAATGTGGTGGATAAACATTCGTTAAACGTTTTCTCATAACATTTTAAAGCCGCGATCGAACATAATTACTGCAGACATGATTTGCGTTTCACATTTTGCAAAATTAAATTAAATCGGCAAAATTGCCTGTGCCAGCATGCTTTCAGTGCAGTGCGACATCGACATAACAAAAAACAATTAAAAAAAAAAACATTAATTTAGCCTACAGAATTAAAATAGAACAGAATATACATTTCTAATAATAAAAAACAAAACAAAAAATCAAGTCAGAATCAAGTCACAGAGGATAAAAAATGTGTGCAAAATGCCAAAGTGCAGGGGAACACACACACACACACACACACACACATTAGACATTGAGCACCCCCATATTGCCAAAATGGTATGATCCTCCTTTCATAACACCCGTGAAGTTTCGACTGTGAGATCTGCATGTCGATGCATCGAATCTTCGACTATTCGGGGTCACCCCTATTGATTTGTTTTTGTTTTTAGGAAAATGTTACATTCAAACTAAATGGAGTCATTTAAAACATATTTTTTCAGAATTTTTCATTTTCAAAAAGAGTGGAGTCATTTAAAAAAAAAGTCTGAAATTAATTTAACATGTTGATGTGCTTTAATTTTAAGTTCAACTTTTTTTTTTCTTTTTTTTTCATTTGTTGTTTCAATTTATTCTTCCAAAATGTGAAAATGTGTCAAGAAACTTGCTGTTGAATTCTGTCATTTCGAAAGTTCAATAAAAATAAAACAAAGTATCACTACTGAACTTGGATAGATTTAATGTGGATTTATTTTTCTTTCTGTTAATTGTTCTCATCTTAAACAGGACAAACACACAGACTGAGATCCACGTGACACACTATTATAATGATGGCGTTTATTAAAGAGGAGAGTGAAGACGTGACGATTGAAGAAACATTGAGAGTGAAAGATGAAGAAACTGAGGAACAAACAGGTTAGTTTCATTCTCAAAGCTGAATTATGACCTAATATTGTGTTGGTCTCCCTTTTGCTGCCAAATCCTGACCCGTTGAGACAAGATGGACAAGATGTTAGCAGCAGATCCTTTAAGTCCTTTAAGTTGCAAGGTGGGGCCTCCATGGATCAGACTTGTTTGTTCAGCACATCCCACAGATGCACATGGAAGTAAAAACCTGGTAAAGCTCAAAATAATGATGCTTTACTTTACTGACAAACCTGCACTTAACAATTAATCAGTTTGTGGTTCCTTCAAATTTTCTTCAGCAGGTAATGTCATTGCCGTACGATAATTTGCTGTCGGGACACTTAGGGGTAACGAAAAAGTACAACCATGTTTTACAGCATTGTTTGGTACGGTTTGAAGTGTGATGTGGTGGTGTATTGCAAGACTTGTCATGTTTGCCAGTATGCTGGGAAACCAATACAGGTGATTGCACCAGCCCCATTAATCCCAGTTCCTGTCATAGTGGAACCTTTTGAGCATGTGATAGTGGATTGTGTTTTGTCAGTTCATCTTTTGTGACATCAAAATAAATCACAGACAATGAACTAACCATTCCTTGACAACAGCATTGACTGTTAGGAAAAAAGTATATTACTAAGTTAAAAATAGTAGAAAGAAGACACATGCAGTATTATGTGAAAATCAAACAATACACCAGCAAATAAGTACAAGTTCTGTATTGATAAATTAGTTTTTAATGCATCCAGATATATACTAACAGCCTTTGTAGGAAGATGTCCACTTTCAGTTGGAGTTGGGCAGTTAAAAATATTCCATTTTATAAGTATATAGTTTTTCTATTCACTGGGACATTGTTGGAAAATTTGGCTTCATCCAATTTATTGTTATAGTTTTTGTGCACTTAATTAGAGTACATGCAAAATATTTCTTGCTTAACTACACCAATCCTGGGGTATCTCTTCAAACAAAAAAAACAGAGAGGTAGAAGGCGTGTCTTATATGTAAAACTTTCATCATCTCAGCCTTTTACCCCTTGTGGATATTTGTGGATTTAAATGTGGATTTTTTCAGACAATCCCAGAATATATACGTGTGGTCTCCTACCTTCCCACACCCTCCAGCTTCTGGACCGTTAGCATATCGCCTATAATGCCAATATTTGGTAACCAGTTTTTATTGATGATTATGCACACAGATACCCGAAAGCATTTCCACTCTTTTATCGAGGATCCATTGAGAGCAGATCAAGAGGAGACTTGTGTGAACTTCAGACAGACCGGTATCCCAGAATGCATCTCACACTGACCAGCAAGCGTCAATAGGACGAGAAACCCAGTGTAATTTAAAAATACTACTGTTAATGTGTCACAAAATGTAGTTTTAAGTCTTTTTCAGGCGAGAATGTACTTGTTTAAAGATTAAATCTGTGGTTTATTTATAAATAGAGCAGCTATTTGGCAATTTGATCTGCCGTATTTGGAGTTGTGAGATCCAGTCGATCAGCGGGTGCTCAGCGCTCGTTAACCCGCCGAAAGCAGCCTTTCCTCGGCTAGTCCTTCTGACTTTTCCGTGGGCTTTGATGTTCTGTGGTGGTTAAACATGAGATATCAGAAAAATGAGAAAAGAGGCAGGGTTGTGTTTTATAGTTAATTTTTTTATAAATATACATGCATAATCAAGGTATGCATTGCCTGAACCACATTTGTGTGGCTAATAATATGTTTAAGATTTTTTTAAATAAAAAAAAGAGGCAGAGACTGGTGTTTCATGACATATTTCATTTTATTGTAGCCTAAAAAAAAGGCATAGTTGCGTTTCATGACATATTTATTTTTATTGTAGCCTAGAATAAACGTTTCTCAGTACCAAGTACGCAAACTTCTGACTTGCGTCCGTGTAATTCAGACTTGCCAAGTTCGACTCCGGAGAACAGGAGGACACAAGTCCAGTATTCCGCTAATGGAACAGCAGCGTTCTTGATAGTGTCACTCAGTGTATACATGTATATTTTAGGCTAGAATAAATACAAAAAAATATGATAAAACACCACTTTTTCACACCACAAAAGAAACATAGCCACACAAATGTAGTGCAGGCAATGCATTATCTTCACTGCATGTATATTATAAACAAAACAAAATATAAAAAAAACACTGCCTCTCTTTTTGTTTACTTAAAAATAATAATAATATGTGGTTCAGAAAAGTGTGCATATTATTATCACTGTAATTAAATGAAATATGACATAAAACACAGCCCAGCCCCAGTCACTTTTGAACAGGGCCGTGCACAGACATTTGGAAGGGCAGTGGCCCAAACCAAAAAAGGGGGTACTATAACGGGGTTGAGTATCACCTTAATCTAGAGAATGAATAACAAACCTTTTACAGTCATATTGTAAATACAATTGTTAGGCTTTTGTGCTAATTCAATTTAATTTTTTGTAATAATGCTTCTAAAAGGTTGATTCTGCACAATTTTGATGATCTTATATTTAATGCTATTTAAAATGTAGATAAGAATAGCTTCAATTATTGAATATATTTTGTAGTCAAAGGTCATGTTAATGATTGTCAGTTTTGTTCAAAATAAATAAAGCAACAGTTTTTCAATAGCGGAAGAATATGTAAAAGTATGGTGTTTGGGGTAAAAGGCATCATATTTAACATGATCATAAACAGCGGCTGACTTTCACATCTGTTGACATGACATGGTCAGACTCAGATTGTAATATAATATATTAAGTTGGGTTTCCACATTAGAGATAATCACCATATTTATAATGAATCCATCAGATTTTAAATTATGATAATAATCATCATATAATAAAAAAATCTTTAGCCTACTGTAAAGCTTTATTAAATTATTATGGGATCTCATTCAATGCTTTCAGAATCTTTACGTTAAGACAATAGTTTCTGTATTTTTATTTTAACATATTTTAATATTGAACAATAATTAATTGTTTTATTTATCAAAATAAACAGTACATAGTGCAGACTTTGCAAACAGGATTTTTTTTTAAACAAGTATTAACTTAGACATGATTAACCCCATTGTACCCTATGATACAAAAAATTTAGAACATTTATAGTATATTACTTTTTTAATAGTATATACTACTTGTTAATAGCTATATATGTTTAATTGTATATACTACTAATTGTATAAAATATCATAAATATAATGTTATAGATACTAGTATTAACTCAGAAAATGGATTATAATGGGAAATGTACTTTATAGGAGTTAAAGTGTGACAAACTGTCTAAATATTCTATATGATTTACCCTCTGATATGATGGAGACTTGAATCCATATTTGCAAAGTTGAATGGGCTTTAGCCTCCCTTTTTGAGTCCATTAGTCTTCTTTTTTCTGAAGTCATTGTTTCGAGTCTACAAAGTGTGCTGATAAGAGCAAATGATGTGTTATTTATATTAGATCAGAACAAGTACAATAATTTGATAAGACAATTATCTTCCAGAACGTGAATATTTTGCACAAGTTGTTAGCACTATTAGAAGACCATAGCAAAAAATTACCGGCCATTACGGGCCACCCCCCTGTGCACGGCCCTGCTTTTGAATACGATCGCAAATGGACAATCAAGTGAACATGACACACGAGCATATTCGAGCAAAAGCCAGCATATATTAGTTCTGACGCAGAAACAAAACAAAACAATGTTTCCTTTTTTCTTTTATCTGCCATCTCTCTCTTTCGACGCTCGGCTAATGTCCGTCTGTCCTGTGTCGTGTCTTTTGAATAATGACGTGCACTGAGCGCTCTGTTCTCCCCATCATTAGTAGATACGCCCCTTACTGCTGATTGGCTAAAAGTTTGTTTATGCACTCGACTGAGTCTGTTTTGTAAAGCTGTTTTGAAATAACACTTACCCCACCTTTAATGGTTAAGCCCGGCTTTCAGTGTTTTTTTTAATTAATTTTATATTTTTACTTTAAATGTGATAATTTAATGATAACTGCTTGTGATGTCTGTAATTGTGTCTAAGCAGTCTGTACTCTAAACAACAATGCCCATTTTACTAGTTATTTGCTATGAATCTGAATAATAACAGTTGTGCTGACATGCAAATCGTGCTTTTACCTTATATTTTTGTTTACGGTTCTCCAATTTTTTCTTGGCCCAGGACGGGGTGATACTTCCCTTAAGGCCATCCTGGGAGATAAATGCCCTAGAAAAATACAACACAATCTGTGCTACCCACAAATAAGACGCTGTAAAACAATACTAGTTATTAAATAGTATGTGGTTACTTACTCATATCCTTTGGTTGCCACATTTCACCGACCTGTAAATAAAGGAGCGCCACGTAATTAAATGATGCGTATCATCTTCAGTCCCTATGAGAGATTTTAAAACACCATCAACTATCAATGGACAATACCTGAACAATACAATTTTAAAGTATTACAACAATCAATTGAAGAGGTTCTCTGTATTAAAAGAATGCGAAGCGAGAAGCTATAAGTTATATTACTAGCCTGAGCTTGCTTGCGACGATAAGGCTGTTAAATAACACAGCTTGACAGACGATCTGTGCCATTGTAATGGGTAATATTTTTAATAAATCACATTAAGTAGAATAATAAAAAAAAATCGACTTACATTTATAAGATGTATTATCCAACGGAACATCGTCAGTCATCCTGAAGTGAAAAAAATAGCTCATACATCTATGTGTTTGCACCCTTTTAGCCACGCCCCTCCGCTACATAATCACAGCTGCAACCGTTGAGTGCATGAAGTGTCCAACAGTACACACTTCTTTTAACTGTTGAATAAGTACATCATCTGGGTACTCAAGGTGCACTTGTTTTCTTTCTTTCTTTGCATTTTTTTTCAGTGTGAACACACTACTTCCACTATGTATACTACAAAATGGCGAAGAATAGTGCACAAGTACGCGATTTGAGACACAGCTCTGGTGTGAGTTGCATAGATTTTTGGCCATGGCGGATATTATCTGTGCTTTTGTCACAATTTCTCCTCTGTTGCACCACCGTTATCTACTTTACTTAGTCCTTCAGAACTTTTTGTTTGGTCATCTAAATGTCAAACAGCATTTGACAATATTAAAGTGTTGATGTGTAGTGAGCCTGTTCTGAATGCTCCAAAGTTCTCCTTGCCGTTAAAATTGGATTAGTATGGCACACTTTATCTTAGCGTCCTTTCCATGGTGATTCATTGATTTGTCACTATAATGAGATTGTCTTGTGTGTTAACGTTCTCTGGGATGACTGAACACTCATACATGTCTTGTAACCAGCATACCTAGAGTAGGGCTGGGTATTGTTCAAAATCTTTCGATCCAATGCCAATTTCGATACCTCAGTTTCGATACCGGTTCCTAACGATACTTTTTTCGATACCATATGTTTTAAAATCCATTTCAACATCAACAAAAATACATTAAACAAATGTAATTAAAACAAATTCTAGTAACAGTTCTCACTCAGGGTAACATTATTATTAAAACTGGTTGTGCTTTTTGGATAGGGGTACGCCAGCAGACACTATTATTGCATTTTCTTTTGAACTTTTTATTAATTAAAAGAATCTTGAAAATTATTATGATTTATTTTTTTATTTTTAAAGTCTAATAAAGTAATGAAATGTAAAATAACAATGCATAGTTTCACTGTATAAATTGATAAAGTTATTCATAAAAGAGCTGCGAGTAATTTTCTTTGCCTTTTGTTGTTGGATTGACATTAATGGCTTAATCTTCAGCAGGTTTATTAGACGCTGCCCCTTTAAGACCGAATGCAGATCTAATAATATCATTCTCCCATTGATTTCTCCAAACTGTTTAAGCCCATTTAAGATAAACTGTGTTTAAGTGAATACTCTTCAAGCCAGCCATTTTGACATATAGCCAATTTGTTGCGTTTGATGGTTTAGTCGCATTATGTGCAAGTCGGTCCGTTTAACAGTGCACAGTAGCCTACACACACGCACGCACACACACACACAACCACACTGAACTTGGAAACAGCGTCTATTGCGCGGCAGATTATAGTGCTTTTAATTTAGTCAAACACGTCCTGCAATTTAGCCAAAGTGGTGACTGCATTTGACAACAATCACACATTGTGCTGACTCTGACGTTACGTTTATGTTTAGGGAGAAATGACAGCACATGCTGAGAAGGAAAGGAATTTGTGCTAGATGGAACGGGGATATAGTTTATAACAGTTTTACCTCATATCTTCTTTGTATAATCCTTGGAAGCGAAAATAAAAGAAGATTAATATCACAGCCCACCGTCACTCATTAAACTGACTGTCGCACTGTAGCTCCGCGTGAGCGATCTCTCTCTCTCTCTCTCTCTCTCTCTCTCTCTCTCTCTCTCTCTCTCTCTCTCTCTCTCTCAGGCTAACAGAGGATTTTATGCACTTAACTTAGTCAATACTTTCAGAAAACAATTTCAAGATGACGTCGGCTGTTGTGCTTTTACAGTGTGTAAGTGAATGTCGTGATATTACTGATCATGTGAATATTTTGCGGCGCCGCTGTGAATACATTGTAGGGGAAACACTGCATGCAAGTATGCTACAGGCTCACACAGACACAGCCGCTTGGCTTTTGGAACCGAAATTTGGCACCGAAAGATAAATCATTTTCCAATACTCATAGTATCAAAGTTTTTCGTTCGATACCATAAAAGTATCGGCGTTCGGTGCCCAGCCCTACCTAGAGTAAGCAAGGTTTGGGATAATCAACCGAGAGTTCATTAAGTTAACCTTTATACAATACCCCCTGAAGTATTAAGCTGGATCAAGTGTGTTTAATTAGAGTTGAAGCTAAACTCTGCAGGCCTGTGGCCCTCTAGGAAATGAGTTTGACACCCCTGCTTTAGGGGCTCTGCATGGGTCAGACTGTTTAAAAGAGCCCTAGTATGAAAACAATAGCTCAAACAGTAGAGCATGGCGCTAGCAACGCCAAGGTCATGGGTTCGATTCCCAGGGAAAGCAAGAACTGACAAAAATGTAAAATGTGTATCTTGAATGCAGTGTAAGTTGCTTTGGATAAAAGCGTCTGCCAAATGCATAAATGCAAAAAAATGCATAAATGCAAATATAAAATATATTACCTGATCCTGTATGGCAAAACATGGGATTTCCAAATAAAGATCATTCTTATGTAGATTACACTTTTTGAACAACTGGGCCCAGAAGACTCTGGTGTATCTTCAGCTGGATTCTTAAAGGGTTACTTCAGCGATTAGCATTAAGCTTTGTATCAGTAGAAACCCGGGAGTATATTCAAATTATCGTACTTTCTCCCCTCATATGACCCTGAGATGAGAGAATTAAGTATTTTATTAATATAAAAATTAGTATAAAAATTCCTCCGATGAATCAAATATCGTCATTTTCGGCTCGGGCAGCAGCGAAGATTCATGTAAACGGAGCGGATGAGAGCAAAGTGAGTGTGTCAGTTTTTCAAATTAACTTCCTTGGAAAGTTAAGCTCTCAAAGACATGATCTGAAAATGCGGCAGACTGATCACGCGCTGTGAATGTATGCGGCCACGAATCCCGCGATTACCTCAGCTCAGCTCATGTGATGAATGCTCCTGCTGCGTTTGTGCCGTGACACTCAGGCTCACTCACCTTATGTTGAACAGACAAGTTCAGTTTTTAATTGTAGTGTCTCTAACTGAACTGATTTTATGAAAACAAACGCGGTGTGCAAGTGATCCAGCCAGTAGCCATGCCTAGAGTAGGAGGGCAGCTTAATGTATTCTGTGAATTGTTGTCTTTCATCCCCATGAGACAAAAATACATTTTCTGTGTTTTCTCAGTCTAGAAGGCACCAAATTCAAAAATAATTTCACATTTCTACTACATTAATGACGCAGTTTAAATACAGATTCATCTTCCCAGCGCTGTAGTACCCCTTTAATTGAGAAGATTCTGTGGTGCTGCAGCAGTCATAAGTCTGATGTACTCCAAGTAGGACAAATTTCTTTTTCAGTCTTCATCTAGGGGTAAAAAGGTGTATATTATGGGATTAATATCCTGCCATGATTCAAAACTGAAAATAAAGTTCTGAAAGGTTGAAACTAAGTGTTCGAAAACTCAAAATCTTACAAAAAGAAGTTTTGCAAGATCGAAAAATAAGATTTGCAAGCTTGCAAAATGTAAAAAAAATTAAAAAAATCTCTGCAAACATTGTTGTTGTTTTTTATTTTTCCTTCTTCAGAAGTGCAACACTCTTTTTTATGGTGTTGTGCAATCATTTTTTCAGAGTTTTGAATTTGTCACTGTTATACCAGTGTATTTTTTGTTTTCCACGTTTGAAACCTTGTAAATGCTGATCTGAAAACTGGTGTGTGAATGTGTGAAATAAAGTTTTGAAACTCTGAAAACTGGGGTTCGAAAGGGCGAAACTTATTACATTACATTACATTTGCTATCCTATTGCAGTCTATTTTTTCAGAGCTGAGTTTACAACACCCACTTTGCGGAGAACCGGCCATACAGTTCTGAGCTTGACTCAAAATCATAGAGTCAGATGGCACTAAGGTGGGATGTGACATCCATCGTACATAAGTACCATTGAAACTTATCTCTCAATGGGTCAAACTGCTGGAAACATTGTTGTTTGGTGTCTGAGACTGTGTAAGAACTATCCGGACGCCAACTTTGGTTGGACGATTATGAGCTCTCAACCAATGATGCGCTGAAGCTACACAAGGACCGCCCTCCTCATTTCCATGTTGCACACGGAAAAGTTAAAATGAATGAATGAATCAATAAATAAATGTAAAAATAAATGAATGCATAAATATAAAAATAATTAATTAACAAATAAATACAAGTTAAAATATTTTTATAAAATGTATAAAAGGGAAAAATACACAATTTTATAACATGTATTTATCTATGTATCTGCTTATTTACATATTTGTATATTTATTCATTTATTTACTTATTCATTTATTTATTTTTAATATATGCAGGTTTGGTCCTCCATAGGTTTGGTCCACCATAGCAGTCGGTCAATCCCACCTCTCCAGTAAATATGACTTGATTGGACTGTACGTCAGCAGACAGCAAAGCATTGGCCAAGAGCATTAAGGCCCTCCTCCAGGCTTTTTTAAAGTTAAGGTTGCGGCTTCATTTTCGCTCAGTCTGAGTTTCAGAGATTCAGAGCAGAGCTGCGTGACAACGCTGCCACAAATGACGTGAGTCGCAAGCTCAGAACTGTATGGCCGGTTCTCCGCAAAGTGGGTGTTGTAAACTCAGCTCTGAAAAAATAGACTGCAATAGGATAGCAAATGTAATGTAATGTAATAAGTTTCACTTTCAACCCCAGTTTTCAGAGTTTCAAAACTTTATTTCACACATTCACACACCAGTTTTCAGATCAGCATTTACAAGGTTTCAAATCTGGAAAACAAAAAATACACTGGTAGAACAGTGACAAATTCAAAACTCTGAAAAAATGATTGCACAACACCATAAAAAAGAGTGTTGCACTTCTGAAGAAGGAAATCTCAAAAACAAAATTATGTTTGCAGAGATTTAAATTTTTTTTACCACTTTGCAAGCCTGCAAAACTCAGTTTTCAGAGTTTCAAAACTTTTTTTTCACACATTCGCACACCAGTTTTCAGATCATCATTTACAAGGTTTCAAACGTGGAAAACAAACTATCCACTGGGAGAATAGTGACAAATTCGAAACTCTGAAAAATTGTTTGCCCGACATCGTAAAAAAATGTTGCAGTTCTGAAGAAGGAAATTTAAAAAACAACAACAATGCTTGCAGAGATTTTTTTATTTTTTTTACATTTTGCAAGCTTGCAAATCTTATTTTTCGATCTTGCAAAACTTCTTTTTGTAAGATTTTGAGTTTTCGAACACTTAGTTTCAACCTTTCAGAACTTTATTTTCAGTTTTGAATCATGGCAGGATATTAATCCCATAGTATATAGATGGTTTTGATACTTTACATGTGTGGTGTTTCATGATTTGTCTCTTTTTGCCTTAGACCTGACGGTGCTGAAAAAGGAGAGTGAAGTACTGAATGAAATGGAAGAGAAAGATAAATTTAAGAATAATTATTTCATAGCCAGGGAAAACACTAAAAGAGTTCACACTAGAAAGAAGCTGTACACATGCCCTCAGTGTGGAAGGAGTTTCAGTAGTAAAGGAAACCTTAACGTCCATATGAGGATTCACACTGGAGAGTGTCCTTTCATCTGCCAACAGTGTGGAAAGAGATTCGCTCTAAAAGGAAACCTTAAAAACCACATGAGAGTTCACACTAGAGAGAAGCCTTACTCATGCCCTCAGTGTGGAAGAAGTTTCAGTAGTAAAGGATACTTTAACGTCCATATGAGGATTCACACTGGAGAGTGTCCTTTCATCTGCCAACAGTGTGGAATAAGTTTCACTCAAAAAGGAAACCTTAAAAAGCACATGAGAGTTCACACTGGAGATAAGCCTTACACCTGCCCTCAGTGTGGAACAACTTTTGCAGAAAAAGGGAGCCTTAACAGGCACATGCGGATTCACACTGGAGAGAAGCCGTATACATGCCCTCAGTGTGAAAAGAGTTTCAACCTAAAAGGAAACCTTAATTGCCACATGAGAATTCACACTAGAGAGAAGCTTTACACCTGCCAACAGTGTGGAATAAGTTTCAATCGAAAAGAACCCTTACCACACACTTGAGAATTCACTCTGTAGAGCAACTCTACACATGCCCTCAGTGTGGAAAGAGTTTCAATCAAAAACGAGACTTTGAAGACCACATAAGAGTTCACACTGGAGAGAAGCTGTTCGCCTGCCAACAATGTGGAATAAGTTTCAATCGAAAAGGAAACCTTAACCGGCACATGAGAGTTCACACTGGATAGAAGTTATTTAAATGTGGTCTCTGTGGGAAAAGTTTTTACCATAAAATAGCCCTTGAGTTCCACATGAGTATTCATGTATGAGAGAATTGGTTTCATATGTCAAAAGTGTGGAATGAATTTCACAAACAGATGTTTGCCTCATGTTTGAGAGACTGTATAATGTGCTGATTATTGTTACAGTACTAAATCACCTTAGAGGCCTGAATTCCCAAATAATGTCCAGTGTCTCGAGAGGAGTAAAGAGGCCAGGGTCAGAATGTGTCGATTAGCCGAATGAAGAATGATCTTGTTACAATTTTACATGTCAACTGAAGTATAAATCTGTATCAACTTCAATACATAAAACTCAGTAGGCCTGCACAAAATAATAAAAAAAACTACAGCAAACAGGCTTTTTGATTCAAAAGACAGAGACGTGGAGATCTGGCAATTGCAGCTTATCCACAGTCGGGCCAGTGCGAGCCAGGGCTTTCAACGGGCCGGGTGGGGCTAATAGCCTCTGTCCTGTAGCGCTGAGCTTAAAATCACACTGTGTTTCCAGTGCATTTCTGTTTTTAAAGGGCACCTATTCTGCCCCTTTTACAAGATGTAATATAAGTCTCAAGTGTCCCCAGAGTGTGCCTGTGAAGTTTCAGTTCAAAATTCCTAACAGATCATTTAATATACCATTTTGAAAATGGCAATTTTGGGGTTGAAGAAAAATGAGCTGTTCTGTGAGTGGCTCCTTTAATGCAAATGATCTGCTGCTCCCCACCCGAGAGGGCGAGGCCTACACAGCTCGTTTACAGCAGTGAACACGTGAATGAAAACTGTAACATGATATCTGTTTGTTTTAATGATCACCTTCATGTGACGTTGCAGTTCTTCATCATCATTAAATTTTATCATCTGCATGCTTTTTAAAGCCATATCACTCTCAACTTAAACACACACATGCTCCTGTCGCATGCGCGCAGAGCTGGATGTCAGCATATTCGTGAGTAGTCTATTAAACTATACTAGTTCTCCCTCAAACAATAGAAGATAAACAGGAATTCACTCACTGCTCTTGACTGACTGAACTTTAGTAGCTTTAATAAGAACACATTTCTTACTTGGATGCTGCTGTTAATGCTTTGGAGGAGATAAACATGTCGGACTGTGAACAGCTCAGCTACAGCTCTCTGAGGGAGGTGTCTGTGCTAGTATGTCAGGGTCCATCAAGACGTGTGGGCGGAGCCTCTGCAGTGCTACATCACACTGCAGGAATCTGGAAACAGCTTGTTCTGAGACATTGCTTATGATTTATGGGGATTTTTAAAAAGGGAGTGGCTGGAGTGATACTTCCTGTCTGCCGATCTCTGCAGTGATCTGCATCCAGCTGGTGTGCGTCCCTGGGCGCTTCGGCACAGACTGTGAGGTTTCCTCTCATTAAAATAGCTCACACGTGGCACGTCCTTTTCAGGATGTCTCGCCCGTGTGCTTCTGGGTGCGGTCGGTCTCTGTGCCCCCTTCTGATGGGCACAATCACTGTCCGATGTGCTTGGGCTTACGGCATGCTCATGCAGCGCTCGCGGGTGAGTCATGTTTCCCACTGTGGGAACATGCCCATCTCGGTGTTACGGTCAAGACTCCGTGATCTCCATGCAGCTGCCGGAGTGAGAGTCCCCTCTGCCACACCCAAATCTGCGGTCTCCACGAGAGGCGGCACTTTGGCTGGTGGCCAGAATGATCTGAGGGTAACGGTGTGGAATAAAGCCCCGGCACTCATGCCTCGGCCCACACCCCCCTCTCATGCACTGAACCCACCGTCTACTCAACCGAGAACATCGGGGCTGGCTCCTGCCGTCCCGACTGTCTCGCTTGGTGACGGGGAAGACGAGGAGATGTTGATCGCCACATCACAAGGTGAGCTGGAGTCATCTGAGGATGATGATTCGGCTGTGCTCCCGCCGCTGGGTGGTGCAGCATTGCCCGAGTCTGACCCAGAGTTGACAGCCATGCTTTAACGCGTGTCCTTCCCTGGTGTCCTCTGTCAGGACGTAGCCATTAACCGTGCCCCCACACCAGGACGCTACGCCTCCTATGTCCGGGCCGGTAACGCTGCCTCACTGCCCCACCCGGGGTACGCCTGTTGCCCGAATGACCCTGCTGGTACAGTTCCTGGGAGCCTGGTGTCAGCATCTGGGACTGTCCCGCTGGATCACGAGGACCATCAGGTTTGCCTATGCGATTCAGTTCGCGCAGGCTCCTCCTCCTTTCTTTCGGGGAGTCCGCTATACCATGGTGGGGTAATGCGTGTGGAGGTTGCCACCCTGCTGGCGAAGGGTGCGATCGAGCCTGTCCCTCCCGCCGAGATGGAGTCCAGCTTCTACAGCCCCTTCTACAGCCCCTACAGAACCATTTCTTCTTCTCTTGTGAGCCGATCTTCACTCTACACACACACACACACACGACACTCCTCCCAACTGGACTGTTTACCTTTTTTCCGGCTACACTGAGTTTCTACGTGACTTCAGCGCAAGACTACAGCTAGCCGTCTAAAACACTATTAGGTGAATTTAAGTGGCTATACGCATCTCGTTGTCATGTAAGAACCTTGTTCATGTTAGACAGATATTTTAATTGGATTTTGTGTCTGTTAAGAGGCACAAAGACACCCTATACGTTTATGCCCCCATAACTGCCGTTTTAGCTGAGTGGAGGCTCTGGGCATTAACTGTAATAGCACCATGTTGCAAGCACCAATCCGGTTCGTTTTTTTTTTTTTTTCTATAGACAGTACTCTCAAAGGTATAACGATCAAGATTAACTTAAAGATTCCCCAGAGTTGTCCTTTAACCCTTTATTATTCCTGAAAAAAATTTCCTAAAACGCTTTAAAAAAACATACCCGAAGTAAATTGCATGCTGTTCTTGAACCATTTGGAGTATATGCATATTTTTGGTCTCTTTTAAAAGTGACAATCTAAGGTTTGTTCCTAAACAGTCAGAATCACTACAAGTCATACTGGTATTGAGTAATAGAACTTTGAAAACACTGAAAAAAGAAAATATGTAAATCCGCTAAAAAAAAAATTGTAAAAAGATGCCTGCAGATGACTATAGCTGGGAGCTATTAGCTGGAAAACACAATGGGATCACAGCATGAAGCCTCACCAAGTCCAATTTCTTATTTGATAACTATACCTTTAGAAAATGAGTGTTTTGCACATGCTTATCTAAATTCATGTCTAGGCGCTTTCCAAAAAAGCCACTTGGAGACTCCAAATTACCCTTTGTAACCATTGACACATGCTGCTATTCTTGAATGCTTTTATGTACAGACATACTTTTGGGCTCTAATGAAAGGTTACACTTAGAGCTGTTCTATTCCTTATACAGATTTAAAATAATTTTGTGAATAATTGCTGAGACATGAACATTATAGTGTTTTTTATAGTGTATATTATAATGTTTTTGCAATTCATGAAACTAAGCTTTGTGCAAATAAAGACAAAACAAGTGTTTAAAAAACATAGTATTTATAAAGCTCTTTGATATTACAACTCAAACTCATTTATAATAAGAATATATAATATCAAACTATTAGCACACTTTACATGTCAGTGCCTCCACCTCTGCCTCTCCGGGAATGTGGCATCTCTGCAGGTGTACTCCCCTCCGTGTCCAAAATGCTCTCACGGTCTCAATGATAATCTGTGACATAAAAAACAACGAATGAATAAATACATTTTAAAAACACTAACACGCTTCAAACTTCACTCTTCTTCAGAAATGTCCTCCTCCAACTGATCACTCACTCCGATAGCACTGCACAATTGCCTATTTGAGTGAGAACCGTGCATTTCCGTGTTATATTTAGCGTCTAACACGGAAAACCCCTGGTTTCCCCTATGACTGCGCTATTGAGCAATAGCCAGTCTCCACACACTTGGACGTGTCATCTTTCTGTGTGCAGCCAAATCTAGACCAAAGGTCGACCCTCCCACTAAAACGCTGTGTTAATCTTTTCAGAAGTTCATTGGCTATAAGAAGAGTCAGTCATTTTCAATCTCTGATGCAACTGGATTGAACAAACTGTTCATCAAAGAGAGTGAAGGTGGCCGGGCTTTAGCATGGATACTCCAGTCTGACTGGCTCTCTGAATCTCCAAAGCCCTCACAGCTTGCCCCAATTGGTTGAAATGAGCTGTCAGTCAAAAGTGCAGAGGTCAAGTGGCCAAATTTCATTGTTTACGTTTCTCATGCAGTTTTCCATTCATTACATATTGTCCTGACAGAAGACTGAATATCACTCTTCGCTTTTTCGGAAATGGCACTACTACATTCTGTGGCTGTTTATTACTATATTAATGTGTTATGGACTAAATATTTCACTGAATTTGGATTGCCTGGACCCAAAAGAGTGGAATTACAGCGTTTTTGCATGGAGACAGATGATGTTTGGATGACCAGGACACTTTTAATTTGAATTCGTAAAAATGTGTTGGCGGTCAGCGTAGTTTGGTGGTCTGACAAAAGACACTGATTGTGCCTGCTGTGTTCACTGCATCTTGAATGGATATTTTTCTTACACAAACGCGTCGATTCGCTTCAGAAGGCCTTTATAAACACACCGGAGCCGTGTGGAGCACATTATTTGACGGACAGATGCACTTTTTATGGACTTCAAAAACAGACCAACTATAGAGATTGCTAATGTGTCGTCATCATGACGTATTCCCGGTGGTGAACGGAAAGCATTTTGGGAATCCGCGGCACAAACGCCGGGCGCCAGACTTCTTTGCATGGAGGGTAGAACGCAGTGTTCATGCCGTCTACCTGCTGTGTTATAAACTGCAATAGTCCTTCTCACGATAGAATTGGCATAAAGCTTAAGATATCCCTTTATTGTTTTTCAGCGTGGAAAAATAATGACGGTGTAGTTTTGTTGAATTCTGACTGCATGCAGATAGATGAGAGAGGGCGAGGACTGTGGTGCTTAAAACATTAGTATACCTTCACACGGACGACAGTTTTCTAACCCACTTTTACAATCTCCGGGTCCTGGACCTGCTGTAGCGACTGTAATTTACTGAAAACTTTGTGTACGCACTAACACTAATGGGGCGTTCACACCGGACGCGATTGATCGCGAATTATTCGCGCTATTACGCGAGTGGGCGCTTGAACATTTTGAGTTTACTCGCTTCATTGCGAGAAATTCGCTTCATTCGCGTGTGCCATTCACTACACAACAGACGCGAATTCGCGTCATGGGAGGGGCTTCTACCAGCCACTTGACTCGGTCACTTGAGGTCTTTTTTTGTAAAAAATACTGCTGTTAATGTGTGACAAAACGTAGTTTGAATATTTTTTCAGGCGATAATATAGTTGTTTAAAGCTCAAATATGTGGTTTATTTATAAAAAGAGTGCCTATTTGAACTTTTATCTTCCGCTGGAGTTGTGTGCTCCAGTGGATCAGCGGCAGCCGCACGTTAACCCCGGCGAGAGCAGCCTTTCCTCGGCCAGTCCTTCCCACATTTGCCGCTGGCTCTGAGGTGTCTCCAGCTATAATTCGTCTTGGGTGTGTGTGTGTGTGTGTAACGGGCGATCTTTGGTCTCATGGATATATAATTTGTTCCCTGGCAAATCGTTTAGGCTGAGGGCAAAGTTAAGTTTCATAACTTTTTATTTTTAGGCTTTTTAACTTTAATTTACTGTTGTAGCATACTAGCACTGACTTTGAATGTTTGACTGAATTGTTTGCTTTTTTATAGCTTATTATACATTTTAAGATTATACTTTTGTATTATTGATTATACATAAACTGGCATTTAACAAAAAGAGACTGCTTGTGGTTCATGTCATTTAATATTATCACAGTAATAGTCATATGCACACTTGTCTGAACCAGATGATTAATACTATTTTCTCTTCATTGTTGTCACTACTAGAGCAAGCTCCTGATTGGTTAACGCGGCGCGAATATCCGCCAAAGTTCAGATTTTTCAACTTGAGCGATTCGCGCATTCGCGCCAGCGTGATTCGCGCAAATCGCGCGCGAATCGCGCTTATTCGCGCCGCCTCATTCGCGCGAATCGCGCCGCAGAATGCCAATTCGCGTCTCTGCATAGACTTAACATGTAAATCACTCGTGCGAATCGCGTCAATCGCGTCCGGTGTGAACGCACCATAACGCTCTTCTTTACACATGCTCCGTGTGAAGTGTGTGTTGCGGTTCAGGAGCCGTCCTGTTGTGCTTTCACATATGCTGCGTTTGCACTGCGCAACTGATCCGCTGTTGTTTACCACAAACACAGCATTTATTCATTATTTTTTATTTCAAATCCAAAAGTTGTTACTGAACATGGCTTGTCAGAGTTGCAATTGTCTTTGTTTACACTTTCATAGATGTCAGGTCTTAACATAGCCTACTACATTTAAATGTTTATTAATTAATATTTATATAGCCAGTACTTTAGATTTAGCACACACAAGTGGCAAAACATTTAAACATAGGTTATAGCCTAAAATCACAAACATTTTAAATTAGAAACTTACAATAGGCTATTCAAAAACAGCCAACTCTCTTCTTTTCTTTCGTTTTTAAACCTTTTTATAAGAAATCCATATGGTGAAGTTAGGCAACAGTTTGACGTCCCTTGACCAATCGCTCAGCTCTTAAGGATCCATTCCCTTTATTTTCTCATCATATCTCGTCTTTGCAGTAGGATTTAGTTTTAGGCGATGTAGTCCGACAATGTTTTCTTTAGTCCGCTGCATTTTGTAGGATTATATTCTGTTTTTCTCTCTCATTTTTAATTATTTTCATGCCTGATCACTGGCCTGCTATGCCAGGCCATGTAAACGGGCCAAACATACCCATAATTCTTTGCGTTCTGATGACGTTGCCGCCCAGTTGGTCACATGTCTTAGCAATCTCTATTACTGCAATTCTAATGCTTGGATTAGCCTGGAATTTTGTAATATAAAATATATAAATATTTATTCGTCCGAAAGAAGAATGTCATATTCACTAGGGCTGTCACTTTTAATTTGATATTCGAATATGTATTCGAATATGACGTGAAATATCTGTAATCGAACTATAAATAAACTGTCCGGTTTTTAAAGTGCCATGTAGCGCATTTTTTTCAGTCTATGATTAGACTGTTTGTTTTTTTATTTTATTGTTTTCCATCTCATCCAATAGAGGGCGCTCTAAACATATTGTAGCGTAGGCCCAGGACCAAATCAAGCGAATAATAGCCAGTCTGTTTTTAAAATGGAAGATAACTCAGAACGGCCAGCCTTAGCAGACAATTCACCCTTCGCAGCAAATTTGATTGACAGTAGATCTGAGCAATCAAATGCGCGAATTGCCGTTTTGTCCGACAAAGCAGTCAGGAGATTAACGTTGGTGTTGAACTTGAAAAACGGTGTGTACTGACGTCTTTCCTCAGTTGAAACAACATTTCTTTTAGTGTTATTCATGTTTATTTGATGCTTATCAATGAACTAGAAGGAAGAGATGATCAGTTCACAAGCAGCTTTAACTGAGGCGTTACAGTGATCAAGACACATTAAAGAGCCACAAAACGGTATTTATTGTTCACATTACTTTAAAAAATGACAATTTGAAAGTTGAGACTTTGTTTCATATCAAAAGTAACTTGCTGTCCTGTCTGTCGGTGTGCTGCCAGTGTCCTCTTTGCGCCGTGATGTATTTTCTCCACATGAGAACGTGTGTGGTGTGAGAGCGCCACGGCTTGTCAGACATAGCAACAGTAACTAAAGGGGGCGGGTCTTTGCCGACGGTAGATATTCAAATACATTGCTTGATATTTGATATCCGTACGAATTCGATTTTTCTCAAAAATGACAGCCCTAATGTACACCTAGGATGACTTGAGGGTGAGTAAATTATGGGCTAATTTTCATTTTTGGGTGAACTAACCCTTTAAGTCCTTGAAGGGTGCGCGCTCTCAATTCTATTCCAACCTCATCAATAAAAATTAGTGGTTGGCATAGACACATTTTTTTTTATCTAGATTAATCTCACTGTGATTTTGGAATGAATCTAGATTAAAATGGCTCATTTGAATTCTGCTGAAGGAATTCAGAATATGTGTGCTACCCAAATAATGATTGGTGCTTTCACACTTGCTTTGATTGCCAGGACCAAACAGGATTGCTCCCCCCGCTGGAACGTGTTCATATGATATTATTTGGGTCCGAACCGGGGTGCGTTTGCGTCATCAAAGCAGCAGCTGTTTACCCCATTACTTGGTAACAACGTCGAGAGAAGGTGGCAAAATGAAAAGCGTTGTTCACCTAACTTTTATATTTTTGTTTTTTAACCGTTAGTTTTATTACGAAAGCTTCAGTAGGTAATGGCACTTGCGTCTATCTGCCGCGAATGTACTGCAAATGCTCTAAAGAATGCTGACGACGAGCAGAAATGAGATTTACAGCTCTCTTCTTACAGTATGTCAGTCACGCTCGTCAGGACTCGAGTACGGTTAGCGGGTGCGCACCCGAGTTTGGAAGACAGCGTTCACGCTTGATGTGGTAATTTCACAGTAGGCATACACGCAGGTTCGAAGACTCGTTCTAGCTCCCTACAGTGCAATTCGACTAGGTACATCTGCGCTAAAATATCAAGGTGAAAGTCATCATAGCTTGCATAGTGTAGACCCAGCTCCCAACACAACTGTGAGAATAGATTAACGGCGATATTTTTTTATCGCCCGATAAGAGTCTCACGTTAATGCAGCACGTTAACGCCGATAATGGCCCACCACTAATTTAAATACTGGAAATTCTAAGCAGCTTTTTTGTACTGTAAACAATCTTTTGAAGCTGAAGTCATCTTCATCCTCTGAAACAACAGTGGAGCGATGCAACAGCTTCATTGACTTTTTAGATCTAAAGTCAATAACATCCGCTCTTTAATATCTGGCTCTTCCTCCCTGTCTCCACCGTTCTCCAACCTGGGAGACTGGCATTCCTTTCGCACTTCACTGAGGTTCAGCAGAGCCACGTTGAGGAAACCATCAAAAAAATTAAGCCGTCCACTTGCACCTTGGATCCCATCCCGACTGTTCTGCTCAAGTCATTCGTTCCCTTTGTCAGCCCAATCATCACCCAGTTTGTTAATATCTCTCTCAAAACTGGTTTTGTCCCTCTTGCCCTTAAAGCTGCTGTCATCCGTCCAAGAAGGAAGTCGCCTCTCAGCTCCACAACCATCTAAAAAACAACAACCTATTTGAGATATTTCATTCAGGCTTTCGCTCAGCCCACAGCACCGAAACAGCTCTGCCCAGGGTGACAAATTACCTTTTTATGACAGCTGATTCAGGATCACAATCACTGCTCATTCTCCTCGACCTAACAGCGGCATTCAACACAGTAGACCATACCATCCTCCTGGACCGCCTCCACAACATAGTTGGACTGTCAGGAGCAGCACTGCAGTGGTTTCAGTCCTACCTTTCTGGTAGTACTGAGTGTGTTATATTGGGAGAATGAGAGTCCAGGCCGCTCCCTGTTACATGTGGTGTTCCGCAGGGGTCGGTTCTCGGCCCAATCTTATTCATCCTCTACATGCTTCCCCTCGGTCCTGTCATCAGCTGGTCTGTCCTTTCATTGTTATGCTGATGACACGCAAATTTTTATCAAAACTGACCCAAGCCCCTCCACAGCTCTGTCACGACTCACCTTATGTCTTGAGGAGATGTCTTGAGATCCAGAAAAACTGAGGCACTACTGGTTGGCACCCCTCTTCAGATCCACTTCTCTCCCCTATCCCAGCTCATCTTTGACGGCCAAGTCATCACATTCTCCTCCTCAGTCACAAACCTTGGGGTTCAGTTTGACCCCCAGCTGACCTTCAATGACCATATTGAACACATCTGCAAAACATCCTTCCATCACCTTTGAAACATCTCCAAACTCCGCCCCCTTCTAACCTTTTCCGATGCAGAGAAACTTGTCCATGCCTTTGTCTCCACCAGGCTGGACTACTGCAATGGACTCTTCATTGGGATTTCTGGCAGAAATATCCAGATGCTTCAGTACATCCAGAACAGCGCTGCCAGAGTCCTTATGAGAGTCCGTAAATATGATCACATAACTCCCATCCTACACTCACTGCACTAGCTCCCTGTTTCATCCCGAATCGACTCCAAAATCCTCCTGCTCACACATAAATGCATCACTGGACATGCACCGCCATATCTACAAGAACTCATCACTCTGAAATCCTCCACCTGCACCCTCATATCATCAGGCCATCAGGCCACCTGCTTCTTCAAGTCCCCACCACCATGGGGGACCGAGTTTTCTGCTCAGCTGCACCATGGCTTTGGAACCACCTCCCCAGTGAGCTGAGAGCAGTACAGAGCCTGGACCATTTTAAAGCAGAACTGAAGCTTTTGTGTGTTGATTGTTTTTTTTATTCTATATTTTTATTTTCTATTGTTATTTTCTATTCCCCTGTAGCACTTTGAGATTCTTCGAATGGAAAGTGAGTTATAAATCAAATCTATTATTATTATTATTATTATTATTATTATATTCAAAATCCTTCTGTGTGAAATGTGTTCTTACTGAAAATCACACCGGCGATGACCTACAGCCAATAAGAGAGAAAGATACAGGGCAGCAGGAGGTTCGGGGAGGAATTATAGGCCAGAATATCAGTATTTTAATAGATTTATTTTAAATGATATCAAACAGAATTAAAGCACAAACATTTGCAAAATTATTTATGTACCTTCACCTCTTTTTGCAGAACACAATCCTTGCTCCCTGTGTCTCCCCAACTATTTTCTCCTCCATAATGTTTTTTTCTGTTTCTCTGCAAATTTTAAGCTGCAAATCAGCGCACAGACTATTTGGATCGCAAGCTTCTGCATTTCAGTTGATCATTTTTAATAACAATTCCAGTCTCGCGCGAGAACTCCAGTCTGACCCACACGTAATCTTGCGTTGTTTCCTTTTCACTTCTCGCGTGTGTTTGGTTATGAAACGTTTGTGGACGGGACAAAGTTGTCAGCGATTCTTCCTCTTACCAGTCATGCAGTTTGAAACATCCTGTTGCCGATCCATCAGTTAGTGTGAACACAGCAGTGACTGAATGCTACCCCAGATAGTCATGCAGTGTGAAAAGTGCAGTCTGAACTCAGCATTTTTGTTCTCATTTTGATACAGTACTGATAGATTTTGTGTTGATCTCAGCATAGAGTAAAAAATGGACATAGGTATTTGTTGTTCTCTGTGAGGCTGCAGTCCAACATATTGTTTTCAGTATGGAAGCACCCCCACCTATGGCAACAGGTTCTGCTGGGATTGGATGGAGAAAAGGTCCCTGGTTTTTCTGTTAAACGTATGAAGAAGTCTTGCAGGGCCTCTAGGTCAAATGGATAGCTGACCAGATGGCAACCATATTAGCCTTGTTTATGTATAGATCTCACATTCCTTTACCATGAGCTAGATGATGTATTCTCTCTGTGATTGGTTAAAACTTTTCTACCCCCCTTTACATCCTATGTATATATTCTGCATCACTGGCCTTAAAAAAAATGAGACTCTTTGAGATTCTTTGAGATACTCTCCCTCGGCGCTGAGACTTGTTTATTCAACTGCCAATTCAGGATTGGGATGAGGCATTATACAAGGGACTAAAACCTTTCAAGTACTGCAAGGTACAATCTGCAAGCACAAATAAGTTTATATATATATATATATATATATATATATATATATATATATATATATATATATATATATATATATATATATATATATATAGAAATAAAAGATTTACAAAAAGAGGATGTTTTAATTTTATTTGTGTATTTGAACAGTTTTTGCTATGGTTCTACAAAAAAAAATGCATCAAACATTTGTAAATGTCTAATTTTTGAACATTTCCTAACCAAGTGCTGGTTTCTGCACTCAATCATGACTGCTTTTCCTCTTAGACAGAATTTCACATATTACTCTCTTATTAGTAGTTATTTTCAGTACTTCACTGTACATGTATATTTAAATATATATTTCACCACTGAATACCTCAGATATTACTTTTCTTTGTTTTCTGTATAATTTCTAGCCAATTAAATTTCTATGCACTATACAGGACTTTTATTTTGGTGTGGTGGTGTGATTTCATAAGGCTGCGACACACTTCAGTGTCTGTGATTTGGCTGAAGAAAGGTTTGTGTTTTAAGCATTTAAATCAATACAAAGCAGTCAGTCTATTTTATATTTTTACAAGTTGTGTCAAATGAATGAAATATTATTTAATGTAACATTGTAATGCATTAATTAAACATTAAACTTGTCATAAAATCAAAATTGACCCCATTTACTTTGTTAGCACACATTATAGGTCTTAGTTTGAACAATTTATCCGTGCAAGTTAATACGCAGAAAAAAAATTGTTTGTCGTGGTAATATTTAATCAAAATCTGAAAAGTTACTTCCGGTCTGGAATGCCGTTCCTTGACGGCTTGGGTTTGAAAATCCTTAACCACTCCCCTCCAACTGTTAGTTTGCTACAAGCGAGAAATGGAGAGATGGTGAGGAGGAGTGCTGAAGTAAAACCCTGCCCGCTATTCAATATTCCATTTCATTTGGAAATACTTAGCCTAAATTATTTTTTGTTGTTGTTGTTGAGTAAAGCATATCCCCAAAAGTAACATAAAAGGTGCATCTTGTTTCTCTCCCTGTATCATCACAAATTCAGTCAATGGAAAGTACTGATTGAGAAACAACTTTTCATAACTCTGAGTCGACTAAAACAATTGTTTCCCAAAATGATTCAGTGATTCGAATTGCTTGAATCACCACTCGCTTATGAGACCTGCTGGTCAAAACCGTGTAAATGCAAGGAGAACAACAAACACAAATGACAACTTTAACAAACAAATAACAAATGCTTTCATGAATGGCTAATCGACTGAATGTAATATACAAATCATTAAATACAAAATACAAGTCATAAATACCTAAATATGAGCTTTGAATATAAAATGTGTTCTTTTATTCATTTGTAGTGCTAATTTTGAGTGTCTTTTTGGATATATTTAGTTTGGATTTATTTTTCTTTCTGTTAATTGTTCTCATTTTAAACAGGACAAACATACAGAAAAACTCCTGGAGAAGTGACTGAGATCCACGTGACACTATTATAAAGATTGCATTTATTAAAGAGGAGAGTGAAGATATAAAGATGGTGATTATTAAAGAGGAAAGTGAAGACGTGAAGATTGAAGAAACATTCAGAGTGAAATATGTAGAAACTGATGAACAAACAGGTTGGTTTCATTCTCAAAGCTGAACTCAGTCATTTGATCTTTATTAAAATCTTCAGCTCCACAGAAATGAATTATATTTTTGATATGAGTGTCCTATTTAAACCAGTTTTATTTGACATGAAGTGGTTCGCCTCATGTTGGTAGACACTTTGTCTGTATGTAGGAATGTCTGGAGAACGTGTGTCTGTCATATGTGTGGAGAACATGTGTCTGTCATATATGTGGAGAACGTGCGTCTGCCATACGTCTGGAGAACGTGCGTCTGTCATACATGTGGAGAATGTGTGTCTGCCATACGCTTGGAGAACTTGCATCTGTCATACGTGTGGAGAACGTGCGGATGTCATACCTGTGGTGAACGTGCGTCTGGAGGACTTCTCCAATGTACATGCACAAACAATTTGGAGCCCCATACAAACAGGATGTGGAATGCGCTGCGTTGGCTTCAGCGTATCCCTTCAGATACAAAGCAATTTGTGCTTCGCTGGCCAGAGCAAAGTAGGTGGATTTTTCAAAAGTTTTAGCAGGAGTTCTGTGTGTTTAGTTGATTGTTGTTCCACCTTTCGGTCAGCAGCAAATATGTATCTGTCCTGTGCTAAGAAGCGAGCAATTGCACTAGCCCTTCTAGTAAGAAGAAGAAGAAGAAAGAGAGCAGCAAGTAAGAAGAGGCTGTGGGTACATGAAACCCCCAGGTCCAAGGAACAGTTTGGGGAATTCAGGCTTGCGAAAGAGCTCCGTTCTATTGGCCGCATGGGTAATTGATACAGAGCGCAGCAGCAAAAGTTTAACTATTTTGAACTTGACCACGTGCTGTGTGTACGCTTTAGTCGATGCAGCAACAAACCACTCTTGCACAGTGCAAGCCATTGAAATGAATGGATTTCTTAGTGCAGATCGGCCATTGTTGCATTGAGAAGACATGAAAGAAAACCATTCTTTTGATTGGCTTACTTGAACTATGTGCATATATTCATGTTAAATAAATTGTGAACAAGAGAAACAGGGGAAAAAAACTGCAAATTAAGTAAGTTTAGGCCTGACTTTGTTCCAGATAACATTTCAGTTCGCTCTTCAATTTTGTCCTATAGAAAGTTCAGAGTAAGCAGTATTGTGAAGAACAGGGGTTCTCAACTCTGGTCCTCAAGGTCATCTGCAGGGTTTAGCTCCAACATTGATCAAACTCACCTGTCTAGCTTTTTAGTAATTCTGAAGACCTTGATTAGCTAATTCATATGTGTTTCAATAGGGTTGGAGGTAAACTCTGCAGAACATTGGATCTTGAAGGGCCAGAGTTGAGAACCCCTGGTAAAGAGATTACATGTAGCACCTCTTTCAGTAGCATAGTTGGTATAGGATAGGGATGTCCAATCCTGCTTCTGGAGGGCCACCGTCTTGCAAAGTTAAGCTCCAACCTCAATTAAACAGCTAATCAATCCATTCAGACATCTTCAGAAACTTCTAGTGTATAAGGGCAAGTTGGAGCTAAACTCTGTAGAACAGTGGACCTCCAGGAGAAGGTTTGGACACCCATGTTATAGAATCTAGCATGTTACATATCTAAATATTTTGTTGTCTGTTGCTTTGTCCAATTAAACTGGGGTTAACTTTTTCTTTTCTCTTTTTACCTTAGACCTAATGGTGATAGATCAATATGAGAATCTTCATGATTTTATACCTGGATAAAAATCTTTTAAATGCCCACAGACTGAAAAGTCTTCCAAACAAAAAAAAAGCAACAAAGACAGAAACTAGAAGTTATTTCACTTGCAGTTAGTGTGGAAAGAGTTTCCATCAACAAGAAAACCTTAAAGTCCACTTGAGAATTCACATTGGAGTGCAGCCTAATGGATCCCCTCAATGTGTAAAGAGTTTCAATAAAGATGGAAGCCTTAAAGTTCATTTGAGAGTTAACGCTGGAAAGAGTCCATTCACCTGCCAACAGTGTGGAAACAGTTTCACTCATAAAGGAAGTCTCAACAGGCACATGAGAATTCACACTGGAGAGAAGCTTTTCTCATGCCCTCAGTGTGGAAAGCGATTCAGTCGGCATGGAAACCTTAAAGTCCACATGAGAATTCACACTGGGGAGAAGCCTTACACCTGCCAACAGTGTGGAAAGTTTTTTGATAAACATGAAAACCATAAAATGCACAAGATAATTCACACTTGTCATAAGCCTTTCACATGCCCTCCATGTGGAAAGAGTTTTGATCAATATGCAAACTTTAAATTCCACATGAGAATTCACACCGAAGAGAAGCCTTACACCTGCCAACAGTGTGGAAGAAGTTTCAACAGAAAAGGAAACCTTAATTACCACATGCAAATTCACACTGGAGAAAGCCCTTTCACCTGCCAACAGTGTGGAAAGAGTTTCACTCAAAAAAGACACCTTGAAGTCCACATGAGGATTCACATTTGAGAGGGAGCTTTTAAATGTTTTGGTGCAATGAGTTTTACAGACAAGAAACACCTTAGCAATCATGTAATACTGGAGAGAAGACTTTCATGTGCAATCACTGTCTATAGACTTCCAGATACAATGCAAATCTTAGGCTTCACATAAACTGGATGATGGCACTGTCGTCTTCTGTAGAGCTGCTTTATAGCTGAATCACACCTCACATCTTGTTTCAAATTGATCAACGTCACAGTGTTATTGATCTGAACTGACTTGAGCTATATAATGACACAATCGTCTTTTAGAGCTGTTTTACTACTAAATCTGACATGTCTCCATAGCTAAGTTGCTGCCTCTCCTGCCTCCTGGACTTCTCATTGGATTTAGCTGTTTGTCATTAGCCATAGGTATAATAAGCATCCTCTGTTCACTCACTTGTTGCAAGTCTTGTTTGCTACTGCTTTTAGTTCTCTGCTTGTTTGGATTGTTTACAACCCCAAATCAGAAAAAGTTGGGATGGTATGGAAAATGCAAAAAAAAGAAGTGATTTCAAAATTTACTTTGACTTGTATTTCATTGCAGACAATATGAACAAAAAATATTTCATGTTTTGAATGGTCAACTTCGTCATTTGTAAATATGCATCCTTTCCTGTCATTCAGACCTGCAACACATTTCAAAAAAAGTTGGGACAGTAAAGCATTTACCACTTTGTAATGTTGCCATTCCTTTTCACAACACTTAAAAGACTTTTAGGAACTGAAGACACCAAGTGATGAAGTGTTTCAGGTGTAATTTTTTCCCATTCTTCCTGCAAACAAGTCTTAAGGTGGGCAACAGAACGGGGTCTTCGTTGTCGTCAAAGTAAATTTAGAAAACCCTTCTTTTTTTTTTTCATTTTCCATACTGTCCAAACTTTTTCTGATTTGGGGTTGTATCTACAGTTTGTCTATTGCCAACTCCAGCCTGTTTGCACAAGCAACAATTTTATCATACCAGCATCAGCAGTTGTGCTGCTGAAAGGACCTCTACAAAAAAACTCAAATTTCTTATTTTGTACATTGATGAATTCTTTGTATATTCACCTAGTTTGAAGGAACACATCGAGCATGTCCCAGCGATTTTACCTGGGGTATGTCATAAGGAGAGGAGATGGATAATTCCTAGACAGAAGGAGTGGAAATGTAACGATACACAGACAGTAGATGCAAATGCAAAACGCTCTTTATTGTTAGGCAAAGGCCTAGAAGCACACAGGGTCAGACAGTCACAGACGATGACAATGAACGCAAGGACCTCGGTGGACAGCGTGGTGAAGGTGCTCCAATCCCGTGAGAATTCAGTGAAGTGCTTAAATCCCGGTGCTGAGTGGAAACAACCAGACGACAGCACACAACGTAGAACGGGGGCAACTCCAGGGACCAGGAACACACACACACACACACACACAAAACGTTTGTTTTTGTGAAATGTGGGGACATTCCATAGGCGTAATGCATTTTATACTGTACAACCCGTATTTTCTATCCCCCTACACTGCCCCTGCCCCTAAACCTACCCATCACAGGAGACTGCGCAGTTTACTTTCTGTGAAAAAAACCTCATCCTGTGTTATTTATAAGCATTTTGAAAAGTGAGGACATGGGGAACGTCCTCATATTTCAACTTCTTTTTGTAATACCTATGTCATACCCATGTCATTATACACATTTGTGTCCTGATATTTCACAAAAACATGCCCACACATACAGGAACCACAATGATCTGACAACATGAGACAGTCGTTACTGAACATATAAAGACACACATTGATGAAAACCAGCTGGCGCTGCTGATCAGTGACCACGCCCACAGACAGTTCACAAGACGAGAGAGAGACAGTGGATTCATTAGCCGTGACAGGAAATGGATAATTCCTAAACAGTGAAGGCAGTAATGGAATGGTCCTGTCCAGAATCTGCTTTGCCTATTGTTTTTGTATGCTTCAGAACACAGGTCTCAGTACTTTCTCAAAAACACTTTCCTCAGTGGAATGCAATTACGACGTCAACAACCGTGAACTGTTGGGCATGAAATCTATCTTTGAGGAATGGAATCACTGGTTGGAGAGGGAGACATCTGTTGGTTTTAAGAACAAAAAGAACTGCAAAGCTGAAGCTCTCTCTCTCTCTCTCTCTCCCTCTCTCTCTCTCGCATTTGTTACGTCCAGAGATGTATTTATTATGGTCCTGAGCTGTGTATTTAAATGTTTTTTTTTGCTTTTTCTGTGATTCTCCCTCTGTTTCCCCCTTGGCTCCTACTTAGTCATCTGGCAGGTAGCTGATTGCCCCCAGCTGCACCTGCTTACCGGTCATAAGTTAGCCAGCATAAAAACAGAAGAAACTGCCAAAGATAGAGAAACATTACCCCAAGAGCTTTCTCCAGAGCGTGATCTTGGTCCTGCCTAGCCTATTGCTACAGTGGTTTAATATCATGATATCTGCTTAAAGGGGGTAGTTCACCCAAAAATGAAAATTGTCGTTAATTACTTACCCTCATGTCATCCGACACCCGTAAGACCTTTTTTCATCTTCGGAACACAAATTAAGATATTTGTGTTGAAATCCGACGGCCCAGAAAGGCCTCCATTGTCATCAATGTCATTTCCTCTCTCAAGGCCCATAAAAGGCACTAAAGACGTCATCTGTCACAACAGTGGTTTTACAATAACATGTGCCAACTTTAGATTAGCCTGTGCTGAGTTTGGATGAGCCTGTGCCAACTTTAGATGAGCCTGTGCTGACATTGGATGAGCCTGTGCCAACTTAAGATGAGCCTGTGCTGACATTGGATGAGCCTGTGCCAACTTTAGATGAGCCTGTGCTGACATTGGATGAGCCTGTGCCAACTTTAGATGAGCCTGTGCTGAATTTAGATGAGTCTGTGCTGACTGGGTGAGCCTGTGCTTACTTTGGATGAGCCTGTGCCGACTTTGGATCAGCCTGTGCCAAATTTAGATGAGCCTGTGCCAACTTAAGATGAGCCTGTGCAGACTTTAGATGAGCCTGTGTTTCAAATTTAGATGAGGCTGTGCAAACTTTAGATTAGTCTGTGCTGACTTTGGATGAGCCTGTGCCAACTTTAGATGAGCCTGTGCCAAAAGAGAAGAGTTAAAAGTAGTATGAGTTACTGCTTACTGATCATTTGGATTTATGAATGTTACTGGGATAGTTTACTTAAAATGGAAAATATGCTGTTAATTTATGTATTGTCTTGTCATGTAAGATATAGATGAGATCTGTATCTTTTCTTTAGTAGAACATTAAAGAATATTTAGTTTTTTTGTTGAATCATATAAGTGTTGGATCAAATCTTATGAAGGGAAACAATCAGGATATTCAAGAAACTGAACATTTATAACTGTCATGAACAAACCCAGGACCATTTGTCAAAGTTCTGCATTAAATGTGGCAATGGTAATATACTGATCAATTTCTTACACAAACCAATTGTTTTACTTCATATAACCTGAATGTATGATCAAAAGCCACAGCTACTTATTTGGTTCCCTAATATACTATTTTTTTATTTTCATTTTTGTTAACAGTTAGTGGCAATTTGAGAATTAAAATTTAGGGAGTCAAAGTGTATGTGGCTTTTGATCATACTTTCAGATTATGTGAAGTGAAAATATTGGTTTGTCAGTCCCTCCAGGATTTTGCAGCATTTTTTCTTTCTGATTTCTGCGGCCTAAAATGAATGATTTTGCAGTAACAATATTTGCAGCATTTCTTGTGAAAATATACCACAGACAAAACATTTCTAACATTTTTAATACTTGTCTTGCATCATGATCTGACTCAGTAATTTATAAAAAGAGAACACTGATAATAACTTAATATAATTTTAAATTGTTTAATGTTACACCAAAAAACAATATGTAATATTGTTATAAACAATAATATAAAATGTAAAAACAGTTTTCATCTTAAGGGCCCCTTTTTGAGTCATTGTTATTTTTTTATAATAATATAACTTTTTGAGTTTAACAGAACACAAGCTATTCATAAATTTTAGAGCATGCCAACAATGTGTTAATTTAACGGACGCAAATAATGTATTATATGAACAGGATACCAAGTGCATCATCATGAAAAAATCCAAACAGTGCATCAACTTTCATTTAAATGAATGGCAACTATGCACCGTTTCCATTTCTAACTGACTTGATCCTGATGATCTGAGTGATCTGTTTATATTCAGTAATCATATCTGTAATGTATTGAGGTCCAAGACCATTGAGTGATTTAAAACAAGTAATAGTACTTTAAAATCTAAATTCTAAATGTAACCCAAAAGTCAGTGCAAGGACCTGAGGACTGGTGTGATCTGGTCATATGTTCTGGTTCTGCTTAGCGTTCTGTATGAGCTGCATCTGTCTTATGGTCTGTTTGGGAAGGCCGGTCAGGAGTCCATGACAATAGTCCATCCTAATGTTTCTCTAAGTCTTGACAAAGCATCTAATTCTGGGAATATTTTTGAGATGATAGTATGCTAATTTAGTTATTGCTTTGACATGACTACTGAAACTCAGGTCTGACTCCAAAATCACACAAAGATTCCTGACTTGATTTTTTATTATTAGACCTTTAGCCTCAAGATATGAGTTCACCTTGAGAATTTCATCATTGTTTCCAAATGCAGTGATTTCAGTTTTGTCTTTGTTTAACTGAAGATAGTCTTGGCACATCCAACTGTTACCTTTGTTAGGTGTTTAACAGTTTATACACAGAGACCAGTAGTGAAGATTGAAGACCAAGAGTTAGAATTGCAATTAATTAAAAAAATTTTTTAATGAAGAATAGTTTGCAGTTTCATCAGCAGAAGCCAGCTTCAAGTCTCACAGGGATTCGTAGGCCGCGCTCCCCCTCTACCATTCTTGTCGTACCGCACATACAATTGTTCCAACAGTTATACTGTTTTCAAGTTCTAACAGCGTCCTTACTGCAAGGTGGATGATTCTGATTGGCTAAGAGAAAATGCACAGTCATGGTAAATTTCCTCTCATTGTCAGTTAATCAGATGCACGTGTCCATACACGTCACCTGTTGACCATTTCACCCTGTGCACATACACAGATACACAGTCTCTTCAAGGTTGGAGCTGATTAAGCTCCAATCCAAAATGTTCCCAAAACATACTGATAGCATGTGCTTTCTCTCAGTCAGAGGTACAGACAATAGTACAGGCAATATTCATCTTGATTCTTAAGTGTTTCAGTAAAAGGAAAAATAAAATGAATAAAATATAATAAAAATGAAAGACATCCATATTTAATCTCTGGAAGCCGGGCTAAGTGAGCAAACACTGTTACTGCACTACCACATGTTAGGGGTGTGTGATACCTTCAAAATCCAAACACACAACAACATGTAGCTATCAGGTGTTTAGTGACACATCACACAGCCCTAAGCCAGACCCTCGGTCACCAGAGACCAAATACAAACTTTAGGAAACAAAGGAAGAACAAACATAAAACTGTAGGAGGATACATTTTAAATTAAGGCTTTGATTATGAATTTTAATTAGGATATTTACGGGTAAATTGAAGCGGCAGTGAATTCCAGAATTTACTCTTTCAACTTCGTCAATGCATTTGCACAGGGAGTCAATGGGGCTATAGTCATTAGGTGATAGTGCTAAGTAGATCTGGGTGTCGTCAGCATAGCTGTGGTAAGCCATTTGGTTCTCTCTCATTATTTGGCTCAGTGGGAGCATATACAGGTTGAACAGGAGTGGTGCAAGAATTGACCCTTGTGGGACTCCGCATGTCATGGATGTCTATTCAGACTTATGGTCACCTATACTCACAAAATAACCTCTTTCTTCTAAGTATGACCTGAACCATTTAAGGACCATCCCAGAAAGTCCGACCCAGTTTTCCAACCTGTCAAGAAGTATATTATGGTCAACAGTGTTGAATGCAGCACCGAGTTTGAGTAGCACCAGCAGTACCTGTATCTGTATTAAGGCGAATTTCATTTATTATCTCTATGAGCGCTGTCTAGAGGATGGATACCCGACCCTAGCCCGATGAGACCCGTCGGTAACCGACGGGCCGGGCCGGGTTTGGACAGATATTTAGATATAATGTTCGGGTTCGGGTCGGAATCGGTCACGCCAGCACGATAAGGCATTGAACATTTGAAATTTAAAATGTAAGTAGCCAATGGGCCTGTTTAACTTGATGCAAAGGTATGTTTTTGTGATTAAAATAAATTAAAAATATTACCCTAACGTCCGTCTTCCTGTGTGCGTAAATTTGTTTATGTTGCCGTGACAATGGTGGGTGCATATTGCACATAGGCTACATGTGACTGGCAGCGCAACTTCAGCGCTGCTGGCAGGACCATCGAGCAGAGGACAGCCTTGAAGCCATCCACAGCTGATGCAATCCTTTTTCTGCATAGAAACCTGGATTAGCCTAAACTTTGATGGATGGATTGTGTAAATAGATCCTATATGTTGGAGTTTAGTAGCCATAAAGTTTTCGAGAAAAATGGTAAGAGTAATTTTCATTTCAATATACTGTATTCGTGTTAAGTTAATGTTTTGTTCTGTTAGTTTTGGCCATTTTTGGTAGACCTTTGTTCATTTCAATTCAATTGGCTATTTGATTGGGCCCTGTGTAAACATGTGCTTTGTTTCCCTGCCTGCGCACTGATGTGCTCATCTGTAATTATTTCAGAATGCCTTCCTACAGTTGCTTAATAAAAGCAGGCTTTCCACATGAACAAACGTACATGTGTCATTAGTATGAGAAAAAAAAAATAGATTTGGGTCGGGCTCGGACATAAATATCTTTATGCCTGACGGGCTCGGGCTTCTCTGTCGGATGCGGGCCGGGCTCGGACAGAAAAATGCGGCCCGATCGCACTCTAGTGCTGTCTCTGTGCTGTGAAGTAGAACCATTCAGTTCAGATTTTCCATTTTCAAGTCAATGTTAAAAGAGTCATGAAAATAAACAGAATGAATAATAAAGCACATTTATTTAAAGCAGAGAAACGCAGTTAAAATTAACTCACTTTCACAATCATTTTTCTTGCGTTTGCCACTTTATAAATTAATCTTAAATACTTTCAGGAAAACACATTAATACAAATACAATATGATGAAATAATTCTTTATGTGTGTATAATTTATAAACAGGATATTTATTGAACCGGTATTTATAAGAATAAAAATGATATTATTTTAGATTATTAGATTATATTTGAAAAAAAAACAGGAGGTGTGAATTGAGTCTGTGTTCACTCATTAGTGAGCGATTTGAATCACTGCATAGGCAGCAACTCACACAAATGACGCTTGACATTGAAGACTTGACTTTTGATTTCGTTAAAATTCTGTGAAATATAACATTTTTAATTGGACTGAACCTTTTAACAATAGTTTTTGGTATTGAAAGAATTACATTTATACTTGACGGTTTTATTGCTATTTTTACTTATACGGATTCTTGAAATATTACATTTTATTTTATACACACGTTTCATACCTATTTTCAGACTCAAATGAACTTTCTTTGTCCACATTTTTAATATTGGTAAAAACACAAACTCGTATGTGTTTTAATTTGGACACATGTATGAACTCTGCATGAACTCATACACTATTTTAGCATGTTTGTTTTTATAACATTTGCCAATTTATTTTTAATACAGGGATTATCTGGTAAAAATTGTAGACAGAGAGCATATTTCTCTGCAGCTCTGTGATTATAGACAGCAGAGTGTGAACGGGACTTTTATTTTGGTGCGGTGATGTGACGTCATAAGACTGCGCCGCGCTCTTGTATCTGTTGTGATTCGGCTGAAGGTTTGTTTTAAGTATTTATGCTGCCTTCACGTACTCTCGGAATTATCGTAAATACGAGTGTCCTTGGTAAAAATTGCACATGAACGGCCTAACATTTTGAAACTTAAATGTAATGCTCGTTATCACGACTTAAGAAAGCGGAATTATCAAATTTCCGACAGCACGTGAAGGCAGCATTAATCAGTTTAAGTCGATAGAAACTATTACATATTTTATAGTTTTTACAAGGTGATGTGAAATTACATACTATAATTTATTATTGAATGTAACATTATAATGCTTTAACTAACTTTAATGATGGATATTTTGTGTGAGTAATGCGCATCCACACAGTAACAGAAAAGCTGCGTCTCAGTTCTCTCCCTCTATCGTGAATCAGTTCATCATGAGTTCATTCTCTTACTTTCTAATGATCACAAACACTTAACATGCGTTATGACAACTTTAATAAACGAACTGCTAATATTTTCACAATGATGTAATCATTTAAATAGAATATGTAATTCATTAAATACCAAATCAGAAATGCTTAAATATTAAGAGTGTAAAGATTGTGTTCTTTATTTCGAAGCTAGTTTTTAGTGTTTTTTTTGCCGTTTGAGACGCGATTCAGATTGGATCAAATATTCTCATTTTAAACAGGACAAACACAGAAATACTCCTGGTGAAGTGACTGAGATCCACATGACACACTATTATAAAGATGGAGTTCATTAAAGAGGAGACTGAAGACATGAGGATTGAAGAGACATTCGGAGTGAAACATGAAGAAACTGAGGAACAAACAGGTTGGTTTCATTCTCAAAGCTGAACAAACTCATTGATCCTTGTTCAAATGTCAAGCGCTGCCCTAATAGAGAATATACCAAAGTATAATCATACAGAGAACAATACAGAAGTACCCTAAGAAAAACAGTTATTCTGTGTAACATTTACCCAATGTCTACTTATGAATAGAGATATATGAAAAAAAGTCATTTTTGATATGTCCTCAAAAGTGCTCTACTAACATTTTAACATACCTGAACATAAATAGCAGTAAATGAGTCACAACTGAGTGGATCATATTGAGCATAAAGCTGCTGATCCTCTTCTCTGGTAGACCATCACATCCAACTTTTGATTTAAAATTTTAATCTAAAAAAAATAAAGTTAAGAAATTTAAAGTTTTAGTTAACAGAACTGGCAGAATTGTATTTCATACTCATACATTTTATGGCCCTTAATTTGAAACATTTGAGTATTCACTGACAACAGTAGTCCGGCCAGGATATTGTCATTTTAAAAGTGAAGTTGCAGCCCTCAACTGATGTTGATGTTGACATGTTGTGTTTTGGCCTGAAGCGCCACCCTCCACCGATCTACCAATCACGAAGTCAGTAGTTATTCGGCATGCGGGTTACCAGCTCTGCTCTAGTTACCACAGCTGCAGCTACATACTTTTTGGATAAAAATGTCTAACTTTACGAAACCTAAAAGACCTCTCATGAAGCATAAACATAATTAACAGGAAAAAAAAACATACTGTGTAGGACTCGTCACTTGCCATTGGAAGCTCCATTTAGCAGCCTACATTCCTGCTGGATCTGGCCACCTCGAGGGAGGGGGAGAGGGGATACACCGCTCTACAGTCATTTAAAAGGGATTACAGTTCCAGTTTTGGCCACAATCCTATATATAGGTCCTTTAAAATTATCATGTAATCTCAATTTAAGAATTTACAATAGTGAAAACTTGGTTAGCTTTAACTAGCTAATTCAATAAATGCTAGCTTGCTAATTGGTAACACAATGTTTTGATAGCATAGCATCAGTGTTGGGAGTAACGCGTTACAAAAGTAATGCATTCAGGGCTCCAGACTAACTTTTTGCCTTGGTTGTTACCACCTAGCTTTTTTTATTTAGGTGCACCCAAATTTTTCACCTTTAACACCAGAATTTCAAGGTCATCTTTTTATCACGCTCCTACATTCACATACAGTATATTATGTAAATGACAACATATGCATTTACACATGGATTAAAATCCCTGGAAACAATGCTTTGAACATTACTATTTTAAAACTACAGTTTTAAAAAAAGTATTATATATTAATAAAAAAAAACATACTGAAATAATAAACAATGAAATACAACTTATATTGATATATATATATCAATCACGCTTTGATGATTGTCATAATTATGTGGTAAGGTTACTGATAGCGATAACTTGTTTATATTTCTTAGTAAAATTGTGCCAGCTGGAACAAATTCTATAATGAAAATATGAACTATTACGGGTAGAACACCGCAGGATTAAAAGTTTTTCCAAAGAGAAAGTCACTTTGCAGCACAATAAATTAACAGTGATACTAACCTTAGCGTTTTAGGTATGACAGTAGATATATCAGCAAATATCGTTCTCAAAGAGATTATTTTTGGAATATAATATAATGCACAATCGCAGTGTTGCCGACTGGGATTCAAAATGCTTAAAGTAAATGAGGGAAATGTTGCCTCTTCAAAAGGAAGATTACAAATGGTGAACACCAATTGATTACACATGCGGATACAACACTGTTATTTTGCTGGTTTGCTTGACGATGTGAGTAGGCTAAAGGACTCTTTTACTTTAATGGTAAACTGTTTGTTAATTTGAAAACAAATGGAGCTAAACCTGTTTTGACTCCGTTTCTTGATTCTCGCACCGCCTGAGCTAACACTGACAGGCGGTTGTCATGATAATGACAGTTTAGAGCGACACAAGTTTACCTTCATTCTTTCTCTCACAGACACACTCACAAACAAACACACTTGCGTTCACACACACACGCACCTTCAGTGAAATGGACTCACAAACCGTTTGTGTCGCCTTTGACACTCGGGACTGAGGTGGGTCAGACCCGGCGTATTTTAAATGCCGTTTTATGCGGCATTGCGTTTTCACACCGAATTTTGAGCAGACACTTTACTGTGTAAAGATGCCTTATGGGTCTATTTCTTTTCGTTGTTAAATCGTCTGTTTTCTAGCGTATATTTTGCTGATGCTGATTGCCATAACTGATTATCTGGTGCTCAGGACGCAATTTCAATCACACACAGCACAGCAGTGAAGGGCTACCAATGCCAATAAGAGGCAAAGACCCGCCCCATCTCTGTCTCTGATTGGTTAAGACCAAGCTATGATCCAACCATGCGTGTGAGCTCCGTGACTCCGTCAAAGCAGAACAAACGCATCGTTAATGGAGAGGCAGCGGATGCGAGGATGTTAGGTGCACCAGTGCGACCTAGGAAAAATGTTAGTCGCACCCTTGCAAATTTTAGATACGTGCGCCCAAATAGTTTGCACTCTAGAGCCCTGGCATCACAGTAACTTATTACTTTTTGCTGGAACGCAGTTGTGTAAGGCATTGCTTATCAATTTTCAGTAATATTTTACTTAATATTTTCAATAACGCTTGTATTACAACGCACTTTTTGCCCCCCCAAAAAAAACAAAACAAAAGCATGACCGCAAGACATTAACAAATGATAAAAAATGCAAGTTATTACCTGTTCGTGGTCAGTCAATAGCCGCGTGTGGTGTCCAGATTAGTAAATAAAGACTAAATGACAGCTTCTGATATATTTGTATAGTGATTTATTTAATTCATCTACCTCTTGCTGCTGTACCTTTGTATTGTGTGTGACATAGTCCAGTGAAGACATGTTTAGGGTGGATTTTACAGGAGTGCATGAGCATGATTTCAGCCTCTGTGCTCGCGCTGGCCAGTGGAAAAGCGGCTAAAGAAGGCTTAAATGCTCTGTCGTTTCAAAGAATAGCACAACAGTGAGTGCATCGAAGAACGGATGAGGTGCGCGCAGTCAGCGGAGGCTCGTGCTGCGCAGCCAAACTAAAGTATAAACAAGGCTTAATGGGTGAAGATGGCAGAAGAAGACTGTACATTCGCGAGATGGACGTGCGCATTACTTAGAGTTTGTCAGAGATAAGGACAAGAACGTAGGCTAATGGTCAAATGCAAATGCAGTCAAATGCAACCTTTGTCTAAAACCGAAAGAACTATTGTCGTTGTGAAATAGCACTAGCAATAAAAAAAAAAAAACATCTCTTGCACTTTGTGCATCCTGTTTTTGTATTGTGAACCTCTTGAATTCAAAGAGAATAAAATAATGACAACAATAAGAAAAGAACAAATGTGCATCTTGTCATGGCATTAAAGTTTACATACAGTTCTGTTGTGTCTAATATAAATAGACCCAAGATATTCCCAGATAATCACTTTACCTCAAATAATGCCCTATTTGAGGGTATAGGGGGTGATTTCAGATTCAGCCTTTTAGTGCCCGGTCACGTTAGAAGTTACCTAGCTGGGGACTATTTTCCGGCGCTGCATAATATCATTGCGCCACTGCACCCATGGTACGGCAGCAAAGTTCCTTGATTATTACGCAGGAATGAGAGTGTAGCTCCTAGCCATATTGGTCTAGAAATTCGCCACTTTTCATTTTCTGTTGGTCTTAGTACACAATGTACAGAAGAGTCAAGTTTTAAATAGGAAAAATATAGAAACTCTGGTAATTTTTGAGCGAGATGCTAACAGTCTAATCAGATTCAATGATCTATGTTAAGCTATGCTAAAAGTGCTGCAGCCAGATCCGGAGATCGGTTGAATGGATTCGAAAAAGCTACAACTCAACTGTTTAACTCTAGGGGAGTTGGAAAATTGGAAGTGTTCCTTTAAACACATCCCCAAACATAATGCACAAAAGAAAAACAGTACGTCCTGGGAATGTTTGGTTTTGTCAACTTTAAATTAATCCTGTAACCCATAATTTAGTGCGGGCCCCTGGTCTCATCTGCGTTCGCATCCTGTCAACAGCCAGGTGATGACAGTGTAATTTTTTTTTTTTTTTAATTGAGAACCAATACATCCCCTAGTTTGCAATAAACACTGTGGCTGGTGGATTTCAACATCTACCAGCCACTCAATGTTTTTACCAGCCACTTTCTTGTTTTTAACCAACAATGTGTAACTGCATGTGAAAATTAATACTACAAGTTCTACAACTGTCATTCTAGGCAGTTTTTTATCATGCTTTAGTTTTAGTTATTTGATGCTATAAAATTGGGGGGTGTGACGTCATGATTGATAGATGAGATTGACGGCTTCTCTGAGTGAATTTGTCACTGAGGCACCAACAGACTTTCATAGAATGGAGTACATAATGGATTAACTTCCAATATCTTTTATTACAGAGTTTTCCTGCATTACATTTTTTGGTTTCACTTTATTTTGATGGTCCCTTTAACACATTCTGTTGACTGTAAGTAGCATTGCACCTACATGTCTAACTCTCATTGGATTGTTAGTAGAGTATTAGTAGACTGAAAGGCTTATGGTTGGAGTAAGTTTGCATGTAGTTGCATAGTTAGTTATAGTCAAGAGATTCAAGATTCAAGATTCAAGATTTTATTTGTCACATACACAATTATATACAGAATATATAACTGGCAGTGAAATGTAAACAGGTTCGCTCCATAGACAGTGCAAATAACAGTTACAAGAAACACAAGGAGGAAATTAAAAATAGAAATAGAATAAAAATAGAATAAGAAGTACTCAACATAGAATTATAAGTAATCAAGTAAAAGATAAAATAAATAACTGGTTAACATAAAATATATATATATAAAGTATAATGTGCAAAAACAATAGGTATGATGTAATGTGCAAACAGAAGTATAATGTGCTAACAGGTTTATAACTGGTTGTTACACTGTAACAATAAGAACAAAGTGCAGTGCAATGACAGTATGTGGATGTAATGTTAAAACTGGATGTTTATGTGTATGCGGGGTGAAGTGAAGTCACGTGACTGAGTTCAGGAGTCTGATGGCCTGGGGGAAGAAACTCCTCCTGAGTCTTTCAGTTTTTGCCATCAGGCTTCGGAAGCGCTTACCAGATGGCAGCAGGGTGAAATGAGAGTTCACAGGGTGGGTAATGTCTTTGATGATTTTGGTAGCTCTACCTCTGCAGCGTTTGGTGTAAATGTCCTGCAGAGATGGGAGAGCTGACCCTGAGATGCACCTGGATAAGTGCACCACTCTTTGCAGGGCTATGCAGTCATGACTGGTGCTGTTCCCGTACCACGCTGTTATGCACTGAGTCAGGACACTTTCTATCGCCCCTCGATAGAAAGTTTTCAGGATAGCTGGTGAAACCCTGAATTTCCTCAGCTGGCGCAGGTGGTACAGTCTTTGCCTGGCTTTTTTCACCTGTGTCTGGATATGTGCAGTCCAGGTCAGGTCCTCGGAGATGTTCACACCCAGGTATTTGAAGCTGTTCACTCTCTCTACCGGTGTCCCGCTGATCATGAGAGGGGAGTATGACCGTTGCTGTCTCTTCCTGAAGTCCACAATCAGTTCTTTGGTCTTGCTAACATTCAGAGAGAGACAGTTGTCCTGGCACCATGATGTCAGTTGCTCCACCTCGTCCAAGTAGGCCGTCTCATTGTTGTTGGAAATGAGACCCAGGACAACAGTATCATCAGCAAACTTGATGATAGAGGTGGAGCTGTGTGTGGACAAACAGTCATGGGTGTAGAGAGAGTAGAGCAGGGGTGGAGGTGAACTGGCCTACTCTCACTCTCAGGAAATCTTCAATCCAGAGGCAGAGAGAAGAATTCAGGCCGAGATCCAGGAGTTTGTTTGTTAGCTTAATGGGAACTATGGTGTTAAAGGCTGAGCTATAGTCAATAAATAGCAGCCTGACAAAGTTCCCACTTTTGCTGTCGATTTGAGTAAGGCAGGAATGAAGGACGTGAGAGATGGCATCTTCAGTCGATCTATTGGGACGATAGGGAAACTGAAGAGGGTCCAAAGTGTCAGGAATGGAGGAGCAAATGTTGTTTTTAATGAGTCTCTCAAAGACCTTCATGACTATAGATGTGAGAGCCACTGGACGATAGTCATTTAGGCAAGAGGGTTTACTGTTCTTAGGTACAGGGATGATAGTGGATTTTTTGAAGGAGGTGGGGACAACAGATGTAGCAAGGGACTCATTAAATATGGATGTAAAGAGCCCAGCGAGCTGATCAGCACAGGACCGTAGAACACGACCTGAAATACCATCTGGCCCAGCAGCTTTCCTGACATCCACACGTTTGAGTGCCCTCCGAACCTCGTCCTCCGAGACCGAGATCACGTGACTGTTGCTGCTCTGAGGGACTCTCTCTGACGCGTCACTCGGTGGAGTCGCGCTGCCGCGATTACAATCAAAGCGAGCGTAGAAAGAGTTTAACTCGTTCACAAGCAACGGATCAGCTCTCACCTCTGCAGAGGATTTAGTTCCAGAAGCACAGATGGTCCTAAGTCCCTGCCACATCCGCCGGGAGTCGTTGAGTTGGAAATGAGATTCCACTCGGTCTTTATAACGGAGATTTGAGGCTTTGACGGCGCGCCGGAGGGCGTAACATGATGCTTTGTACTCCCTCATATCCGCTGTTAGGAGACTGGCATTATAGGCTGCAGTGTGTGTGTTTACTGCAGCGCGGATTGTACTGTCCACCCACGGTTTCTGATTAGGGAAGGACGTTAAAGTTATTGTTTGTGTGGCTTGCTCTGTCAGTGTGTTAATAAAGCAGAGCGCCACATCTGACGTCATCAGAACTCGTGCGGAACATGTCCCAGTCGACGTCATCAAGAGCTGCCTGTAGCGCGATCTCTGAATGGGATGACCAGCGTTTAACTTCCCTCCTCACCGGGGGTTATTGAACGAGCCTTTGTTTATATTCCGGTGTGAGGAAAATGGCGGCATGGTCCGATTTGCCAAAAGCTGGCTGTGAACGAGCTTTGTAGGCGTTCTTAAACGGAGAGTAGCAATGATCCAGTGTGTTTGCTCCTCGTGTGGGGCAGGAAAGCAAACTTCTTTAAGTTTGCTTTGTTAAAATCACCTGCGACGATGAAAGCGTCGGGGTGTTTGTTTAAAAAGCCGCTGGTCACATCATGGAGGCCAGATAATACCAGCCCCGTGTCCGCCTGTGGTGGAATATAAACGGCAGTGGCGATGACCGAGGAAAACTCCCTCGGCAGATAGAATGGACGGCAAATGATTGTTAAATGTTCCAAGTGAGGCGAGCAGGATCGCGAAATAATGGAGATGTTCCTAGGATCTCACCATTTCTTGTTTATCATGAAACACACTCCACCTCCTTTGGATTTACCGGCATCGGCTGTTCTGTCCATCCGAAAAACAGAGAAGTTCTCGGACGGCGTCACGGCTGTATCCGGGACCGCGGAAGTGAGCCATGTTTCGGACAAACAATAGATGTTACAGTCTCTCATGTCCCGTTGAAAACTTATCCTGGCTCTAAGATCTTCCATCTTATTCTCCAAGGATTGGACATTTGCAAGCAAAATGCTCGGGAGAGGAGGACTGAATGTATTTTGCCAGATCCCAGTGCGTTTCCCGCTGTGTTTTTTGAATCTTCGCCGTCGACTCAAATGGCCATTGTTCAACTCGGCATCCTGGCGAATCACAGATGGAAGATTGGAGAAAGTGTCCTGAAACAGGTCAGTGTAGCGGTAACCAATTTGCAGAAGTGTTTTGCTGTCGTAACAGATCAAAGCAGATGATCTGTTGGAAAAAATAGAGAGTAAAAGAGAGTAGAATAATAAATAAAAGCAAAGTCTTAGCGGAGCGACCTGAACGGCAACCGAACACGGCGGCGCCATCCTGTATTTATACAGTCAGTAGAGTGTCTGTTAGGGATCAACATTATAAAGAGTTAGCAGATATTAAGCAGACAGTCTAGGCTTCTCTAATGAGAGTTAGAAGACTTGTAGATGCTAAGTTACTTATAGTCAACATAATATTCAAAATGGACCATCAGAATAAAATGTTACCATTTTTTTTTTCTTATTTGAAAATTTCAGTTATTGTGATTTATGAATGATAGATGATGGCTGCGCTTGTGATAGGGCGCATAACTGAGTGATGGTGAGACGAGCAAAGCTCCTCGCCCGCACTTTCTGTCTTCAATAAGCACCACTGTCTTAGCGCTTTCTCAAATTCCCATATTAATCAAAATCAAGCAGAGTTGTGCCTTTTGCTTTCTGTCAACATCACGTTATCAACATTTAGAAAATCTATTTTTTTTTTTTACATTTATGAATAGATTCAGAATCGTCCATGTCCGCATCGCGATGCATCTAAGAATCGAACGACACCGTACTGCTGGTGAAACAGTATGCTATTTTTATTTACCCGCCACAGTGGCCGGTAGGTGACGCGAGTTTACCCGCCACAACACAAAATCACCCGCATTTGGCTAGTGGCGGTTGCTAATTTCCATCCCTGCCTATGATCATGTACAGTATGTTGTTATGGGAAGGAGGATGTAGGAACCGGTGAACGTTTAACACATATTTAATATACCAAAATAAACAAACAACAAAACGAAAGTAAAAGCGGCAGCCCCTCACGGATGGCTGCTGGACACTAGGGATGGCAACAGTGGTCGAGTACTCGAACGTGACAGCTTCGATCGATCATGAAAACGATGATCGGCCTGACAAAAAAATATATATATATATATATATATATATATATATATATATATATTGACAGTGTGCATGCACAGCACACTGACTTTACATGACTTTATTAAAAAAACGGGTTATTTCTTTGTAGTGATGTCAAAAATAATAATGTCCGTATCTGACTCGGCGTATTCCAAATGTTATGTCAGTTGTGATGTTAAATAAAGCGTGCACCATGTCAGCGGCAGATTTACGGCTCATGCAGTTGCAGATGCAGTGTTTTGACTGAACCTCTTAATGCGTTTATGCTGCGCGAAATCGGGATAAGAGCCAAAAAACGTCCTGTCCCGACCGGTTTATGCTTAAGCCATTTATGACCGCACTCTGATAAAAGAAAACGGGTCACAGCGTTTACATGACCATGTTCATTGTCGGCTTATTAGGCATAAAGAACATGTAAACGCACTCATTGTTTTGAATGAAATTAACAGTAAAGTGTAGCCAGCATAAATTTACCCATTTGCTCTGCTGTTCTTATTGCAACCCCACAGTTTGGTTTGTTTCCAGACTTTAATGTCAGATGTTTGATTAAAAGCAGATGGTTACTTTCGATCTTCACAGTACCACAATTACATACATACATAATTATTTTGTGAAAAGGTTATTCATTTTTGTCACTCATTTCTGCTCATTGACAGAGTGCACTTTATTTTGTGACAAATTAATCCAAGTATTTAATGGTGTTAAAATGTTTTTTTTCCAATGAATTATCAATAGAATTTTCAAATAAAATTATTTTCTGTTGAAAACCAGATTTTTTCAACAAAAATAATTTTTCCCCCAAAAAAATAAGTCTGGAAAATGTGTGTGTGTGGGGTCGTCTTATAGTCGGGTATATACGGTAATTAGAACATGATTGTAATAGGCGAGTGTTGTAAATTCTCTGTGCTTTAGTTGCCCGTGTAATAGCGTTGTTGTTAAGGGAAGAGCATGGCTAAGTTCATGTGCACATTCGCATCCTTTTGTGCAGATGTAAATTTTAATAATTTGTAAATCTGATTAATCTCATATAGGATGCATTTGGTTTGATTAATTTCTAATCAAATCTCTGCAGAGGGGTGTATGCACCGCTTTCAGCTCAAATACAATGCCTGATATTGATTGGGTTATTTGAGATGGTTATTTTGTATTTAGGTGTTTCTTTTTCAAAGACATTTATGCATCATAATCCAGCTGTTATTTTTTTTATAGTCATATGTTCATGTTTTCATAGACATGTCATGTTTGAATGTCAACATTAACTTTTGTAACAGTCTTAAAATAGTTTCATATCTCCATGAACGCCCCGCCCCGCCCCCTGCACAAGTACTCGTTTTTGAGACCTATCGATGATCGAAATGGACACACACAAACAAAACATAACATAAAGTCCAGGCCTGGTCCTCTGTCCCCTTCACTGTCGTCACTCCTCCCTTTATACTTCCGAAGCGCAGGTGCAGTGCGCAGGTGGCAGTTCTCTGCATCTCCGTTTGCTGTTCTGAGTGTTCACTCCAGCCATGTGCTTAACTAGCCACAAAAGAAATTGATTGCAACTTCAACACCATCGACTTTTGTGTAGTACTTGCAGTGGCGGTTTTACATTGAATTGCACCCTGGGCAAGTTGCCGCTCGGGAGAGACCCAGAGGTGAACTGTCCCCCGCCCCCCCTCTCACACACAGGGCGCCTGCAGCTGCAGACTGTGCAGAGGGCGGCCGTCACTCACAGTGCACTGATAGATAGAAACTGCCATGCAAGGCCATTTTTTTTTTTTTTTTTTTTTTTTTTTTTTTTTTATAATTTGATTTTGTTTTCAATTTGATGCTGGGCAACTTTGTGGTTGCATTGGCACGACCGCTAACAAAATTTTGGTTGCATTGGCAGGAAAAATCATCTGGAGCCCTGAACTAAAGTTATATATTTGATTGTATCCGTTTATAAGTTATCAGATTTTTTCTATCCTAATTACAGTGATGCAATCATCGCAGATGAACCAGTCGTTTTTAACAACTGCATCTTTCATGTACACCATGTCTACACCGGACGCGACCATTGACGCGTTGCATCGCACCCAGTGTTGCCAACTTAGCGACTTTGACGCTATATTTAGCGACTTTTCAGACCCCTATAGTGACTTTTTTTCAAAAAAAGAGACAAGCAACAAATCTAGCAACTTTTTGGATCAGCGTCAGTTACTTTTAAAATGTCGCCAGTACTGTCCTGCGAGAGCGAGGTCTTGCCTTCTCCTTGCCGTCAGACCTCTCTCTGTGTCTACCCAGTTCAGTGAATGGCTGACAGGAGCAGCAGCGCATGACAGTGAAAGCACAGCAGCTGACAGACGTGAATGAGCGAGCTACATATTAGCACAGTGTTGCTACTGATTTATCACTTAGCTGCTTCCTTTGTTGTATATTTAAAGAATTTAGTTTGACCTGTTATGATTTCCATTCTTTTGTGCTTATGACTTGTATTACTCACTATAAAAGAGCTTTAGTTCATGCAGTTTCTGACCTCTCTCAATTCAGATTATTTTAAACATATAGAAATTAAGTAATTCACTATATCATACTCATTCTATTGTATGACAAAAATATATAGGAAATGAGAACGTCTTTATTGGACAGTATGTGAGCACGTATTAGGATAGAAAACACTTAGGCAGGTAGAATTGCGTTTGACGTGATGACGTCACATGCTAATTGACGCATGACGTCTTCTAGTGACATTTAGCAACTTTTTAGGCAGGCTTTCCTTGGAAAATAATTGGCAACACTGATCGCACCACAACAGCTAAAGGCTGTCTGCACTGGACTCGACAAAGCATTTGTCCTTCGTGTCAGTACGTCTTAAATAGAACGAGGCATCAGTTTACTCTCTTGGATTTGTCGTGTTGCGCCACATCCAGAGACAACATCACTGATTTTAATGGGATCAATTGTTTTTTGTCGCGCCACCCCCTCGTGTCCGGTGTAGACACAGTGTTTGAAAAAATATTGTGATGGGAGGAAAAATTACCTTAATGATTTTGAGGACTTAAACTAAATCAGGAGTGTTTAATTTAGGTTGACGTTAAGGAAATCATTAAGGAAAAATTACCTTAATGATTTTGAGGACTTAAACTAAATCAGGAGTGTTTAATTTAGGTCAAACTCAGTTCCTGGAGGGCCAAACCTCTGCAGGTTTGGCCCTCCAGGAACTGAGTTTGACACCCCTGCTTTAGGGGCTCCATATTGACTCTTTTACTTGTTTTTACATGGCTAATGTACACAGTGAAAAGTGATCTGATTTAGTGCACCAGTAATTCAGATTTGGAAATCGGAAAAATCTGATCTTGATCAGGGTGATCCCAATTTAGCATTGCACAACCAGCACAAAAGTAAATTGGATTACCTGATCCTGGAAAGCAATCCGAATCCGAATCCAGATAATTCTTATCAGATTAAACTTTTTGAGCAACCACCCTCCCCGACACCCATGTATAGGTTCTAGTTGTATGCTTTAAATGTTAAAATATTTTGTTGTCTGTTGCTTTCTGCCATTAAACTGGTGTTAATTTGCATTTGTCTCTTTTCGCTGTAGACCCAGTGATGCTGAAAACGGAGAATGAAATGGAAGAAAAAGATCAATATAAGATTTATCACGATTTCATGACTGGAGAAAAATCTTTTAGTTGTTCACAGGCTGAAAAGACGGGAACTAGAAGTGATTTCCACTGCCAACAGTGTGGGAAGCATTTCTCTCATAAATTACACCTTAACATACACACAAGGATTCACACAGGAGAGAAGTGTTGTACCTGTCAATGGTGTGGAAAGACTTTTGCTGAAAAAGTAAGCCTTAAAAGACACATCAAAGTTCACACTAGAGAGAAGCCTTTCACCTGCCCTCAGTGTGGAAAGAGTTACACTCTGAAAGAAAGCCTTAAAAGACACATGAGAGTTCACACTGGTGAGTGCCCTTTCATCTGCGAACATTGTGGAAACAGATACAATTTAAAAGGAAGCTTTAAAAAGCACATGAGAACTCACAATGGAGAGAAGCCTTACACATGCCCTCAGTGTGAAAAAAGTTTCCCAATGAAAGAAAGCCTTACCAGACACATGAAAAGTCACACTGGAGAGAAGCCTTATACATGCTCTCACTGCGGAAAGACTTTTGCTGAAAAAGAAAATCTGAACAGACACACAAGAATTCACACGAGAGAGAAGCCTTATACATGCCCTCAGTGTGGAAAGAGTTTTGCTGAAAAAGAAAATCTTAACAGACACATGAGAATTCACACGGGAGAGAAGCCATACACATGCCAACAGTGTGGAAAGAGTTTCACTCATAAAGGAAGCCTTGACAGACACACAAGAATTCACACTGGAGAGAAGCCTTATACATGCCCTCAGTGTGGAAAAAGTTTCACTCAAATTGGAAACCTTAAAGCCCACATGGAACTTCACTCTGGAGAAACACTTTACACATGCCCTCAGTGTGGAAAGTGTTTCAATCAAAAACGACGCTTTGTAGACCACATAAGAATCCACACTGGAGAGAAGTCATTCACCTGCCAACAGTGTGGAAAAAGTTTCAACCGAAAAGGAAGCCTTAGCAGGCACATGAGAGTTCACATTGGAGAGAAGCCATTTAAATGTGGATATACTGTGGGACAAGATTTAGGTATAAAATAGTCCTTGACTTACACATGAGTATTCATGAATGAGAGAACTGGTTTGTATATCATCAGTGTGGAATTAATTTCACAGACAGGAAACGCCTTGGGATTCTTTTATGAAATGAACGTAAGCAAAACTTGCCATTTATCAATATCGATTTGAGCGGTCGATGCAATCAAATCTCAGGTCAGTTCTCAGCTTGTGTACGCAAGTTTTGAGTCAGCGTAAATTTGTGTGTAGCAGCAAAACTGGCAGAGTATTGCAATGAGAGAATTTTGATTATTTTGAATATTTTCCTGATTAACAACTAAAGCTCATTAGTCGACTGTTAAGCGTTAAGATTAGAATGTCAAAATAAATTAGCTTTACATGCGCAAAAAACGTATGTGGAAAACAAATTAATGGGGCTACACAAAATATATTTCATTGAAATAAAATATTAACAAAAGAAAAAACTTAGATGCTCGTTTTTTGTGACACTCTAACGCATTGTTTGTTTTCTTTATATATTTTACCTTACACACAACATATCAGTTTTAGCATTGTTAACTTTAAATTTCAGCCATTCATCATCAAACTAAAATGCAGTCAACCAAACGTCTCGGGTTATGACTTGTTCCCTCAGAAGGAAACGAGATGCTGCGCCGTCATGACGACACTTTGGGCAATGCCCATAGCGTAGTGCATCTGAAGCATGAATTAAATCTGTCACCGATCCTGATTGGTGCTGCGTCATGACGTTGTATGTGACGGCATACCCGGAAGCTACAAAAGAACGCCGGCTCATAGTACAGACAGCTTTTGCAATGAAGCACTCCCACAAGACAGTGTCTCATTCCCTTCTCAGGTAACAAGGGTTATAGTCATAACCCGAGACGTTCCCGCCGAGGTAACTCGCACTCGTCGTCGTGGCGACACTTTGGAGAACGAGTACCCGCTATGCCACATGGAATCACGCTCATCCTAGTGTGAAGTTCCAGGCACACTTGGGACGTGAGCACCCTAGCGCCAGGCGTCGCAGGGAGATCAAAACTGTAGAACCGGATGAAGGTGTGCTGTGTAGCCCACCCTGCCGCCTCGCAGATCTCCTGAAGCGAGGCGCCAGAAAGGAGGGCCACCGACGACCATGTCCTCGTGGAGTGAGCCCTCAAGGCTATGGGTGAAGGCAAATTGCGCGCAATAAGCTGTGGGTATCGCCTGGACAATCCAATTTCTGATTGTCTGCTTGGTAGCAGGCAGCCCCTTCTTGGGTGAGCCAAAACACACCAACAGCTGGTCCGACTTCCTCCATTGCGCAGACTTCTCAATGCCCTGACCTGGCAGAGTAGCTGATGTCTAGCTTCCTCATCCGTTGCGTGAGACGGAGGATGGAATGCCTGAAGAATCACTGACCGCTCCGCACTGGATGGTACCTTGGGCACATAGCCCGGTCTGGGGTATAAAATGGCCTTCACCCCACCCGGAGCAAACTCAAGGCATGTTGGCGACATGGCCAAGGCCTGGAGATCCCCCACTCTCCTCAGAGAAGTGATGCGAGAACAAGGGCCATCTTTTGGGTAAGGTTCTTTGCCTCAGCCGGTTCCAGTGGCTTGAAGGGGGCCTCAACCAGCCCTTCAAGTACCACCGCCAGGTCCCAAGCTGGAACTCTGGAGTGAGCCGCAGGCCTCATCCTCCGAGCCCCATGGAGGAACTATACAACCAGATGATGTCTACCCGGGTGATTCTCACGAAAACTTGGTTTTAAAAATGTCAAGCATGAAAATAAAAAAAATGCTTAAATTCACTTTTTTTTTTTCTCTCCAGACATTAGGAACAAAGTCTGGAGTATTTGTGAAAATTAATTTTAAAACTTTTACTTATCATTTTAACACTTTTTTTTTTTACATAATTTCGAAAATAAGTCCTAAAAAATCGCATTACCGCAACAGTCTAAAAACATAAACACTGTTAGAAAAGCTCATATTTTCACATTTTTAAAAATTGATTATTAATAGTCAAGCACAGTAACTTGAAATACTGAAATAATATTTATTTTTCATTTAACAGTTGTTTTTTATTTTGATTAATTTCTCTCATTACCGCAACACCTTCCACAATTTATAACCATTTTTTTTAAATATTTCGATGAAACCTGACATATTTTCAAAATGACATGACAAACCTGAAAGAACATAATTTGTAGATTCTGCACATGCACTTAAAATCAAAGTACTTTGTTTCTATTAATTAAATTAACATTTAATGAACATCTGTTGCGGTAATGATACATAGGTTTTGGAAATGAGGTTAATTATATCGGTAATGATAATACTAGTCTGAGATTTTGTTAAAAACTAATTTTAAATAAAAAACAGATAATATTTGCATAATCATGCATTCAGTTTTAGTGTGGTGTTTAAAAAATTCATACGGCAAAAAAAACATTATTTAAGAAAAACATTAGAACAGGAATAAACAGCAACATATTAACATATGGATGGAATGAAAAATTTGTCATTGTGTGTCTATGTGTCTCATTGTACTCATTGTGTCAACAACAATACTTTTATTCAGTCGATTATAGCTATAACCTCAAAAGCATGAAAGAGCGCTCACTTTACAATCAAAATTAAGCTGTCACTCATCTCAGTTCGGAATCTCACAGCGTTCCATCAAAATCAATCAATCAACTTTATTTATATAGCGCTTTTACAATGACGATTGTTTCAAAGCAGCTTCACAGTGTTAAACAGGACAACATTGCAACAAAATTGGATTTGGCTAGTTTAATTTGGATAGTTTATAGAATTATATATGACCAAATTAATAAATTCAATTTGTATATTTAGTTGAGTAACTTGGATCATAATTTGAGTGTCCCCAACTGAGCAAGCCAAGCCAAAGGCGACAGTGGCAAGGAACCAAAACTCCATCAGGGCATGATGGAGAAAAATAAACAGGAGAAACCAGACTCAGTCGGGTGCCAGTTCTCCTCTGGCCTATTATTAACAGTGTATAATTATTACTCTGGCAACCTTGCAGGTCATAAATCATATTAGATAGGAATATTCAAATTTTGGGTATGGCCTTGCAGAGGCGGGCTCATTTAGGATGGCGTCGATTACACAGAATATGAATACTTGAAAGATCGGAGTTATTGCGCGGAGGCGGGTTAATTGAGGATGACGTTCGGTGAGGCAAATTCAGAGGAGACACTAATGGACACGGTCTCAGCAGACACTCCAGGATGAGCTGGTCATGTCCAGATGCAGGTCCACCATCCGATCCGGACACGGCCTGGATCCGGCCGACTGCAGTAAACCTCGGGATAAACAGAGAGACTAACATTAGTGTGGATGCCACTCTTTTTATGATGTAACGAGTACATCAGGTGTTATGGGAAGTGTTCGGTTCCGGCTGACCTAGTTAATGCAGCCTAACAATCAGTCATTTGATTTGAATAAAGAAAGTTAAAAATGTTCTATGTGTATGCCATAGTAAAGAGATGTGTTTTTAGTCTAGATTTAAACTGACAGAGTGTGTCTGCTTCCCGAACAATGCTAGGAAGACTGTTCCAGAGTTTAGGTGCTAAATAGGAAAGGATCGACCGCCTGCAGTTGATTTAGATATTCTAGGTATTTTCAACTGGCCAGAGTTTAGAGACCGCAATTGGCGTGATGGAGTATAATGTGTTAGAGCTCACTTAAGTACTGGGAGCTAAACCATTTATTGCTTTATAAGTAATAAGCAAGATTTTAAAATGTATGCGATGTTTAATAGAGAGCCAGTGCAGTGTTGACAGAACTGGACTAATATGATCGTACTTCCTGGTTCTAGTAAGAACTCGAGCTGCTGCGTTTTGGACCAGCTGGAGTTTATTTATTAGGCGAGCAGGGCAACCACCCAGTAGAGCATTACAATAATCTAGCCTTGAGCTCATGAGCATGTACTAATTGTTCAGCATTTTGCATTGAAAGCATGTAGCGTAATTTAGATATATTTTTAAGATGGTAGAATGCAGTTTTACAGATGCTAGAAGCGTGGCTTTCAAGCGAAAGATTGGTATCAAAGAGCACACCCAGGTTCCTCACTGGAGGACTTGACAGAGCAGCCATCGAGGTTAGACAGTATTCTAGGGCACTACTTGTGGAGCTTTTCTGTCCGATAATTAAAAATTCAGTTTTATCTGAATTAAGTTGCAGGAAATTACTATTCATCCAATTTTTAATATCAGCTATGCATTCCGTTAATCTTGTGAATTGGTAAGTTTCGTCAGGGTGTGAAGAAATATAGAGCTGAGTATCATCAGCATAACAATGAAAACTAACGCCATGCTTCCTAATGATATCTCCCAGTGGTAGCATATACAGGGTGAAAAGCAACGGTCCTAACACTGAGCCTTGCGGTACTCCATACTGAACTTGTGATCGGTGTGACATCTCTTCATTTACTGCTACAAACTGATAACGGTCAGATAAGTAAGATTTAAACCATGCCAATGCAGTTCCACTAATGCCAACATAATTTTCGAGTCTATTCAAAGAATATTGTGATCGATAGTATCGAATGCAGCGCTAAGATCGAGTAACACTAATGAGAGATACAACCACGATCAGATGATAAGAGTAAATCATTTGTAACTCTAATTAGAGCAGTCTCAGTACTATGATACGGCCTAAATCCTGACTGGAAATCCTCACATATACAATTTCTTTCTAAAAGGAACATAATTGTGAAGACAGCCTTTTCTAATATTTTTGATAGAAAGCGGTAGATTCGAGATTGGTCTGTAATTGACTAATTCTTTAGGATCAAGTTGCGGTTTTTAATAAGTGGTTTAATTACAGCCAACTTAAAAGTTTTGGTACATATCCTAATGTCAAGGATGAATTAATAATATTAAGCAGAGGATCTATGACCTCTGGAAGCATCTCTTTTAATAGCCTAGTCGGTATAGGGTCAAGCATACATGTTGTTGATTTTGATGATTTAACAAGTTTAGCCAATTCTTCTCCTCCTATAGCAGTGAATGAGTGTAATTTTTCCTCAGTGAGACTACAATGTTCTGTCTGAAGTGATACTGTAGTAGACGGCTGCATGGTTATAATTTTATTCCTAATGTTATCAATCTTACTAGTAAAGAAGTTCATAAAGTCATTACTGCTGTGTTGTTTACAAGCGTCAGAAGTTGAAGCTTTATCCTTTGTTAATTTAGCCACTGTATCGAATAAATACCTAGGGTTGTGTTTGTTTTCTTCTAAAAGAGTTGAGAAATAAGCAGATCTAGCAGTTTTTATGGCCTTTCTGTATGCAATCATGCTCTCTTTCCACAAATTGCGAAAAACCTCCAGTTTTGTTTTCTTCCAGCTGCGCTCCATTTTTCTGGCTGCTGTTTTAAGGGCCCAGTGTGCTCGTTGTACCACGGCGTTGGATTATTTGCTTTAATCTTCTTTAAGCGCCGAGGAGCAACTATGTCTAAAGTGCTAGTAAAGAGAGAGTCAGTAGTTTCTGTTGCAACATCAAGTTCCTCTTGGCTATCTGTAATTCTGAGGAGATGGAACTGATGAGGAAGATTATGTATAAAGCAATCTTTAGTCAGCGGTTATAGTCCTGCCATATTTGAAGCGAGGATGGCTTTGCAGCCTTAGCTATATTAAGTATACATGATATTAGGTAATGATCTGAGATGTCATCGCTCTGCTGCAGAATTTTAATGGTATCAACATTTAGTCCATGTGACAGTATTAGATCTAAAGTATGATTAAGGCGATGAGTGGGTCCAGATCGTGTTGTCTAACTCCAATAGAGTTTATAATGTCTTTAAATGCCAATCCCAATGCGTCTTTTTCATTGTCAACATGGATATTAAAATCACCAACAATTAGTACTTTATCTGCAGCCAATACTAACTCTGATAGAAAACCAGCAAATTCTTTGATAAAGTCTGTATTGTGCCCTGGTGGCCTGTATACAGTAGCCAACACAAATGTCAAGCAGGATTTATCATTTACACTACACAATGTTACATAAAGCACCAAAACTTCAAAGGAATTATATTTGAAACTAGACTTCTGAGTAATACTGAAGTTATCATTATAAATTACAGCAACACCTCCCCTTTTCCTTTCAGGCGGCTCGTGTTTATAACAATAATCTTGGGAGTGGACTCATTTAAAGTAATGTAGTCGTCAGGTTTTAGCCAGGTTTCTGTCAAACACAGCACATCTAGGTTATGATCTATAATCATATCATTAACAATAAGCGTTTTTGGAGAAAGGGATCGAATATTCAGCAACCGAGATTTATCAATTGTTCATCCGTATTATATCTGTTGTTTATTTGTTGGACATCAATTAAATTTTTACTGTTGAATGGTTTTGATGGTTTTTTGTATTTACTGATTCGGGGAACAGACACAGTCTCTATGTGATAATATCTAGGTGAAAGCGTCTCTATGTGCTGGGATTTAGCTGACTCTGGTGACGTGAGACAGCTAGCAGGCGGTTGGTTTAGCCAGTTTGTCTGCTTCCTGACCTGGGCCCCAGTGAGTCAAGGTTTAGCTCTAAGATTATGTGCCAAATTACTAGAGAGAAGCAGCACCAGCCGGGTAGGATGAATGCCGTCTATCTTCAACAGGTCGGGTCTGCCCCAAAAACTTTTCAATTGTCTATGAACCCTATGTTATTTTGCGGACACCACTTAGACAACCAGCCATTGAGTGATGATAATCTGCTAACTATTTCATCACTCCTTTTAACAGGAGGGCCAGATAAACAGACTGCGGTGACATCGTACTTGCGAGTTTACACACCTCTTTAATGTTAATTTTGGTGATCTCCGACTGTGAAGTCGAACATCATTAGTGCCGGCGTGAATAATAATCTTAGAGAATTTCACGATTAGCTTTAGCCAGCACTTTTAAATTTGCTTTGATGTCAGGCGCTCTGGCTCCCAGTAAACATGTGACTATGGTGGCTGGTGTCTCTATTTTCACGTTCCGTGTAATAGAATCGCCAATAACTAGGGCACTTTCAACAGGATCCTCAGTGGGTGCATCACTGAGTGGGAGAACCTGTTTGATGTTCTAATCGGAGCGGCAGAGTGGTTTTTAGATCGCGACTATGCTGTCTCACAGTCACCCAATTGCCCTGCTGCGGGGCTCAGCGGAACCAAACAATGAGTGTTCACTAAGCTAGTCGCATCCAAAACAGTATCTAAAGCTGTACCATTCTCACTACTCTCACATAAAGTCTGGATCGTGTCTCTAAATCTGAAATCTTCTCCGTCAGCCTGATTAATTCCTTACATTTAACACATGTGAAGCCCTGTTCGCCAACGGAGATAGACATGCTAAACATGTAGCATGCAGTGCAAGTGACAATGACAGGAGAAGAAGACATGGCTTACCGTATTTGTTGATGAATCCAAAACTTACAACACAACTTACTCCACTTACTTTGTTTGATGGAGTCTATTTAATAATCCAACTCACCACAGTTGTCTAATGAACTCAGAAAACAGGAGACCCGGGTGCCGGGATGGAAAGCTACCAGGCTAGCGAAAAGCTAACACGTGGTAGTGATTTAGATTAAAAGCTAGTGATGTCAAATTTAACTTGATAGGCTATATTAAACAATATATGGTGATGAGTAAGTTATATTTAGCAGTATAGATAACAAAGAAAATATATCAAATAGAGATTCAAACGCAGCTATACAGAGCTACAAACACTGACGCATGCAGCAGCAGCAGTAGGTCGCAAAACCAGCATAGTTGTCTACACTAAATAATGAATCTCTTACTTACATCGTGTCTTTGTTAATGAGAGAATTTACGAAAGCGAGCAGAACCAGTACGGTGAGTGGATTCTAACTTAAAGGGTAAGTTCACCCAAAAATGAAAATTCTGTCATTAATGACTCACCCTAATGTCGTTCCAAACCCGTAAGACCTCCGTTCATCTCCGGAACACAGTTTAAGATATTTTAGATTTATTCTGAGCGGAAAACAAACGCGGAAGAGAATACAATGCTGGATAAAGTCGTAGTTTTTGTTATTTTTGGACCAAAATGTATTGTCGATGCTTCAAAAGAGTCTCACTAATCCAATGATGTCACATGGACTACTTTGATGATGTTTTTCATACCTTACTTCCTACCTTTCTGGACACGGACTGTAGAGTGTGCATACACTTTCAATGGAAGGACAGAAGGCTCTCGGACTAAATCGTAAATATCTTAAACTGTGATGAATGGAGATGAACGGAGGGCTTATGGGTTTGGAACAACATTAGGTCATTAATGACAGAATTTTTGGGTGAACTAACCCTTTAAACACCTCTGATTCGCCATTGCGTTTCAGAGATCAACATGCATGTTTTTGATTGGCTACATTTCTCACCCCTACAAAATCTGAAACACTGTGTCCGGTCTACGTAAGCGTGAAGGGTGCGTACTGGACAGAGCAGTGCCAAGGCTGGGTCTGCCTCCTCCAAAGGCAGCGCTTTCAGGTTCACCTCCTGATCCCTGAAAGGAGTGGTGGGAACCTTGGGCATGTATCCAGGCCAGGATCTCAGGATCACGTGAGAGTTAGCCGGCCCGAATTCCAGACACGCTTCATCAACCGAAAATGCCTGCAGGTCCCCTACCCTCTTGATAAAAAGATTGGGTAATAGCTAATTCTGAGCATCTAAGAAACCCGAAAAAAGCTAAGATGAACATGGTGTCGAGTGTTCGGGCGGTATTGCTGGGCTGGTAGTTTGTACGTAGGGTGTGAATGCATTTGGTGAGGATGTCTAGCGTTATTGGTTGTCTGGTGTCAGGGCGGGTGGGTTGGGATCTTTGAATCCCTTTGATCAGCAGGAGGTTTGTGAATTGTTTATTTCGGGGGAGGGAGTGCAGTGTAATAATTTGTGAAAGAACTGAATGCCACTCAAGTAACCTTTGATAGACCCGACTTGTAGGCCCTTAATGAAATTCAGGTAGGAAATGAATGAGGTGATTGAAAGGAGAGAGAAATCTGGAAACATCATGTTGTAAGAGTTGTGGAATGCTCTAAAGTTTTTCCAAGCGGTTATGTAGGATTGGAGGGTCCTGGGGGACACTGCTTGGAGGATGGTGTCGAGTGATGCATTGAGGAGTGGTTTCAATGGGTGGGTTCGGGAATATCAGTTCCGAATAATGAGGCACTGAAGTTGGGGACTTATCCGTCTCTGGAGACAGCGTCCTGAATTTCTGAAACATAAAACGAGATAGGGAGTCAGCGATTTGGTTTTCTGATCCGGGGATGTGTTTAGCCGTTATGATGAATTGGTCGCATGCTGAAATCCACGTGAGACGCCTTAGAAGTGGCATCATGGCAGGTGCATGGGAACGGCCTTTATTTATGCAATGTACTGTTGCTTCGTTGTCGCAATGCACTACAATGCTTTTAGCGGCCCATTCTTTCCCCCACAAAAAAGCCGCTACTACTAGGGGGTAAAGCTCATATAGCGCTGAGCATTGTGTTGTGTCCTGGAGCTGCGGGGGCCATGGAGAAGCGAACCAACGACCTTGGTAAAACCCCCCGAAGCCAATTGAGGGGGCGGCGTCTGTGAACAGTTGGATATCGATGGGTGACAAAATGAGATTGCTATAAAAAAAAGATAGGCCATTCCATTGATTCAAGAACATTACCCATAGCCTGAGTTCGTTGCGACATGCTGGAGTTATTGAAATTTGGTCTTCTAGCGAGTGGGCAGAGGACGCGAGCGAGAGGAGATGTGATATGAAGGGGCGGCCTTGTGGAATGATGCGCATAGCGAAGTTTAAGTGTCCGAGCAAGGATAGGAGTTCACGTTTGGAACATTTGGTTACTTTGAGGAGACTTGATGAGACTAGGATTATTCGGTCGATCTTCTCTTTGGGCAGGGATGCCTGGAATTTGGCCGAATCTAATTTAATCCCGAGGAATTCTATGCATGTTGCGGGCCCCATAGATTTCTCTTGTGCGATGGGGATTCGAGCTCAGCAAAAACTTTTGCACTGTGAGTATATCTGCGGCTGGAATGGCATCAGGAGGTGAGATAATTAAAAAATCATCTAGAAGGTGGATGAGGTGGGGAATGGCATAATTGTTTGACAAGATCCAGCAAACTGCTTCTGATAACATGTCGAATATTTTAGGGCTGCTTTTACATCCAAAGGTTAAGCGTACTGCAAAATAGTATTTCCCAAGCCAGCGAACTCCGAAAAGGTGCCATGAATCTGGATGGATGGGCATTACTTTGAAAGCAGATGTGATGTCGATTTTTGCCAGCCATGCGCCCCGACCTGCGATTTTAATCATATCGATTGCCTGGTCTATGTCGTGGTATTTAAGTGAAAATTCGTCGAGAGGGATCAAGCTGTTTATGCTGGGGAATGGGGAATTGTGCGGGGCTGACAGATCGATTATTAGCCGTTTTTTACCTGAAAATTTTCTTGTGGCACTCCAATGGGGCTGATGCGAAACACTTTGAATGGGAGATCGTCAAACGGCCCGATCATGAAGCCTGACTCAACTTCTTTTTTGATCAGGTTGTTTACGACTTCGGGTTCTAAGAGGGCGGACTGAAGATTGTTGCAAATTGTGTTTTGTGAGAGCGGGCATTCTACTCCGGGTTTAAAGCCATTTTTGAGACCCGACAGCAGATAATTGGTAAAGTTGGTGTCCGGGTGATGACTTAGTTCGAAATCCAAGCGTGAAATATTAACTGGAGTCGATAAGTAATTTTTTGATTTTTTATTTACAGATTTGTACACAGGACACACTACACGAGCGTGAGCGCCGCCACAAAAGGAACAAATATGCATGAACTTGCAATGCTGTCTGGTACATTTCCCGGAATTAAAGTGTCTGCAAGGCTGCTTGCTATCTTCAAAAGAGGAGACTCTCCTTTCTACTTCCGGGTTTGCGCTGGCGGTTGCTGCCCGTGGCACGTAGCTGGTGGAACGTCCGGTGCTTGTTTCTGGGCATAAAAAAGAGGAAGGATTAACCTGAGGGCATGTTGGAGTAGAGTGTTCCACTGACCTGCAGACTGCGCAAGAAATGTTTTTACATCCTAAAAACACCCTGCTGTGGAGATCCGTGTCGAGTGCACCCCAGTATGTGCACTGGTTCCATTGCGCTACTCGCACGGCACTTTTAGCTGAGAAGAGTTTGTGGTATGTGTAGAAGTGCCCTCCTCCATAGGACAGCGCAAGCTCAGCTATGATAGCTAAGTAATTGTTTAATTCGCGGCGCCTGTGGGGGAAAGCTGAACAGATAACTTCCGTATAACGTGAGAAAGCAATTGAAAACTCTGAAAATGAAAGCAAGCGGGATGAATGGGTGTTTGTGTTTTTTAGGGTGACGGAGAAATTCCCGCAGTCTACTTGGCGGTCCGGTTCAGCTGCGGGGAGCAGAGAGAGGAGAGAGGAAAGGTCTACGTCCGCACCTGAAAGTATCTGAGCCCGGATGTTTTGGGCTACTGGTGGTGGTTCCATGGCGATGGCGTTGGATGGCACGGGCATCGTTGCTGAGAAGAGAGAATGTTGAGTTTTTGACTGCATGAGAGAGCTGGGGAGATTACAAGCCTGGGCTGCGAAAGATGGCGGCGGCCCGGCGTTTGGATTATCCTTTGTAGCCTGGAAAGGAAAGTTTGTTAGAGGATAGGAGGAATAAGAAGGTTGGTATTGCGAAGAGAAAGCTTGTGCTGTGAGCGGAGGCGTGCCCGCGCTTGCTTGCCCTACTGGAGCTGCAGGCCACTGAATGTGGGCGGGGTTATAACCTGAGGGGTAAAACTGTTGAAATGTTTGAGCCTGTGCTGCTAGCGGATGCATCATCGCGCTAGCGTTTGCCCCAGGCACTGGAGGCCACTGTAAGGAAAGGGGGTTATGAACAGCGGGAGCATGAACTTGTGAAGCTGTGAGGAGGCCGCTGGGCCCAGCTGCACGCGGTACTGCGGCAGCAGAAACCGTGGTGAATGGCTGAGCTGCATCAGGAGGTTGGAGAAGGCCTGCTCTGGCGGGATCCGGGGTGCGGCCCAGGCTCGCCGAAGGCCTAGGGCGGCGGCTCAATGGATTTTGTGCTGGAGGATGATGGTGGTGTCTGGCTAGGCGAGCTTTGATCTCTGCTCTGCCTGTGGGCCACCTTGGGAGCTGATAAAAGCTTAGGAGAGAGGTTGGTTGAATGAATAGACACGTACAAATTATATAACTCTGGTTTGTTCATTTTACGTGAAGCTTGAATGTTTCCCTTCCCCAGCGCTTGCCTCAACCCCGCTACGGTCCACTTCCCGATAGGTGGGATAGTCGTGGCGGTCGAGCGGTAGGAAGAGGCCGGGGAGGAAGATGGAAGTCTTGTAGGTGGTGGTGAAGACTGGCCCCGGCGTCTCGGCGTGCGTGAGCTTGTTCGAGCGGGCACACGGCCGCGTGAAGAAGCCTGGGGCTCGGTTGTGGTGACCGGCGTCGGACCGCTGTTATTGCGTCCGCAAGTTTGCATCGGTGGATCCATGTGAAGGTCTGCTTCGTCGTTGGATGAGGAGCTTAATCGTTGAGACATCTTTGCTGGAAAAACTTTCAACAAAAGGGAGGTGAGATGGCTTCGTATATATACCTCTTTTGTTGATTGGCTGAGTACTCTCCACCTGTCTCAATTATCTGACATGTTCCTCCTGAACCTCGTTTAGTAAAACAGCATTTAAATTGCTGCTCATTTGTTTTGATTTCTCCACCAATGTCTCTTACTCAGGGTGAGTAAAAGATGACTATTTTCATTTCAGGGTGAACTATCCCTTGAATTGAGCGGTGGTTTACAAGAGGTTATTTTACTCTCAAATACTCTTAAACAAGCTGTCAATGATTATTGTTTGCTATATCAGTATGGTTGTATTTTTTCTCTTTTTACCATTCAGATTGTTTAATGCATCAATTATATTAATAAAACAATGTGCAGTCCATCTGGATGGTGATGTGTGTTATTTACAATAACAGGCACGCGACCGCACTCATTAAATATTTGAATCCAATCCGCAAATTCGTTTGAATAACCAAATTAGCCAGAGATCAGTTATCACGATTAGAAGATCTGGGATCTGTCAAATCAGAACAGAACCCAGGAAATTAGAGTGAGAGGCTTTTCAGCCGAAAAAAAATCTCACATTGCATCGCAATAACGAGTGTACAGATGATGTACACACAATGGCCGTCCGACTTCACGCTCTTCATTCTCTCCTTCAAGTGAATAATATAAGTGGATAACGTAGGGAAAAGTGAATGATGCTTCAGTTGGCGATTTCGGATTCAGGCTTGCAATCTGAGCTGTGCTCTCACAACAGTGAAAAGGGACCCGTGTTGTGCAGCGCCCCGAACTTTGTTTTAGCGACATATACTGTATTACGGTATCATCAAAATTCATATCTAAACAAAAATAAATACTGGTATTCGGTATGAACCGGTATACCGCCCAGCACTATGACAGAGCAAAGCAGTCAAAGAGGCAGGTGTTTTGTAAAAATGGCATGTTCAGTTTCACTGCATAAAAACTTGACTAATGGAGAATAATTTTAAATAGGGACCAAACATGTAATAGCTGCCTATAAATAGAACAACTATCTTTAAAAATGCTGCTTGCCTGAATATTACCAGAATACTTTTATTCCTTCTAAGCTGTGGCACATGTTCTCCTTCCACAACACTTTAACTACTGAGATGCTATAAAGGAGAAACAAATAATAAACAGGATGACATCTACTGAAAGTGTAGTTTTGTAATAAATGAAACAGTTAATGCAAATCAGAAAGAACCAACCTGTATGCTGCTAGATGGTAAATCTGAAACAGTATCAGGTTGTGGAGAAGAAAGATCTGGTCCAGAGCTGACTTCAGAATCTGTTCACTCAACTAAGGAATTCACTGGGGATTTTTTTACCTGTATGAATATAGAATTGCAATAACAAATGTTTTACGAAAGAGAGAACTTGTAAAATGGTTGTAAATCTATACATTGATGATTACTCTAAAGCTCAAAAATAAAGATGTGATTATGATTGAAAAACTGACTTAACAGTTAATTAACAAAAATAATGACTTAACAAGAATTAACAAAAATAATAACTGTCTTAATAGAAAATCCCCTATGCTGTCAGTAACAACCAGCAATGACATTCATGGGATCTGAAGTCATAGGTGCAGAGCGAAAACATGTGACACCAAATCCTGTTCTTGAGCCAGTAATGAAAAGACTTAGTAACTCAAGTAACACCAGTGGAAAAGGTTAGTGTAGAGCCCTGAGACTCACCTTCAGAATTATGGGAAACCACATCAGTGTCTTGTACCCCCGTTTTGTCAGAACTTTCCACCCGTTTCTTGTTGTGGTTTATAAAGGCCTCATTAGTAGAATGTCCACCATCAACCTGTAACATAAATACATTTAATAATTGTGAATACAAACCCCACAGCAATAAGCTCATGAACAACAACGTTTGTACTCATTAAAACACACATGACCGAATTCATGTGCAAAATCCGATGTTTAATCATCAAAATAATTAAATTCAATGCATTGATTTTGAACAGAAGATTGAACAGTCTAGATTCAAGACTTATCAACCATATTGATATCTGGACCCCACAAGGGTAGACCAGTTTATGTGTGTATGAACATGTGCTTATGCACCAACATATGACCAAGTGATGGAAGAAATCTGTCATTACCAAAAGAGACTCCAATTAAAAGGAATGTTTTCTGTTACATTGACAAAATGAATAGAGATTGAGGATTTCTAGAATTGATATCTGGACCCCACAAGGGTAGACCAGTTTATGTGTCAGTGTGTATGAACATGTGCTTATACACCAACATATGACCAAGTGATGGAAGAAATCTGTCATTACCAAAAGAGACTCCAATTAAAAGGAATGTTTTCTGTTACATTGACAAAATGAATAGAGATTGAGGCTTTCTAGAATTGATATCTGGACCCCACAAGGGTAGACCAGTTTATGTGTTTATGAACATGTGCTTATACACCAATATATGACCAAGTGGTGGAAGAAATCTGTTTTGGGCAATACTAGGAGACAATTCAAATAATTTTTCTCAAATTATGAGAACAAAATGAATACGAATGTAACATTTTAAAGAGGCTCACCTTCAGAATTAAAGGGGAAACCACATTAGTGTCTTGTACCCCCGTTTTGTCAGAACTTTCCACCTGTTCCTTGTTGTGGTTTATAAAGGCCTCATTAGTAGAATGTCCACCATCAACATGTAACATAAATACATTTAATAATTGTGAATACAAACCCCACAGCAATAAGCTCATGAACAACAACGTTTGTACTCATTAAAACACACATGACCGAATTCATGTGCAAAATCCGATGTTTATTCATCAAAATAATTAAATTCAATGCATTGATTTTGAACAGAAGATTGAACAGTCTAGATTCAAGACTTATCAACCATATTGATATCTGGACCCCACAAGGGTAGACCAGTTATGTGTGTATGAACATGTGCTTATGCACCAACATATGACCAAGTGATGGAAGAAATCTTTTCATTACCAAAAGAGACTCCAATTAAAAGGAATGTTTTCTGTTACATTGACAAAATGAATAGAGATTGAGGATTTCTAGAATTGATACCTGGACCCCACAAGGGTAGACCAGTTTATGTGTGTATGAACATGTGCTTATGCACCAACATATGACCAAGTGATGGAAGAAATGTGTCATTACCAAAAGAGACTCAAATTAAAAGGAATGTTTTCTGTTACATTGACAAAATGAATAGAGATTGAGGATTTCTAGAATTGATATCTGGACCCCATAAGGGTAGACCAGTTTATGTGTCAGTGTGTATGAACATGTGCTTATACACCAACATATGACCAAGTGATGGAAGAAATCTGTCATTACCAAAAGAGACTCCAATTAAAAGGAATGTTTTCTGTAACATTGAGAAAATGAATAGAGATTGAGGATTTCTAGAATTGATATCAGGACCCCTCAAGGGTAGACCAGTTTATGTGTGTATGAGCATGTGCTTATACACCAATATATGACCAAGTGATGGAAGAAATCTGTCATTACCAAAAGAGACTCAAATTAAAATAATTTTTGTCACATTATAAGAACAAAATGAATAAGAACGTAACATTTTAAAGCACATCAGTGTCTTGTACCCCCGTTTTGTCAGAACTTTCCACCCGTTTCTTTTTGCGGTTTTCATCAACCTAAAACATGGATTACAGTCAATTCTTTAATCATTGCTCAAGCAACCAATTGTTGTCCAACTCTGCTAGGAAAGTTAGTACCTGTTTTTATATTACAATGGAAAAGATGACAAAATTGTAAGGAACATTTTTTTTTTTTAACCCACACGTTGTAATATAGTATACCTTACCCTCCAAGGCCAATCACTTCCTCCATAATCATATGTGAGTTCATCTCCTCTCTCTATGTTTTGTAAAGCAAACAGGACCAGATGTGGCTTTCCATCTGCAAAATTTTTTTTCACCCGGCAGTTAGAATTAACATGGTCATGGAGCACTTCAATGAACATTAGAGATAGCGTTACATGGACGTTGGAAAATTAAGACCTGTTTAAAATTATTTAATACCTAGAACTCAATACTTACGCGAATTTAAGACTTTTTTAGACTTTTTAAGACCCCGCGGGAACCCTGATTTTTGATGAGCTGAGGCAGGCTGATGCTGCTCGCAACGGTTCACGCAAACGAAACGGGCTACACAATCTAAACAAAATACAAATAAAAAAAAAATGCAGGTTGTCTTTACAACTCTCCGCAAAATGAATCTAAATCCAATCTTCAGTTCCTGCGCTCTATATGCACATTTAACAGAGTTCATGTCAAAAAAGAAAGCAAAAGATATGAGCTGCGTTTTATTTATTTATTTGCATTTTATCATCAGCTCATTTCAAGATCAAAGACCGCAATATGAGAGAGCGACCTAAGCACTGGTAAGATCATTTAGTCTCATTAGTTTTAATGAAGATGATTGTGTTTTTGAGCATCTAAGATTTACTTTCAGTTTTACTTGCAGAAGTTTGCGTGTTGGCTTGCTTTACTCATTTGTGGCGACACGTGTTGCATAGCGCCGTCATATCTGACTGCAACATGTCATATAGGCCATTATTTTTTTTTAATTTACATATGTGGTTTAAACAACCAGATGCATTTACACCTGTCCGGTTTCGTCTGAAATGCGTCCGTTTAAGTGATCGGATTTTAATCTGTCTTTTCACGATCATAAAGATATCTGGTCAGAGAAAACGAATGAAGGGACCAGTTGTAAAAAGTCCATAACTCGCTCGCTGATTAAACTAAACACTGTGCGAGACAGCCTTGACAGTCGCAGTATTATGGTCTCACGTTGTTTTGACCAGCGCAGCACATCTCATTGTTTCTTTTAATGAATTAATGTCTATAATATAAAACGAAGGAGAAGCCTAAAAAAGGCCCGAAGCTTGGCCCGCATTTAAGGTATGACGTGAAAATTGTCCCGAAGCCCGGCCCTAGGGGCGTAAAAAAGTTGGGGCCCGTCAGGCTCGGGCAGAAATGCAGGGACCCTGGACGGGTTGGGCGCATCCCCTGCACCCGGCCACCTGCTGCCTGGGTGGAGGCTGCTGCTTGGCTTACCAGGGGCAGAGTCGGACCCAGGGGGCACCATCAGCGACAAGCAGACGGAGGCGCTGCACCTGACGACTGGGTGGAGGCAGCAGCTAGTCGTCGGGGCAGGATGTTTTTGTTCTTGACTCACCTCCATCTGCTTCTAGGCCACCGAGAACTGCTGGGCAGTTTCTCGACGGCGTTGCCGAAGAGGCCAGCCTGACAGACAGGGGCGTTGAGGAACCAACTTTGTCGGGCTCACGCGTATCTGCCAAGTTAGCCTCAGGTTCCTGGACCACTAATGTGGACATCGCCTGACCCAGGGCGCGTGCAGTGACTTCCATCACTCGTAGAGCGAGGTCCATCACCGCACGCAGTTCCTGCATAACCTCTGAGTTGGGACTACCCTCGTGCATGCAGGACAGAGGGTAGTGAGAGAGGGAAAAACCTATACAGATTATGGCCTCTTTGGTGTTCCATATTTTGACACCAAATAGTTCCACACTGCTAAATTTTTCCGATGCACATCCAGGCAGCTACCCAGGAAAGCATGGCTGTCAACTCTGAATCTGATTCAGCATGAGCACACACTATTATGTCACTATGTCTTCACAATTATGTTCCTTTTTAGAAAGAAATGGTATATGTGAGGATTTCCAGTCAGGATTTAGACCGTATCATAGTACTGATACTGCTCTAATTAGAGTTACAAATGACTTACTCTTATCATCTGATCGTGGTTGTATCTCTCTATTAGTGTTACTCGATCTTAGCGCTGCATTCGATACTATCGATCACAATATTCTTTTGAATAGACTCGAAAATTATGTTGGCATTAGTGGAACTGCATTGGCATGGTTTAAATCTTACTTATCTGACCGTTATCAGTTTGTAGCAGTAAATGAAGAGATGTCACACCGATCACAAGTTCAGTATGGAGTACCGCAAGGCTCAGTGTTAGGACCGTTGCTTTTCACCCTGTATATGCTACCACTGGGAGATATCATTAGGAAGCATGGCGTTCGTTTTCATTGTTATGCTGATGATACTCAGCTCTATATTTCTTCGCGCCCTGACGAAATTTACCAATTCACAAGATTAACGGAATGCATAGCTAATATTAAAAATTGGATGAATAGTAATTTCCTGCAACTTAATTCAGATAAAACTGAATTTTTAATAATTGGACCGAAAAGCTCCACAAGTAGTGCCCTAGAATACTGTCTAACCCTCGAAGACTGCTCTGTCAAGCCCTCGTCGTCAGTGAGGAACCTGGGTGTGCTCTTTGATACCAATCTTTCGTTTGAAAGCCACGTTTCTAGCATCTGTAAAACTCCATTCTACCATCTTAAAAATATATCTAAATTACGTCACATGCTTTCAATGCAAAATGCTGAACAATTAGTACATGCGTTCATGAGCTCAAGGCTAGATTATTGTAATGCTCTACTGGGTGGTTGCCCTGCTCGCCTAATAAATAAACTCCAGCTGGTCCAAAACGCAGCAGCTCGAGTTCTTACTAGAACCACAATGCGATCATATTAGTCCAGTTCTGTCAACACTGCACTGGCTCCCTGTTAAACATCGCATACATTTTTAAATCTTGCTTATTACTTATAAAGCAATAAATGGTTTAGCTCCCCAGTACTTAAGCAAGCTCTTAACGCAGTATACTCCATCATGTCTATTGCGGTCTCTAAACTCTGGCCAGTTGAAAATACCTAGAATATCTAAATCAACTGCAGGCGGTCGATCCTTTTCCTATTTAGCACCTAAACTCTGGAACAGTCTTCCTAGCATTGTTAGGAAGCAGACACACTCTGTCAGTTTAAATCTAGACTAAAAACGCATCTCTTTACTATGGCATACACATAGAACATTTTTAACTTTCTTTATTCAAATCAAATGACTGATTGTTAGGCTGCATTAACTAGGTCAGCCGGAACCGGGAACACTTCCCATAACACCTGATGTACTCGTTACATCATAAAAAGAGTGGCATCCACACTAATGTTAGTCTCTCTGTTTATCCCGAGGTTTACTGCAGTCGGCTGGATCCAGGCCGTGTCCGGATCGGATGGTGGACCTGCATCTGGACATGACCAGCTCATCCTGGAGTGTCTGCTGAGACCGTGTCCATTAGTGTCTCCTCTGAATTTGCCTCACCGGCACGTCATCCTCAATTAACCCGTCTCGCGCAATAACTCCGATCTTTCAAGTATTCATATTCTTGTGTAATCGACGCCATCCTAAATGAACCCGTCTCGTCGTGATACCCAAAATTTTGAATATTCCTATCTAATATGATTTATGACCTGCAAGGTTGCCAGAGTAATAATTATACACTGTTAATAATAGGCCAGAGGAGAACTGGCACCCCGACTGAGTCTGGTTTCTCCCAAGGTTTATTTTTCTCCATCATGCCCTGATGGAGTTTTGGTTCCTTGCCACTATCGCTTTTGGCTTGGCTTGCTCAGTTGGGGACACTCAAATTATGATCCAAGTTACTCAACTAAATATACAAATAGAATTTATTAATTTGGTCATACATAATTCTATAAACTATCCAAATTAAACTAGCCAAATCAAATTTTGTTGCAATGTTGTCCTGTTTAACACTGTGAAGCTGCTTTGAAACAATCGTCATTGTAAAAGCGCTATATAAATAAAGTTGATTGATTGATTGATTGATATTTTAGTGGGAAACTCAGCATGATCATCTCCAGCACATAACAGTCCTCTCTCCGATGCAGAAGTTGACATCTGTCCTAAAAAGGACCAGCAATCCCATCTGAGCTACCAGCAGGCATGAGAGACAGTGGGCGTGGCTGCCAGACTCGACGGCACACAGCGCACTGAACGTTAAAAGCCCCTACAAAAGGGGCAGGACGAAAAAACGCGCCGACGTGGCCATGTTCTCATGAGACAACATGAATCACCCACGAACAAAGTCTCAATATGCTCCTGATGCGATAGAGGAGTGGGGGCCCATTGGGATGTACCCGGCAGGGATGCCCCACTGTCATCCTCAGGTCACCTAGGCTTATTAGCCAAAGTATCCCTTTTCTGGTGCACCAGCAAAGAAACTAGATCGGGGAATAAGCAAAGGGACTACACCCCATTTGAGGTTTCATAGTCTAGACCACGCATCTACAGTGCAGACTAACGCGCTGGGTTGCCGTGACAACCCCCGCTGTCAGCCGGTGCTCGGTGGCACACGGCGCGCTCAACGCTCGAGCCCTTACGAGAAAGGTGAGACGACCAATGCGCCGACGTGATCATGCTCTCCTGAGAGAGCATGGATCACCCACGAAAGCAATCTCACCTGTTTACATGCGAGAGAGATTGTGGCCGTCAAATGAGGACAGGAAACAACCGCATCCAGAAACACACGGTTTGAATGACATCTTGAAAAAGACGAAGGGTCAAACCGTGTTGCTCTTTTAGAAGGAAACGCTCTTTGAGAAGTGCTGAAGCACTCAGGGAGATGACTGCGGCTCACAGCAGTCCGATGGCAAGCCTGTGTGTGAGCACTCAAGGACGGAAAAGCCTAGCCAACCAACACAGGAACAAGTGTATGTTGCAGCGGCCACGCGCTGACTTGCGCCGTCACACCAGCACCCAGGTAAGAGAGCGATCCTCCTCGAGACTCGTGTAAACACTCTTCGTAGAAACAGCTTGACACAGCAAACCATTCGGCTAAATGGTTAAGCAAAGATGCAGTATTCCACTTCCGTATTTTTACCCGCGGTGCGTGTAATGCGTGAACCGCATGCCAATGTCCATTGGCTCGTTTTTAATCACTCGAAGTAGGTCGGTCTCTGAAAATAGATCCCAATTCGTCGGTCAGTTCCGACGTACGTCGAATGTGACTGACTGAAACGGAACTAAAAATGATGTTTATTGTGTTTGACTGTTCAGTATTGTTCATATTTACATTTAAAAATCAGACATAAAAGTAACTGAAAAGGTACTTTCCCTAGTAACTAATTACTTTTGATATACAGTATCAGGGACGGATTGGCAATCGGGAATACCGGGAACTATCCCGAACGGCCGGTCCATTTCAGGCCGAATCGGCCGGTGGTCAAATTTATTATTATTATTATTTATTTTATATGATACGCTACCGTACCGGCCTGTGGCCGGCCGCTCAGCTGCAGCGGAACGCAGCTGTGTGTGTGTGTTTCAGACTGGGCCAAACCAATACTTCCAATCTCAAGGGGGATACGAGCGGCCCCTCCCAACTTGGACTGATCCTCGTATTTCCTGACATCCGATTGGCTCAAAGGCGCCGATCAAAGGAGTTTACTTGGTTAGGTTTGAGTTTGTGTGAATGCAACAGAGACAGGCGGTAAAAATGGCGAAACGAAGGAAAGAAGAGAAAGAAATGGGTGGGGCCGAAAAAATAAGAATGAAAAAGAAAAAAATGTTGGCACAAGAGGCAGCTAAATGTGCCAAATTAACGGACCTTTTCCGCACTGAAAAGGGTGCTGTGGCAGGAGGTGCAGATGAGGAAGGACCCAGCAGCATGGATAGGACAGGTGCACGATTAGGCCGGCGAGCGGCGGCGACACGCTGGCTGGCTGACTGTGCGTGAGCGTGGCGTTAATATAAATTACATTTATATCTTCATTTATGTCAAAACCTAGAGACTCTCAAATATCAAAATGTAATTTATTAATATTTATTCGTGTCAAAATGTGTCAAAACATCTTTTCCTATTCTATTTTGACTGGAAAACGCTCCCAATATGCTTGCGCGTCACGTGAAAAATAGACGTCTGTTCTATTATTAGCATGCACGCGTTTTCCGCGTGGCTCAGGCCCTGTGTCACGCAGCTCTAACCTGTTAACATAGGAGCTGATATAAAAACGGACATGCCACGTATCCAGTCTGTCACCGGCCTTAGTGATAAATGACACAAAATATTGATTTGAAAAGGAGTTTATTGATTTAAAAACGATTGTATTGTATTGGTACCACTAAGAAAATAGTCCATTCTGGTGTGGTGAACAAATGAGTCCTATTGAAGAGATGAGTTCGAGCTTAGGACCCCATTAGTATGCCTGATCTAAATCTGTTCTTGAAATAACTTGTAGCTAATGAGCTGTCTAAACTGTTAATAAGAAAAATAGTAATATACACAAATAAACATTATTTTGTGTTTCTTTTTATTTGAAAAAAGTGTAATTGTAACATATTGTGCTGATTATTACGATAAAAAATAATGACATAATTACATTACGAATTGCTGTGAATACGGTAGGGCAGTAGAAGCTCAGGTAAAGCTCCACTAGCACGATCATCGGATAACGTTAGTTAGCTGTATGCTATGCTACTATCTAAGCTAACTAAAAAACACACTTACAATGAGAAATATTTAATTTCACAAAATATTTTAATTTCACTCATTATAACGTAGTACTTTTGTATGATTTGTAACCAGGCACTAAAGCGATTCAGATAAAACGTGCTTTGAACCAATCCGATCTGGGTCCTAAGTTCGGACTCGATCTCTTCAGTAGGACTCATTTGTTCACCACACCGTCTCTACGGTTAGAATCCTGCGTGTCCATGGCAACGCTCTGCTTTGCATGGCAACGCAGTGTGGAAAAGGGGCGGGGCTACATAAAGTCTATAAGCAAGGAATGTCTGTAAGGAGTCTATGTATGTATGTATACAGCGTCAGTTGCCATTCTCTATATTAGCTGTTAAGGTCAGTGATGGAGAGGGACAGTTTGATGATGAGCCCTGCAGTCATATTGATGAGGAGGGAGAGAAGGAGGAGCAGCAGGAGAAAGCAGAGCAGAAGAAGGAGGAGCAGGAGGAAGGAAAGCAGCAGGAGAAAGCAGAGCAGGAGGAGCAGGAGCAGGAGGAGAATGGAACAAGAACAAAAACAGTGACAGGTACAGGGGCAGTGTGCAGGACTGGGTAGGCAATCATATTATGCATAGATAGAATAAGATATATTGACGTCACATTCTTCTCATGCAGTACAACCAGTACAGACAGAGGCAGGGTCCAACACGGGTAAAGATGCACCAAGGATAGACCTAAACAGAGCTGAAGATGAGGGCTTTGATTTTTATACACGTCCGGCCTCCAAAGATTTAGATTTTTTTTTTCTTACCACCCTCAACAACCCACCAGAAAAGGCACGACTATCTATCATACTAAAGATGGTATTATGAGAAAGTGGCTCACATACTGTAATAAAGAAAACTCACTCTATACTGCACAGTATGTTTGGCATATGCAAAGCCATCTGCAAGTGAAAGTGCGTTCATTAAGGGGGGAATGACAGCCTGGAAGCATGTACATCAGAGAATAGAAGAGCACGAAAGAAACCAAGTTCACAGAGACAGTGCAGAAGCATATTTCATGATGGCCAGTCAAGCAGACATAGTAAGCTTACTAAGTGGAAAACAAGTGTCTCTTCACCGTGACCAAGTCAGAAAGAAACGCCAAGTCATGGACCGTGTCATTGAAGTGATAAAAGTCATTGGAAAGTGTGGTCTTAGCTATAGAGGCACCAAATTTGAAGCTGCATACACATGGGACAACATTGCTGTTGATCATGGAAACTTCTTGGAAATGATCCTTCTGCTGAGCAAATTTGATGTCTCTCTGCAAGAACATGTAAATGAATGTGTACAAAAAAGCCAAAGCCTAAATAAGATCGGGGTTAAAGGCAGAGGATCTTTCGTTACACTGCTGTCTAAAACAACTGTCAACAAAGTGATTGATGTAATCAGCCACTTAATCAAAGAAAGCATTTCAAGGGAAGTAAGGCAAGCAGGAATATTTTCTCTGCAGATTGACACCACACAAGATATTACCTCCACAGACCAATGTGCTGTTATCCTCAGATATGTGACTGATGTGGTCCATGAGAAGCTCATAGGTGTGGTTGATTGTGAGTCATCAACTGGAGAGTATTTTGTGGAGCTACTTAAAAAAACTCTAGCAAAGGTGGATATTGAGCTTAGGAACTGTGTTGGCAACTCAACCGATGGAGCCGCAAACATGCAAGGCCAGTACAAGGGGTTCTCTGCTTTACTGGCATCAGAGTCTCCTAACCAAGTGCACATCTGGTGCTATGCACATGTGCTCAATCTTGTTCTGGGTGACACCACGAGTGCTGTGATAGAACGTGCATCCCTTTTCTCCATAGTGAATGATGTTGCTGTATTTATCAAGGACTCATACAAGCGTATGAAAATGTGGGAGGAAGTCAGTGATGACAAGCGACACAGACGGCTGTCTCCTATCGGGAGACAAGATGGTGGGCCAAGGACCAGGCCCTAAGCAAGATATTTGGCTGTTTTGGTAACCCTGACAATGCTTTGTATGTTGATTTAATCTTAACACTGAAAAGGATAGTGGAAGATATGTCAATCAAAGCACATGTCAGAGCAAGAGCTAAGGGGTACATGGAGTCCCTACTGAAGCATGAGACGGTGCTGACAGCACAGCTATTCTTGAGAATCTTTGAGATTACCTCACCACTTTCCAGATACCTCCAGACCAGTGGCATGGACCTAATCACTGCTCATCAACTAGTTATGGGGGCCCAAGACAGCCTAAAATCCTGCAACAGGGACATGGATGGTGTCACAAAAGCTGCAAATATCTTTGTTGAATGGGCTAACAAGGAGCTGGAGAAGAATGGATCTAAAGAGGTGGTTCAGGGGGCTCTACCTGAAAAAAAAATCAGAAAGAAGAAGTCCATGCCAGGTGAAGTAGCAGAGGAAGAACATTTGTTGAATACAGAGGATCAGTACAGGATCAAGGTGCACAATGTCATTTTGGACACAGTGACTCAGAGCATTCACACTCGCTATTCTGCAAATGGAGATCTTTATGATGATTTTGCATGCCTCGACCCAAGGAATTTTGGTACACTAAGAGATAGGGGGCTTCCATCTGAATCCCTCAAAGAAAATGCCTCCTTAGGTTCGATGAAAGAGCAACATCTGGAAGGCTCAATGCCGAGCTCTGTAGTCTGGCCAACCAGTGGGAGAGACTTAAGTTGCCACATTTGGAGTCATACACTGTCCGGGCTGCAGAAGAGACAGAAGATGGAGAAGACATGGAAATGAATAACACCAGCTGCACCTCCTGTAAAGACTGTGCAATTTGTGTTTATCATATCCTCTCCAAATACAACCTCCTCACTGATGCCTATCACGTCATTGGACTGGCCTACAAGTTCTTGCTTACACTCTCTTTCAGTCAATTGGCCTGTGAGAGGACCTTTTCTACTCTCAAGTATGTAAAGAACAGACTGAGGAGTACCCTGACACAGGAGCGTCTTGAGGCATTCATGCTAATGTGCACAGAGAAAGAGATCCTAATGACTTTAGACAACGATGGAGTCATAGACAGAGTTACAGAGTCGCGTAAACTTCTCCAAAGATTGCTGGTGATGTGAGGTAGGACAGTTTTAGTAGGAGCAACAGCAGGAGGAGAGAGGAGGAAAAGAAAGGAGGAGGAGGAGCAGCAGGAGATGACAGGAGGAGGAGCAGCAGCAGGAGGAGAAGAAGAAAGGAGGAGCAGCAGCAGAATGAGAGAGGAGGAGGAGAAGAAAGGAGGAGGAGAAGAAAGGAGGAGCAGCAGGATGAGAGAGCAGGAGGAGAAGAAAGGAGGAGCAGCAGCAGGATGAGAGAGGAGGAGGAGAAGAAAGGAGGAGGAGCAGCAGGAGGAGAGAGGAGGAGAAGAAAGGAGGAGCAGCAGCAGGATGAGAGAGGAGGAGGAGAAGAAAGGAGGAGCAGCAGCAGGAGGAGAGAGGAGGAGCAGCAGCAGGATGAGAGAGGAGGAGGAGAAGAAAGGAGAGAGGAGAAGAAAGGAGGAGGAGAGAGGAGAAGAAAGGAGGAGGAGCAGCAGGAGAGAGAGAGGAGGAGGAGAAGAAAGGAGGAGGAGCAGGAGGAGAGAGGAGGAGGAGCAGCAGGAGGAGAGAGGAGGAGAAGAAAGGAGGCGGAGCAGCAGGAGGAGGAGGAGCAGCTGCAGGAGGAGAGAGGAGGAGAAGAAAGGAGGAGGAGCAGCAGTAGGAGAGAAGAGAGGAGGAGGAGAGAGGAGGATGAGCAGCAGCAGGAGGAGAGAGGAGGAGAAGAAAGGAGGAGGAGCAGCAGCAGTAGGAGAGAAGAGAGGAAGAGGAGCAGGATTGATTGATTGATTTTATTTGACCACTTAAATATACAAATTTGAATACAGTATTCTGTGTCATACATTAAACATACATAAATAGTCAGGGATGCATGACACAATAAAGCCCAAAGACTTAAATAAAGCCCAAAGACTTATACCCCGAGGAGGAGGAGGAGGAGGAGGAGGAGCAGCAGCAGCAGCAGCAGGAAGAGAGAGGAGGAGGAGAAGAGAGGAATAGGAGCAGCAGCAGGAGAGAGGAAGAGAAGGAGCAGCAGGAGAAGAGCAGGAAACAGACAGGTAGAGGGGCAGTGTGCAGGGCTGGGTAGGCAATCATATTAGGCATATCAATCAATCAATCAATCAATCAAACCTTTATTAAGAACACGCACACAAAAATAGAAAAATACAGCACAATGTTACATATTTACATAAAGGATAAAATGCCAATAGTTCCACATACTAGATAATAACCTGACTGAAGCACAGATTGAATTAAAAAAAATATTATTCTTTGTCATATTTATTACTCATGTTCTTCTCATGCATATGTTATGTAGCTGTACAATCAGTAAGCAGAGACAGAGTCCAGCAGAGGCAGGGTCCAGCACAGGGGAAGCTGAGGCAGGGAGAGTTGAAAGTGAGTACACACACACACACACACACACACACACACACACACACACACACACACACACACACACACACACACACACACACACACACACACACACACACACACACACACACACAATCTCTATGGTATGGGACTGCATTGTAGTTTTTGAGTATGAGTGGGTGTGAGTATTTGTAACTATTTTATCACTCCGACTGACTGTACACATGACATGCTGGTAGTTCGCAGTATACTGTGTGAATTATGTGTTTGAGATTAGGTTTTGCTGACCTGGTTGTGTTCAGTGCAGTGGACTTGCTTATACAACCTGAGGAGGCAGGTGTTATCCTAAAGTTTCTTGAAGGTCTTCAGCGTAATCTGATTGTCTTAATACCATAAAAACACTATTAGAATAAAAATAACTGCAAAAAATCCTGCTCGTGCATCAAGGGCACTCGCGTAAAAGGCCTCTCCGTTTTAAAGTCCCGGGCTGAATTTCAGTCCCAGTACGTCCCTGTACAGTATCAATTACTTTTAATTCAATTACTTTTAAAATAAGTAACTAGTAACTTTAACTAATTACAAATGTTTAGTAACTTGCCCAACACTGTCAAAGAGTAACCTATTTATTTTAGTTTTAAATTGTTTGTTTAAAAGTAGATATTACAAGCGACATATTTCTCAAGTCTGAGACACGCTCCAGTTCATGTGCAATACAATCAATTGTGCACGTGCCTCCATGTCTCGATTATATTGACTGCTAGACTATATTTGTTATTTGTTTATTAAATCCAGCCCATTGCTTGATGAAACATTGATTAAAATTAGGATAAAATTCACTTTAAAGAAAGGCTCTTTACAAAACAAAACTTAATGAAATGGTCAGAATCAATGTCTTATTCATGCTGTTCACTTTTCATAATCAGATTAAATTATAACATTTAAACATAAATATGAAACAAAATACATTTCCTTAATGGCTACAACACTATAGTAGGCTACAGTACAGATACATTTCATGTCGGAATGGGATTTGAGCTGGTAAGCATGAGTGGTTGAAGATTGGAGCGTTTTGACATTTGATTTGTAACTCTTTGGTAGATTATACATTTATAATTTCTATTACATTACTACTAGGCCTACTAATAAAACCACAATGGAGTGTGGCGCGGGACAAGATTTGTTCACCAAGTGCGGGCGGTAAGGTAGCTACTCGTGTGTGTGTGCGGGAGAATAAAACTATTCATTTTATTAATCTATTGCACAAAATCTTGCATTCTATCACGCCAAACCTTGCATGCACTTGCTTTTGTGTTAAATTACTTGAAACTGTTTCATGGACGTACAGAAAACATGAATGTTGCGGGCGGGAGCGGGAGAATAATGTATTTTTTGCAGGAGCGGGACAGAATCCTGCGGTCGCAGGTCTATACTCGGGGGGCCCAAAATGTGCATGGGCCCTTAGAATTGTCCTTAAGGTGTTTTCAGATACATGGTTGAGGAACAAAAGCATATAAATTTCCATCCCTGGTATCTCCATTCTTGAGGATATGGCACAGAAAGCCTTATCGCGTGTTGAAAAGCTTCCCTACAAGGCCATCACTCTTCACACTATTGGGGGACAAAGAGCACATTAAAACACCATCACAGATGTGCATAATGTGACATTATTTTAATCTCAAGAAAAAAAGAAAAAAAAAATTCTGAGATGGATACATTTTTTTCAATTACACTCTACAAACAACTTTTACTAAAGGTTTACATCTTTTACTAGATTAGTATTATTAATTGTATTTCTTATAGTCACTAACCTACACACGTAGTATTTAACTCCGGTAAACCTCTTTGATTTGTCATATGAGACCATGTCTCCCAGTTTCCCCTCAATCCATTTCCAACCACGTCCTTCTCACGGATCAACCAGAACTTGCAAATTATTAATATACAGTAATTTAAGTTCTGAAGAAATAGGATAGGAGTCATCTCCTTGATCACAGTCTGTTGACTGCCCTGTATGTTTATCATGTTTGTAGTGTTTTTTAAATAAAGACTAAATTGCATTGAATAACCTCATAGCTAGCGGCCCATTTCATGCGCCAGTCATATTCATAATTGGAGAGATGATCCTTTACAAATCCACTGTGCCACCCATCGTCAGGTCCGATGGCTTTGCACACCACAAGTTGTGTTTTTAGAAAGAACAGCATCTGTAATCCACAAGGATTTATGGATTTGAGGAGGTTATTTTTCTAGCTTGAAAATACAATATTGTTGTCTTAGATGAGCATGAAGATTTTTCCTAAACGATCTGGCCTTCAGTGTTCTTTTAGAATTCCATTACATGGAACTGTAAGTAAAAGCTGTCACGAAGGTGCTCAAGTGCTTAAAGATATAATGATTTGTGATGATATACATTTTAAAACATGTACAAAGGCACATTAAAATTAAGAATTAGCCTTATCTAATGTGAGTTTATGTAAAGTAAAGAGTTTGCTGGGCACTCCTCCAGTCTGACCCCACTGGAGGTCCTGACTCCTGTAGCCCTGGTATGGATTTCCTTTCCACGGGCTCACACAGGTACAGCTCCTGTCATTATTGGAGGAGGAGCATTTGGCGTTCACTCCACAAGGTTTGAACAGGCATGTGTCGAAAGCACCAGTGCAGACATCATTGTCCTTACAAACACTGTTTTGTGTGCAGTTGTTACACTTGTGCGATGTGAAGGGTGGACAGGGCTGCTGCGAGCATGTATACTCAGCATGGACGAGGGTGTGTGGCGGATTTGCACTCGACTCGTCCGTTTAACTGCTCAGCGTAGCAAACAGGTAGGGCACTCCACTGCCCTCCAGAGCAGAGCACACTGCAATCTCAGGGAAGGGCTTGTATGATTTTTCCACCACATTTCATCTTCACCTGCTGCTGGGCTATGCTGAGGTGGGGCTTCTCGCAGTGGTTGTTCTGAAGGTCCCCAGCCTTTAGAGGGCCACATCCATTATTAGTAGTGTCCACTGCTGTGAGATATTTCTGTTAAAAACTTCTCAAGAAAATCAATGTTCTCTGATTTTCCAGTGACCAGTAAATATTTAGACCAAGCTAGAACAGCTTCCTTCTCAAGCGCAAACATGTAGCGCTCAAAATAATCAATCTGTAGTATTGTGTGCACTCTACTGGCTCAGCAGGCTGACTTTGTGAGCCCTGGATCAATGACATGCGAAAAATAACCAGAAAATTGTGTTTGTCTCCAGTTCCCATCATCATGTGGTGAAATTCTGTGAGATAAAACTGAAAAGAGTTTCCCCCTGTGAACTGAGCTCCAACTTCAGAAATATAGTGGCGTTGGGTTATTGTACTGTTTAAAGTTGGGTATGCAGTGTGATGTTTCTAAACTTCTGAATCACAGCGCTGTATTTCACAAAGATTTGTGTCCACTGGATATCATGTCGGACAGATTAAACTATTTCCTGTGTAGTCCTTCAGCTCCTTGACACTAAAATAAATTGCTGTCAGATCAGGGACTGGTTTATAGATCATACCATTGATTTTATCTTCAAGATAATTTAGGATGCGAGACATGGACGTTTGATATTCGCAAATTTAAGGACCGTCTCTAAAGTTACATACGACACTGGTAACGTATACCTACACATTTCTAACTTCATTAGCATTAACGCAATATGTAAAAGGTGTGCATCATAGCTGACACCTAGATGAACACTTTACAGTTGGTTTCAGTTAGTCATTACAGTTAGAAATGAGAATAACATTACCAATGTATGTAACTTTAGAGACGGTCCCTAAATTTTGAACGTCTAACATCAAACCAACTTCATTCCAGTTCATTCTTCAAATGACTAAGGCCTTATACTTTTTTATTTACAAAACAGCTTTTAACTTTTTAACGGAGCTTATCAAAATGTCATTTTCTGCCGCATTGAACTTAAAAGCATGCCGTTGTTTCTCCATTTTGATTTTAGGTTTACCTCAGAAGTAGTTTGCGCGTTGTTGGTTGCTTGGTAACAGACCTTGATAACCGAACTCGAATGAGCGGTTTAAGATTTCCTAACTAAAGATAATATGAGATTTTATAAGATAGGATAAGAATCTTAAATCAAGTTAAGATTTGCTTCTGTAAACGAAATTGTAACAAATCCTAAATTAACTTATCATATCTTAAGTTAAGTCCTAAGATAGAAAGTTTCTGTAATACGCCCCCTGGACTCGTGACTCGACTTGGACTCACGGACTGATGACTCGTTCTTGGACTCGAGTCTCGAGGATATATAAAATCGGACTTGAGCATTCATCAAATGAATTACGTTGTTTCTGACTAAATAGGTTATAACATTTTGATATAAGAGATGTTACACTTTTCCTGTTTCGGGCTCCAAGACGTGATCTATTTTTTCCCTCACAGACACTGCTACCGCTCGCTCTCCTTGCTTGACAATGATGCATGACATCACTCACTTTACGCCGCATTCTCGTGCATTATTCGAGGGCTAAATGTTGACATTTGGAAAATGCTGAAATATGTGCCCCCGGATTGTGAAGTTCGCCTACACAGATGTACGATATGTACAAGATTCAGTGCTTTCTGCAATGGCTAGTGCTGAGCCAAAGACGGACACGCTCAGCGCTTAATCCCGCTTATGTTTATTTTAGATTTTAGATATTTAAATACATATAATTTATAGCAAAACAATACATTTATAGTTTGTAAAATACACAATGGTGTCTATGGAAGCAGCAATAAACAATCCTTTCAAATATATTTGCCGACATACACTACAGGCCAAAAGTTTGGACACATTACTATTTGTAATGTTTTTGAAAGAAGATTCTTCTGCTCATCAAGCCTGCATTTATTTGATCAAAAATACAGGAAAAAAAAATAATATTGTGATATTTTATTACAATTTAAAATATTTGTTTTTCAGTGTATTGTACTTTAAATTATCATTTATTTCTGTGATGCAAAGCTGAATTTTCAGGATCATTCCTCCAGTCTTCAGTGTCACATGTGACATCCAGTCTATCACATGATCCTTCATAAATCATTCTAATATTCTGATTTATTATGATTGTTGGAAACAGTTCTGCTGCTAATATATTTGATGAATAAAAGGATAAAACTGCATTTATTCAAAATAAAAACATATTTTCAAATAATATAAATCTCCTTTACTATCACTTTTTTATCAATTTAACATATCCTTGCTGAATAAAATTATTGATTTATTTTCAAAAAAAGAAAGAAAAAAAATGACCCAAATTACTGACCAGTAGTGTATATTGTTGTCACAAAAGACTTCTATTTTTAAAACATTTTCTTTTTTTTTTTACTTTTTATTCATCAAAGTATCCTAAAAAAGTATTACAGATTATGAAAAAAAATATTAAGCAGCAAAACTGTTTCCAACTTTGATAATGAATCATCATATTAGAATGATTTTAATCGACTCAGACTCGGAACATGGGACTCGAGCCTCAACTCGGACTCAAACTCAGGTAATGTTGACTCGACTTGGACTCGACTCAGACGTGGTAAAAAAAAAATGCCGTAGTTAAAGTTATCTGAGAGCCAACCAACCAAACCAACCAATCAACCAACCAACCAAAAAAAAAACAACCGCATAAGATTTTGAAAAGAATGTTTCTTCTTTAACTTTAAGCATTTCAAAGTTAATTGAATCGTCTTCTCATTTTACATTTTGACCAGCGTTCCCCAAACTTTTGCATGCCACTGTTTCCATTATGAGACACAAAGTAGAGCTTTATGATTAACCATTAAAAGATCAAACACCCACGCAATCTTATTCCTAAATGACCAGGATTCGTCTGTTGAAACTTTGACAAGTGCGATCACAGCAAACATTCAGATCTGTGTTGGCACACCCGCTGACCCTGAGAGAGCAGTTATGTAGTCTATATGCTAACATCTTCACAAACAGTATTTTCAACAGCATCATTTAGCCTGAAATCGTCATGCTCAATTCTAGTCAGAATATGAGTCTGATACTACTCCATTAAGCTGTGATTATTGGGGCGTGTTTATTCATGAATTGCTGAGGCTATGCAGTCTGTTAGTTAACCTCACCGCCGAATCCCAGACGTTCTTTCTTTTGTCCATTCACATTTAATCACGTCTGTTCCCTGGAAAGTAGTAACATTACACCTCTCCTGTCTTCGAGTTGAAGTCGTTAGTTCCGTCATCAGTGTCTGCTCTGCATGCAGTCCGAAAACAAAATTGATTAGTTCAGCTCTCGAGTCTTGGGTTCCAGTCATTTGTTCTCACAGCCCCATCGGCTGAGTGCAGAAGATCCTGTACAGAACCGATGGCCTGTAGCGCATGCACGGTCAACACACAATGAACAAACCGTTCTGAGACAACTCGTTGTTCCCGAGTCATATTTAAGATCAAAAGAACGAATCGTTCATGAAGCGACACATCACTAACGCACTGTTGTCAACAGATCTCAACTGCACGCATGCTGGAAGAAGTAAAAGAAGAAGATCAGTGTAAACAATTTTTGCCGATGTTGTAAAAAAATGTTTAAGGATACACAGAGTATTTACTGACACAATCATAATTTTTGAGAGAAATAGTAAAGGTGAATGCATATACGAACGAGTTCTCCGTTTAGGATTTTAACAAATTCAAGCGCTCTTTGGTGGCGTGGATGATTACGTTGCGTTATCTGTCCATCATCGTATAAAGCCCGTCCTGAAAATTTGATTGGTGCGAATTGTTTTTGTTCAGGCATAATTACTCCACAACGGATCAAATCCAGACCGAATTGTCCGACCTCAAATGTTGGGCGGGGCTAAATTCAGCTGGCATCCAGGCTAGTGTTACAGTAATTCAAATGATCACAGAAGTACTTGGATAAAAATGTATAGTTCATGTGGGTTAGTTTAGGTTTGTGTGACCTATGCATGTACATATGCAGATTCTTACACAATGGCCTGGTTTCACAGACAGGGATTAGATTAAGCCAGGATAAGCCCTCAGTTCAATTAGAAAATTTTAGTAGCTTTTTTTAACATGCCGTAGAAACATTACTGATGTGCATCTTGAGACAAAACAATGGCACTGACATTCCTGCTTTCCGTTAAAACAGCTTAAATATGCATTTTAGTCTGGGACTAACTTAAGCCTTGTCTGTGAAACCAGGGGAATGTATCTTTAATTTGGCCAGAATTAAACAGGTAATTATCTCCACACTGAGATTCTGTTGAAGAAAGAAGAGTTTGTGCCACATACACACAATTCATAAATGTTGATCATTGACCTTTCTTGTTACGCAAATATGTTTAATATTATAGATGATAGAATATTTTATATTTATATACATCTGAAGTCATTGAAAGTAAAAAAATTAAAATAAAAAAATGATTAACATCTTCCCAACTACATTCCCCTCAGTGAATCCCAGCCCATTGTGTGTTCACACCAAACATGAGTAGATTGCATGCAAAGAAGCTAATAGATACAAATTCACACCAGGTGATGTGAATGACACAAAGTGGGCGGCGCATTTTCCGCAAACGTGTTGTATTCACCTCAATCGATTTGCATAATGCGCTGTCACGCAAGCCAATCAGTGTAGAGCTTATTGACACCCGTCATCCTCAAGTAGTGCTGGGAGCGGCTGTCATCCAGTCACAGCTCCTGGAGATAACGGTGAAATTCACAGTGATGTGTGCGCCTCTGTATGGTGCTGTGAACCTAGACACATCGCCGTTTGGCTTTCTGGCGTAATTAGGACTTCCGCAACAGATACAGAGCAGCAATAGTTGTTATCTCCGACATGTTTGATAACAGAAAAAATGGCAGAAAGAAATGTTTTTGATGATGTGCGTGAAAACACTCCTCATCGCAAATTATTTGTGTGAGTGACGAGTTATCCTGCGAGTTATCTAGAGCGCTGTGGATGTTTGTGTAACAGGGCGTGTTTTAGGAACTACAAATCCCATCAGCCTCAGTTCTATTAAAGTAAGTGATGAGATTTGTTCGTCCACTTCCACCCTTTCGTTTTTTCCGCTGAAGATTTGTGAATGGGAGTCGCGGTAGATCTAAGTCGTGGCAGGATAAGGTGTTGCATGGTGGCAATAGACCAGTAAATATAAGGATCGCTTGTGCAGTCACATGTCAAATATTGGTGGAACATAGTGTTGAACACATGATGCCCATGATTGTGTAGGAGCATTATGGCTGGATGGTTGCCTGAGTGTCATAAACCAAAAGAACGCTTCGGTTACTAACGTAACCTCGGTTCCCTGAGAAGAGGGAACGAGTATTGCGTTTGCTAACGCTACGGGGAATTCCTTTCCTCGAGATATTGAAGCAAAATTTTTATCCTAAAAATTACCATATAACACGCAGTGCAGCTGCACAGCTCTCAGCAGGAAGCTGCTGCGTGCTGATTGGCTGTGCCGCTGCAACTGCAGCAACCTATGGCGAGACCGCTGGGCGGACGGACCAATCGGGTCCTCTATATTCCCGCCACAAGGGGCAACAGAATTTGCATAGCCAAGGGTACATAACTCCCTGTCTCGCTAGGTTAGTCAGGTTAATCGACTGAAGCGACTCTGAGAAAGCAAAGACGGCAAGCAACGCAATACTCGCTCCTCTTCTCAGGGAACCGAGGTTACGTTAGTAACCGGCGCTCCTTTCGAGAGTACTCTCAGACGTGCTTGCTAACGCCACGGGAACCAATGCAAAACGCCGTGCTTGCTTAACGGCTCTGAAGCCCGGAGACACCATACCCCAGCCGACCTAAGTGGGCCGTAACATGGTATCATGAAGTCCAATATAAGCCAGACCTGAGTCGGGCCATTTAATGAAGTAACACATAAGATACAATATATATTTATATATATATATATATCTATATATGAGTAGACCAGACATAGTCAGGTCATGAATAGTGAATGACCAGATAACTGAGTCATATAAGGAGTGCTTATGACTTATACAAATACTTTACCCAGGCCAGAATACCGAGCCTTAATGGGTCAGATGTATTTACACAGCAAGAAGCCCAGCCTGTAGGGCAGGAACCTCTAAATTATAAAACCTGATAAAAGTGGACGGTGAGGCCCAGCCTGCCGCCGCACAGATATCATTCAAAGAAATGCCAGTAGACCAAGCCCACGAAGAGGCCATGCCTCTAGTCGAATGGGCTTTGACGCCAAAGGGCAGCTGAGATTTTTAGACTCATAAGCCAGTGAGATAGCATCCACTATCCAACGTGACAAGGTCTGCTTTGAAACCGACCGCATGGTGCGGCCGCCAAAGCACACAAAGAGCTGTTCAGTGTGCCTGAAAACAGCAGAACGCTCTATGTAATTCTCAGCGCCTGACAGGACAGAGCAAATTAGCATCCTCTTCATCTAACGATGATGAAAGTGCTGAAAGTGAAATGACCTGTGCTCTGAACGGAGTTGAAAGCACTTTAGGTACGTATCCATGCCTTGGTTTGAGGACGACTTTAGAATCGCTTTGGCCCAAATTCCAGACAAGAGGCGCCACAGAGAGCGCAGATCACCCACCCGCTTAACTGATGCAATCGCCAGCAGAAAAGCGGTCTTTAGTGACAGGAGCTTTAAGCTCACCGAATGCAGAGGCTCGAATTTAGAACCTTTCATGGCATCCAGGACTGTAGACAAGTCCCATATAGGAACTGAAGGGGGGCGAGGTGGGTGAAGCCTTCTAGCCCCTTTAAGGAAGCGCACGATAAGATCGTTCTTTCCCAGTGACAGTCCGCTCACTTGAATGTGGTGCGCTGCTATAGCGGCCACATAAACTTTGAGCGTGGAGGGGAACGACCCGCCCAACAGCTCTTGTAAAAATGAGCACCTCTGACACTTCACAATTGTGTGGGGTCAGGGTCCGTGTTTTACACCAGTCTGAAAAGACTGCCCATTTGCCTGAATAGAGCCGCCTGGTCGCGGGGCTCTAGCTTCAGCAATAGTGTTTAATACATTTTCAGAGAGGTTCTCATGTACCCGCTGATGGGCCAGACATGAAGCGCCCATAGATCGACGGGATGCCAGATCTGCCGCTTCGCCTGCATGAGGAGGTCTCTCCTCAGCGGAATCGCCACGGAGCAGTATCTGACATCTGACTTAGCAGTGAGAACCATGGTTGATTTCTCCAAAGCGGGGCTATTAAAAGCACAGCGCAGTTGCTCTCCCAGATCCTCTCTATAACCTGAGGTAACATTGAGACTGGGGGAAAAGCATAAAGAGGAAGATTGGGCCATTCGTGGGCCAACGCATCCTTGTGCTTGGAGAAATATGTTAGGCATTGAGCATTGTCTTGTGAGGCGAAAAGATCCACTTTTGCCTCTCCAAACCTGCCCCAAATTGTCTGAATTGTGTGTGGGTGAAGAGACCACTCTGCTGGGGACACTTTGTCCCTGGACAGCATGTCCGACCCAAATTCAGAATGCCTGGCACATGAGTCGCCTCAGCGAACTCAGGTTGCGCTCTGCCCATATTAGAGTTTTTCCGCCATTGCGTGCAGATTGAAAGATCTTAGACCGCCCTGGCGATTTATATAAGCTACCACCGACCTGCTGTCCGCTCGACTAGGACGTGGTGGTGCTTTATGTACGGAAGGAAAGCTCTTAGCGATAACGTGACCGCTTTCATCTCTAGACAGTTTATGTGAAGGCTCTTTCCGAGTCTGACCAGAGACCGGAGACTGGCCTGCCCTCGTGAAGGGCTCCCAACCTAGGTTGGATGCATCTGTCGAGATAACCTTCCACTTCGTAACAGTGCCTAAGCTCACCCCGCCTGATACCAGACAGGATTTTTCCAAGGAGCCAGAGCCAAAACACAGCTGTGATCTACCTTGATTCGTAATCGCCCGAGAGCCATGCGTGAGCTGAACGCGCGATTCAGCCAGCGCTGTAATGGGCGCATGTGTAACAGACCAAGTCTGAGAACTGGGGCCGCCGAGGCCATGAGACCCAACATCCTCTGAAAGTGTTTGAGAGGGGTGAGTGCACCGGACCTGAGGGAAACCACTGGTTCTGAACAGAGAGCGCGCTGTGGCGTCAGACGCCAGCCGCGTTCATCTGCAGTGAGTCCAATACTGTTCCCAGAAACGAAATGTTCTGTGTGGGAGACAATGAGCTCTTTGCCACGTTGATTCTGAGGCCCAAACATTTCAAATGGTTGAGAAGCCAAGATCTGTGGTTTAATAACTGTATCTCTGACTGAGCTATTATGAGCCAGTTGTCGAGATAATTGAGAATTCTCATTCCCAAGCCTCAGCGGGTTAGCGCCGCTTCCATGCACTTCAGAACGTGCGGGGGCTAGAGATAGACCAAAGGGTAGCACTCTGTATTGGTATACTTTCCCTCAAGGCGAATCTCAAGAATGGCCTGTGATGAGGGGCTATCTGTATGTGGAAATAGGCATCCTCTAGATCCACAGTGAAAACCAATCTCCCGGCGAACGTCGAGGATTTGTTTTGTTCTCAACATTCTGAACGGGCGCTTCATAAGGGCTTTGTTCAGGTGTCTGAGGTCTAGGATGGGTCTGAGACCACCGCCCTTTTTGGTACAAGGAAGTAGCGACTGTAAAAGCCCGACTCGCTTCTGTGAGGGGTGCACGGCTTCCACCGCCTTTATTAACAGTTTTGATATCTCGGTTCAAGCACGTGACTTGTGTCGCTTCTCACCGTTGTCTCCTCCACGCGCGAAAGTGCGTGGTCTGCAGCAAACTGTAGCGAGTAACCTTGTTTTATTATGTTCAACACCCATTTTGAAATGCCGGGATGGCCTGCCAGGCCTCGCCTTCAAGCCAGGGGCTGGATTAATTTGTGGGTCGAGTCGCTGAGTAACAGGGACTCGTGGCCCGATAATGTTGCGTTAGAGTGGCACTTATGAGGGAATTGTTTCCCGCCGCCTGAGTACAGGGGGCTGGGGGACATAGAATATAGGTGCTTGTGTACAGGCGGCGCTTTGAGCACGGGCTCGTTGTCTGTGAGGATAGTGTTTCCAGCCACCTGAGTGCAGGGAGCTGGGGAACATGGGGGAGTGATTGAGTGTAGGGGTACATGCTTTATTGCTGGCACACTGCCTACAGAGAAAAACTCTTTCGTGACTCCATGTGGTCGCCAAAACGGCGTTTGTGTACAGGCGGCGCGTTTGATTGCGGGCTCGTTGACTGTGTATGTGATGTTCCCAGCCACCTGATTGAAGGGAGCTAGGGAACGTTTTTGAAGAGAGCGAGGTGGTAAACCGGCCGGCGGGCATTATCCAACCTCTCTCGTGCCTCTGGCTAGACGGCTTCGGTGGCTCAGGTTTCGACACATTGCTGGGTCGGGGACCTCGACGCTCCGGAGGTTTGCTGCGGCTCGTAGAGCGGGAGCGCTGTCCGGGCTTGAAGCCCGTGCGAGGCTGTTGAGCTGGCTGCGCCGCCTTGGTGGGCTGGGCCGGTCCAGCTTTAGCATGGCGGCTAGTAGAGGAGCTGGAACGCTTGGGCAGGAAATGTCGCATTGCCTGTGAAGCCTTTAGTGCCTCAGTGAAGCGTTCCGTGAATCCAACCACGGAGGGACCGAATAGTCCTGAAGGCGACATGGGCGCGTCCAGGAAAGCAGTCTTGTCCGAGTCCTTCATCTCGGTTAGGTTCAGCCACAAATGGCGCTCCAATACCGTCAAGTTGGCCATACATCTGCCGATCGCCTGGGCGTTGGCCTTTGTGGCACGCAGGGCCAAGTCAGTGGCCGCGCAGATCCTCAGAACCTCGTTATCCGGGACAGACTCATCCAAGGAACGGAGGAGTTTGGCCTGGAAGACTTGAAGCACCGCCATAGAGTGAAGCGCTGAAGCGCCTGGCCGGGCGGAGGCGTATGCTCGACCGGCGCGAGGTTGGAAGTAGTGCGGCAGGCTTTGGAAGGGTGCACAGCCTTAGACTGCCATCCTCTGGCGGAGGGCGGGCAAAGGTGTGGCGACGGCTTCCTCGAGGGGAGGAAGGGCTTGATATCCTCTTTCTGAGCGCCATCGACCACCGAGCGCTGAAGAAAAGGAGGACTTGGCGCGAGAAGAAAATGGCGCCTTCCACGACTTGGTTAGTTCCTCGTGGACTTCCGGAAAGAAGGGAGCGGGGTTTTGAGCGGTTGGTTGGCGACGGTTCTCGAAAACCACTCGTCAAGTCTGCTTCTCGTGGGCTCTCGGGTTGAGACCAGTCAATGCCGAGGTCGCCCACGGCCTTGGTGAGCAGGCGATGAGCTCAGCGTCCACCGAGGTTTTGCCGCCGCTGGCAGTCCGCGTCGAAGTGGCGTGCTCCGAGACGGTATCCGACCACCCGCTTTCGGATGCAGCAAGAGAAAGGCTGTCATCCTCCTCTTCCTCCTCCGGTCCGCCGAAGGAAACAGCAGCCGCCAAACGAGGGGAGCTGTGCTGTTCCTCGACGAACATGACAGGCGATGGCGAGGCACGCGGGGAAATGACCGGCGTGTGCTCGCCAGAGCGCTCCGGGGGCCTCTGGTCGCGACGTTTCTTTTTCCGTGGCTCGAGAGGCTGAGAGCAAGGGACGGGATTCGGGTCGAAACTGGCGAGCCGAGCCCGAAGGGTCTGCAGCGCCAGTTCGTCGCACCGGCAGCCGCCTGGTTGAGTGCAGCCTGCGCGCGTGGTCTCGTCCGAGACATGATGCGCAGATGATGTGTCGATCCTCGTCCGCAATAAAACCTCTGCACGAGGCACAAGAATGAGACATAGTAATGGTAAAAGGATATATGCCGGATGGCGCAGCTGGAAGGCAGGCTGAAGGCGGAGATTCCGACGTCCTCAGGCTGCAGAGTTCCGCTGGAGTGCGTGTCGACGGCAGGCTTCGATCCAGAGCTCAGCGAGGTGAGTCGCTGAAGAAGAATTAATCTGACTAACCTAGCGAGACAGGGAGTTATGTACCCTTGGCTATGCAAATTCTGTTGCCCCTTGTGGCGGGAATATAGAGGGACCCGATTGGTCCGTCCGCCAGCGGTCTCGCCATAGGTTGCTGCAGTTGCAGCGGCACAGTTAATCAGCACGCAGCAGCTTCCTGCTGAGAGCTGTGCAGCTGCACTGCGTGTTATATGGTAATTTTTAGGATAAAAATTTTGCTTCAATATCTCGAGGAAAGGAATTCCCGTGGCGTTAGCAAGCATGTCTGAGAGTACTCTCGAAAGGGAACGGATGGTAGAGGGATGCACGATTACCGTTAGGTTGAATTATTGTTGAGATCGTGTTTTTTTGGGTTGGATGTTGGACCAGAGTTGACCAAGTGAGAACTGAGGCCACACCAAAGATAAAAAAGGGACTAAGTAGATCATAGTCAGTTAACAGTGTTGACTTATTTGTTACATTTGCATTACCCACTGTTAATATTATTGTTTGTTTTGTTTTTGTTACCTACGCCACTTCTGTTTCACAACCTAGGTAACCTACTGCCTTCTGCCTGATAATTTATAATTATTAATTATAAAGCAAATATTAAGGCCTTAATCTGCATTATCTTATTGTAGGGCCTACATCCCTTAATTAGAATATAGGCAGGGTTTTATAATCACTGAGATCCCAAATGTGAGGTTGTTAGGGATTTCGAGGGCTCCCCCGAGAAAATTTTGATTTCTATGAAAATACGTGAATTTTAAGATGTTCTGAATACCAAACCAAAAAATTAGATAATAGCTTGAAAACCATTTTATTTAAGGGTGCTCTAAGCGATGTCACCAAAATACACTGGTAGTGGTGGGCGATACTGCAAAATTTTTATTGTTCAGTATTGCTGATACCGATACCAATACGATAGTTTTTACTTAAAAATAAGTTTTTTGTTTATGGGTGAGCAGTATGTTATTATTTTTGAGGTGAATGGAATGATCAATTCTTTAGGCAAAATTTTTTTTAGTCCACAAAATTATTAGTTATTAGGCACTGTAGAATGAATTCCGTGTCAAGTGTTTTTAAGTGTTTTTTATAGGATTGTAGTGTTGCCACAGTATCGAATGCTCTTTTTTACACGTATCACAAGTTGCAGTATTATCATTTAGTGCCGTAAAATAGCTCCACACAACACTTCAGTTCCTCTCGGCCATCCTGATCTCTCATTCAATGTGCTATCAGCTTCGCTCACTCAGTTCGCTGCTCCTCAGCGCGTTGTGTCAGTGAGTCACAAGACGACACAACAACAAATCACAGCAGAGCAGCAGGAGGGGGAGGAGTAGCAAAGTGGGCCAGGATGTGAAAGCAACATATGCTCAGGATTGTAGAGGTAGAAGACATGAGCAAAGTATAATGAACGTAGAGGAGAGATATTTATATTAAAATATTGATTCAATTACAACTGTATCGATCTGATACCAATACCAGTGTTGGCATCGATACTATCTATATTTAGATTGATCCGCCTGTCCCTACACACTGGTGCAATCTGGACCAAGAAGCATAACAAACAGTGCTCCAGCCAATAGCCAACAAGAATGATTTGGGGGTGGAAATCATGTTTGTTATGCTTCATGGTCCAGACTGCACCAGTGTGTTTTGGTTGCACCAGTGTGTTTTGCTTGCACCAGTGTGTTTTGTTGTGGAGCTTATGCATACTACAGAGACCGCGTTTCTTTACAGTGTGTTCAGGGGACTGGCAACTAGCGGATAGTGAGATGTTTGCTGTATGTGACAAAAAACATTGCTTAGTGCACCTTTCATTTCATTTTCTTAACTTATATACTGCAGTTGCCCAAAGTGCTTTCCAAACAATAAAGAAAACAAATAACAAGGATTAAAAACAAAAATACACAGAACGCACACAGGACATAGACACTGAAATGTTCTAACACCTATCAAGAAGATGGCCAGGCGGTCTTTAAAAGATGTGCTTTTAACATGACCTTGAATTTTGGTAGAGACTAAAAAATGTCAGTGGGCAGATTTGATTGATATAGTTTTTTTCCATTTTCATCAGTGAAGTAAATCTGGTTGATTTATTGAAGGCTACCAGGAAAGGTAACTACATTTATTAAATTAATTCACAATATGCACACATTCATCAACCTACTAATCTTATGCCCAATACAGGTTGAAAAAATCTGAGCTTTTTTAATTTACTAAAGGCTACAAATTGAATTATATTTATTTACAATATGCACACATTCATTATTAACCTTGTGCCTAATCCAAAGAAAACGTGTTGTTTGTTAATTATATTATGAATTGCATTACATAACCTATTTTCAATTCAAAATGGCGAAATTAGACAAAAGTTTATTTGTCTGAATCATTTTGTCATTTGTTTAAACATTTCAGCCTCAGCAGCTTCTGTTTGAACATACTGGTGCTGGTCATATAATTTATTTTTATTTCACTAATTCCATTCAAAAAGTGATGCTTGTATATTATTATATTCATTCATTACAGACAGACTGATATATTTCAAATGTTTATTTATTTTAATTTTGATGATTTTAACTGACAACTAAGGAAAATCCCAAATTCAGAATCTCAGAAAACTACAATATTACTTAAGACCAATACAAAGAAAGGATTTTTAGAAATTTTGGCCAACTAAAAAGTATGAACATGAAAAGTATGAGCATGTACAGCACTCAATACTTAGTTCGGGCTCCTTTTGCCTGAATTACTGCAGCAATGCGGCGTGGCATGGAGTCTGCTCAGGTGTTATGAGAGGCCAGGTTGCTCTTATAGTGGCCTTCAGCTCTTCTGCATTGTTGGGTCTGGCATATCGCATCTTCCTCTTCACAATACCCCATAGATTTTCTATGGGGTTAAGGTCAGGCGAGTTTGCTGGCCAATTAAGAACAGGGATACCATGGTCCTTAAACCAGGTACTGGTTGCTTTGGCACTGTGGGCAGGTGCCAAGTCCTGTTGGACAATGAAATCTGCATCTCCATAAAGTTGGCCAGCAGAAGGAAGCATGAAGTGCTCTAAAACTTCCTGGTATACGGATGCGTTGACCTTGGACCTCAGAAAACACAGTGAACCAACACCAGCAGATGACATGGCACCCCAAACCATCACTGACTGTGGAAACTTTACACTCGACCTCAAGCAACGTGGATTGTGTGCCTCTCTTCTCTTCCTCCAGTCTCTGGGACCCTGATTTCCAAAGGAAATGCAAAATTGACTTTAATCAGTGAACATAACTTTGGACCACTCAGCAGCATTCCAGTCCTTTTTGTCTTTAGCCCAGGCGAGACGCTACTGACGCTGTCTGTTGTTCAAGAGTGGCTTGACACAAGGAATGCGACAGCTGAAACCCATGTCTTGTATACGTCTGTGCGTAGTGGTTCTTGAAGCACTGACTCCAGCTGCAGTCCACTCTATGTGAATCTCCCCCACATTTTTGAATAGGTTTTGTTTCACAATCCTCTCTAGGGTGTGGTTATCCCTATTGCTTGTACATTTTTTGCTACCACATCTTTTCCTTCCCTTCGCCTCTCTATTAATGTGCTTGGATACAGAGCTCTGTGAACAGCCAGCCTCTTTTGCAATGACCTGTTGTGTCTTGCCCTCCTTGTGCAAGGTGTCAATAGTCAGCAGTCTTCCCCATTATTGTGTAGCCTACAGAACTAGACTGAGAGACCATTTAAAGGCCTTTGCAGGTGTTTTGAGTTAATTAGCTGATTAGAGTGTGGCACCAGGTGTCTTCAATATTGAACCTTTTCACAATATTCAAATTTTTTGAGATCGTGAATTTGGGATTTTCCTTATTTGTCAGTTATAATCATCAAAATTTAAAAAGAAATAAACATTTGAAATATATCAGTCTGTGTGTAATGAATGAATATAATATACAAGTTTCACTTTTTGAATGGAACGTAAACAACCTGTTTTTCTAAGTGGTGTCCGCAAAATAAGTGGTGTCTAAGTGGTGTCCGCAAAATAACATAGGGTTCATAGACAATTGTAAAAGTTTTTGGGGCAGACCCGACCTGTTGAAGATAGACGGCATTCATCCTTCCTGGGCTGGTGCTGCTCTTCTCTCTAGTAATTTGGCACATAGTCTTAGAGCTAAACCTTGACTCACTGGGGCCCAGGTCAGGAAGCAGACAAACTGGCTAAACCAACCGTCTGCTAGCTGTCTCACGTCACCAGAGTCAGCTAAATCCCAGCACATAGAGACGCTTTCACCTAGATATTATCACATAGAGACGGTGTCTGTTCCCCGAATCAGTAAACACAAAAAACCATCAAAACCATTCAACAGTAAAAAATTTATTGATGTCCAACAAATAAACAACAGATATAATACGGATGAACAATTGATAAATCTCGGGTTGCTGATTATTCGATCCCTTTCGCCAAAAACGCTTATTGTTAATGATATGATTATAGATCATAACCTAGATGTGCTGTGTTTGACAGAAACCTGGCTAAAACCTGACAACTACATTACTTTAAATGACACGAGCCACGTCTGAAAGGAAAAGGGGGAGGTGTTGCTGTAATTTATAATGATATCTTCAGTATTACTCAGAAGTTTCAAATATAATTCCTTTGAAGTTTTGGTGCTTTATGTAACGTTGTGTAGTGTAAATGATAAATCCCATTTGACATTTGTGTTGGCTACTGTATACAGGCCACCAGGGCACAATACAGACTTTATCAAATAATTTGCTGGTTTTCTATCAGAGTTAGTACTGGCTGCAGATGAAGTACTAATTGTTGGTGATTTTAATATCCATGTTGACAATGAAAAAGACGCATTGGGATTGGCATTTAAAGACATTCTAAACTCTATTGGAGTTAGACAACACGTATCGGGACCCACTCATCGCCTTAATCATACTTTAGATTTAATACTGTCACATGGACTAAATGTTGATACCATTTAAATTCTGCAGCAGAGCGATGACATCTCAGATCATTACCTAATATCATGTATACTTAATTTAGCTAAGGCTGCAAAGCCATCCCCTCGCTTCAAATATGGCAGGACTATAACCGCTGCGACTAAAGATTGCTTTGTACATAATCTTCCTCATCAGTTCCATCTCCTCAGCATTACATATAGCCAAGAGGAACTTGAACTTGAACTTGCAACAGAAACTACTGACTCTCTCTTTACTAGCACTTTAGACATAGTTGCTCCTCGGCGCTTAAAGAAGATTAAAGCAAATAATCCAACGCCGTGGTACAACGAGCACACTCGGGCCCTTAAAACAGCAGCCAGAAAAATGGAGCGCAGCTGGAAGAAAACAAAACTGGAGGTTTTTCGCAATTTGTGGAAAGAGAGCATGATTGCATACAGAAAGGCCATAAAAACTGCTATATCTGCTTATTTCTCAACTCTTTTAGAAGAAAACAAACACAACCCTAGGTATTTATTCGATACAGTGGCTAAATTAACAAAGGATAAAGCTTCAACTTCTGACGTTTGTAAACAACACAGCAGTAATGACTTTATGAACTTCTTTACTAGTAAGATTGATAACATTAGGAATAAAATTATAACCATGCAGTCTACTACAGTATCACTTCAGACAGAACATTGTAGTGTCACTGAGGAAAAATTACACTCATTCACTGCTAGGAGGAGAAGAATTGGCTAAACTTGTTAAATCATCAAAATCAACAACATGTATGCTTGACCCTATACCGACTAGGCTATTAAAAGAGATGCTTCCAGAGGTCATAGATCCTCTGCTTAATATTATTAATTCATCCTTGACATTAGGATATGTACCAAAAACTTTTAAGTTGGCTGTAATTAAACCACTTATTAAAAACCGCAACTTGATCCTAAAGAATTAGTCAATTACAGACCAATCTCGAATCTACCGTTTCTATCAAAAATATTAGAAAAGGCCGTGTCTTCACAATTATGTTCCTTTTAGAAAGAAATGGTATATGTGAGGATTTCAGTCAGGATTTAGACCGTATCATAGTACTGAGACTGCTCTAATTAGAGTTACAAATGATTTACTCTTATCATCTGATCGTGGTTGTATCTCTCTATTAGTGTTACTCGATCTTAGCGCTGCATTCAATACTATCGATCACAATATTCTTTTGAATAGACTCGAAAATTATGTTGGCATTAGTGGAACTGCATTGGCATGGTTTAAATCTTACTTATCTGACCGTTATCAGTTTGCAGTAAATGAAGAGATGTCACACGATCACAAGTTCAGTATGGAGTACCGCAAGGCTCAGTGTTAGGACCATTGCTTTTCACCCTGTATATGCTACCACTGGGAGATATCATTAGGAAGCATGGCGTTAGTTTTCATTGTTATGCTGATGATACTCAGCTCTATATTTCTTCACGCCCTGTGAAACTTACCAATTCACAAGATTAACGGAATGCATAGCTGATATAAAAATTTGGATGAATAGTAATTTCCTGCAACTTAATTCAGATAAAACTGAATTTTGAATTATTGGACAGAAAAGTTCCACAAGTAGTGCCCTAGAATACTGTCTAACCCTTGATGACTGCTCTGTCAAGCCCTCGTCATCAGTGAGGAACCTGGGTGTGCTCTTTGATACCAATCTTTCGTTTGAAAGCCACGTTTCTAGCATCTGTAAAACTGCATTCTACCATCTTAAAAATATATCTAAATTACGTCACATGCTTTCCATGCAAAATGCTGAACAATTAGTACATGCGTTCATGAGCTCAAGGCTAGATTATTGTAATGCTCTACTGGGTAGTTGCCCTGCTCGCCTAATAAATAAACTCCAGCTGGTCCAAAACGCAGCAGCTCGAGTTCTTACTAGAACCCGGAAGTATGAACACATTAGCCCGGTTCTGTCAACACTGCACTGGCTCCCTATTAAACATTGCATACATTTTAAAATCTTGCTTATTACTTATAAAGCAATAAATGGTTTAGCTCCCCAGTACTTGAGTGAGCTCTTAACGCATTATACTCCATCACGTCTTTTGCGGTCTCTAAACTCTGGCCAGTTGAAAATACCTAGAATATCTAAATCAACTGCAGGCGGTCGATCCTTTTCCTATTTAGCACCTAAACTCTGAAACAGTCTTCCTAGCATTGTTCGGAAGCAGACACACTCTGTCAGTTTAAATCTAGACTAAAACACATCTCTTTACTATATGGCATACACATAGAACATTTTTAACTTTCTTTATTCAAATCAAATGACTGATTGTTAGGCTGCATTAACTAGGTCAGCCGGAACCGGAAACACTTTCCATAACACCTGATGTTCTCGTTAAATCATAAAAAGAGTGGCATCCACACTAATGTTAGTCTCTCTGTTTATCCCGAGGTTTACTGCAGTCGGCCGGATCCAGGCCGTGTCCGGATCGGATGGTGGACCTGCATCTGGACATGACCAGCTCATCCTGGAGTGTCTGCTGAGACCGTGTCCATTAGTGTCTCCTCTGAATTTGCCTCACCGGCACATCATCCTCAATTAACCCGTCTCCGGCGCAATAACTCCGATCTTTCAAGTATTCATATTCTTGTGTAATCGACGCGCCATCCTAAAAGAACCCGTCTCTTGCGTGATACCCAAAATTTTGAATATTCCTATCTAATATGATTTATGACCTGCAAGGTTGCCAGAGTAATAATTATACACTGTTAATAATAGTCCAGAGGAGAACTGGCACCCCGACTGAGTCTGGTTTCTCCCAAGGTTTATTTTTCTCCATCATGCCCTGATGGAGTTTTGGTTCCTTGGCTCAGTTGGGGACACTCAAATTATGATCCAAGTTACTCAACTAAATATACAAATAGAATTTATTAATTTGGTCATATATAATTCTATAAACTATCCAAATTAAACTAGCCAAATCAAATTTTGTTGCAATGTTGTCCTGTTTAACACTGTGAGGCTGCTTTGAAACAATCGTCATTGTAAAAGCGCTATATAAATAAAGTTGATTGATTGATTGATTGATTTTCTGGTAATGTAATTCATTTCTTTGGTGAAACAGCCTATAACACCAAACCACTCAGTCCAGAGCAGTAAGATAAATACCATAAACATAAAATTAACAGAAGAGATCTCTTGGAAAAATAACTGGTCCTGTGAATTAAACAACAACGAGGGGTAAGGTTTAATTTCCAAATCTACATGTTCTCTCTGCAGTGAATCCTCATGTGGCACTTAAGGTTATCTTTAAATCTGAAACCTTTTCCACACTGTTCACATATGAATGGCTTCTCTCCAGTGTGAATTCTCATGTGGTTATTAAGGGTCATTTTATGTCTGAAACTCTTTCCACACTGATCACATGTAAATGGCTTTTCTCCAGTATGAATTCTCATGTGTCCCCTAAGGCTTACTTTTTCAGTGAAACTCTTTCCACATTGTTGGCAGGTGAAAGGGCTCTCTCCAGTGTGAACTCTCATGTGACTGTCAAGCTTTCCTTTATGTCTGAAACTCTTTCCACACTGTTGGCAGATGAATGGCTTCTCTCCAGTGTGAATTCGCATGTGGACTTCAAGGTTTCCTTTTTCAGTGAAACTCTTTCCACACTGTTGGCAGGTGTAAGGCTTCTCTCCAGTGTGATCTCTCATGTGTCTGTTAAGGTTTTCTTTACGTGTGAAACTTGCTCCACACTGTTGGCAGGTGTAAGGCTTCCCTCCAGTGTGATCTCTCATGTGTCTGTTAAGGTTTCCTTTACGTCTGAAACTCTTTCCACACTGTTGGCAGGTGAAATAACTTTTAGTTCCTGTCTTTTGAGCTCTTTTTTGTGTGAAAGTCTTTTTAGCCTGTGTCGATCTTTCTCCAGCCATAAAATCATGATGTTTATCATAATAGTCTCTGTCTTCTTCCCTTTCATTAAGTTCATGACTTGCCTCTTTCAATGCCATCAGATCTAGGGCGAAAACATACATAAAACAATTTAGACATTTAAAGCATCAATAGCAGGGTATAAGGTAGTATGATATATAACCTATCCTAGGGACCAGGGATGGGCAGCTTTGGTCCTGGAGGGACCAAACACTGTCTTGCAGAGTTTTAATAAAAGATGCCTGGCTTTAATTTTTTAAGCAGTCCTGAAGACTTAGGGTTAAATTTGGGGTTTGGGTTGAATTTTGCAGGTGTTTGATCAAGGATGGAGTAGTGCTGGGCGGTTTGATCATGGTTTTTTTTTGCAAGACTTTGCTGATTTCACCATATATCAGTTTTTATACATCATAATATAAATGAATAATAATAATAATAATAATAATAATAAGTATGCTTTACTGTGCAATTTATGTAATAATTTCAAGGAAGACAGAGCTTTTATTTTGCCGGCTTGGAATGAAGACCTTTGAGTTTGTATGTTTTAACAAACAGTATGTTTTTATTTATTCATTTATTGAATTATTAATCGAAGCACGTTCTAATGTACAATAGTAGTATATTTGTTTGTTTATGTGGCCCCACTTTATATTAGGTGGCCTTAACTACTATGTACTTACATAAAAAAATAAGTACAATGTACTTACTGTGTTCATATTGTATTGCAAAACACCTTTGCTGATATTGAGGTGGGATATGGGTAAAGTTAGGGACAGGTGTGGTGGTATGGGTAAGTTTAAGGGTAGGGTTAGGTGCAAGGGAAGTGTCAACAGTGTAATTACAAATGTAACTGAAATTTTTTTAATCAATTTTACTTCTATTTTAATGAATTATTCGCAGTAAAAGAACAACATGCAAACTGCAAAATGTTTTTCCACAAATTCAACCAATTGTTTTTTCCCCAGTAACATTTCACATGACAAATCTTTCTGAACTTTCTTTCTCTCCTTCCCTCTCCCGAGCGCACGTGTGGCAAAACTTTACTGCTCGAATACGCGCATGATTATATGATGCCCAGCCCGGAAGCACGCGAGATGGTTTCTTTCAGCCTGGATGATATCTTGCTTACCACAGCGTCTGACTCAAGAGGATTTCGGGCCTGTTCTGCTCGAAGAGGCTCTCCTGCCTAGTGGCCAGAAAGCGCGGCCTTCTGCGGCCTACTCCAAGCTTATCGACGTGCTTTCACGCGCGACTGAGAAGCTTGCAATCGATTGGCTCTCGATGAGCGATTTCTGAGTGGTGTTAGCGCTTGCCCAGTGAGAAGGAAGCTGCCATTTTTTCAGCGATTTGCACAATGAGGTTTCCAGATCCTGGAAGCAGCCTTTCTTCGCACGCCTTATTAACGCGGCAGCCGCTGACTTCACCAACCTTGTTGGTTCTGTGGAGCGTGGTTATTAGGATATGCTAGCCTCTCATCTTTCACCTTCTTCGGCTTCCACTTGGAAACCTCGCCCTCTCCTCCCTACTAAGCCACTGTGGGACCACTCCCGCTTAATTGGTAAGTCCTCGCGGCTGGTCAACGAACTCAGGGGGAGAGAGCCTAAAGCGTCTCCTTTCCCTAACGTTGGGGTTGCACAAGGTTGATTCCGGCGGTTCTGCACAGAGTGAGAGAAAGCGGAGCCAATCTCCTGCTGGTGGCACCATTCTGGCCATCTCAGACGTGATTCTCAGAGCTGGTTCTACTTCTGAACTCCCCTACTTGAGATATTCCAGTCAGAGAGGACCTGCTCTGCCAGCTTCAGGGCAGGATCTGGCATCCTCGTCCCGAGATTTAGAAGCTGTGGGTGTGGCCCATCAAAGGCCATCCGTCTTGAATGCTGGTCTTCCTGCGGACGTTCAGGAGACCATTGTTAATACCAGGGCCCCCTCTACGAGGAAGCTTTATTCTTCCAAGTGGAAAGTTTTTCAGGCATGGTGCTCAGCCCACGCAATAAGTCCAGTCGACTGCCCTGTCGGTTCGGTACTGGAATTCCTGCAGGAGAGGTTTGCATCCAGGGCGGCGGCTACTACGCTCAGAGTGTATGTAGCGGCTATCGCTGCTCACAGGGAGTCGGACGAAGTCCCTTTGGGGAAACATAGACTAGTCTCGTCCTTTATGAGAGGGGTCAGGCACCTGAGACCAGTTTGTTCCCCTGGTGTGCCCTCCTGGGACTTGTCAATTGCCATGGAAGGGTTGACGGGGGCTCCCCTTGAACCATTAGAGTCAGCCCCGGAGCGGATTCTGACTCAGAAGCGAGTAGGGGACTTGCAAGCTCTCTCTGTTAGTGAGACTTGCTTGGACTTTGCTTCGGGTTGGTTAAAGTTTCTTTAAGGCCCAGGCGGGGTTATGTGCCCAAGGTTTTGACCACCTCATTTCGCTCACAAGTCACCACCCTCCACTCTTTCCATCCTCCGCCTTTCGCCTCTTTTGAGGGCCAGCTACATTGCTCTGCCCGGTTAGGGCATTAAAGCTATCGTGGAATGTTCGGGTGGTTGGAGGAAGTCTAACCAATTGCCGGTGTGTTTCGGAGCCAGACGCCGTAGGCTTGCAGTGTCGAAGCAGAGAATTTCACATTGGGTGACAGAGGCTCTCTCTTTAGCTTACGAGGTGCGCAGGATTCCTTCACCTCTTGGCATTCGTGCACACTCTACTAGAGATGGGGCCTCTTCTCAGGCGCTTTCCAAGGGCGCTCTCTTGGAGGACATTTGTGTGGCAGCAGGTTGGTCCCCTTGACATGTCTCCGAGTTCGCATGTTCTGTCGGCTTAAATCAGTGGTTTTCAAACTTTTTTAAGAGCGACCCTCTTTTTTTTTTCTTGTCGCGACCCATATATAGGCATAATACTCATATACAATGGGCCATTTGACTGCATTATCCATTAAACCACTAGATGGCACAAAAGTTCAGCTCAGCACTTTTCCACACAACCGCTTTTGATCATTGACGCATTCGCAAATTAAAGTTGATTCTGCACTAATTTGATATAGGCCTATATATGGGCCGCTAATTAAACCGTTAACCAAAAAGAATTTTAACCAATTAATCGTTTGCTGCATGCTTCAAAATACACTACAACTATATATATATATATATATATATATATATATATATATATATATATATATATATAAGTCATGTACAAGTCGCATTTGATTGCATCCAGAAAAAACAGTATATAAAGCGAAATAATGTACAAGCATTATAAACACTACAGACATATCTATTTTAGTTCCCCTCACTCCACAACAAATCCTTCAAAGTGAGCAGTATTCAGAATGGATCAAGAATTAAAAAATAGCCTACAATTAGGCTATAACTATAATAAGCCAAAACAAAATAATTTAATGAGAAACTGAAAGTAACCAGCTTTGACTCCCTCATTCGAATCCAATTTCCATATTCGCGATGTAGCCTTTTTCATTTGGATGCATAACCATTATTTATTATAGGCTTTGTACTTCACTAGCGTCCCAATATTGATGGAAAAAAATCATCCTCTTCACTTGCGCAAAAATGTGCTTGGGAATAGAGACCTGCACTCCCGCGGGACTCGCAGGACCCAACGCATATAGAGTGCAGCGCGGGACTAGATTTGATGGCTGAGTGCGGGTGCGGGCAACAAGTATTCGTGTGTGTGCGGGTTGCGGGAGAATAAAACTATTCGCGGGGCTCCCGCAAAATAGAAATGTCTAAAAATAAAACATCAACAAATAAATTGTTATGCATCTATTGCACAAATCAACAAGAACAACTAAAACAAAATAAAAACGAATTAGCTACAGGCGCAAGCATAGGCAGAGTTTCTGTGTATAAATTGTTTTGCTGCGCTGTGCAATGTAACGAATTTGTGTTTATTTCTAGAGCGCAATGGCCAAACAGATGCATTTAAGATCTCTGCTCAAAACGTCTGAGTTTTTGCGCAGTTCTGAATCCTGAATGCTGGCAAATCCTCTGATTATAACAAATACAATTTATACATTATGGAAGATTCATTGCGCAGTCAGTTTTATTGATAACAGAGCTTTGTGAGATCGCAATCAACTGAGATGTCATCTTTTTTTTAATTATGAATGGAGCGCACTTTGCGCGCATTCTGCCACACCAAACCATGCACGCACTGGCTTGCTTTTACATTAAATTGCTTGAAATAATGTCATGGACGTACAGAAAAAAACATTTTATACTTTAATGCGGGCGGGAGAAGGTAACATCCGTCCCGCGCAGGTCTCTATATTTGGGAACAACACAGTGGGGCAGTGCTCACGCTGAATGTCACGACTTGTTGGCTACTACTGACTATTTGAACTGAGCTGTGTAACTTTTTTTATATTAGGTTAACTATTTTATTTTGATGATGAACTGACTGACTGCGATGTCAAGTTTGCAATGCTGGATTGTTTGTTTGCGCGCGAGGCGCCGGCACAAACAAGCAGAGGAAACATAAATAAAATACTCCGTCATTTTGGTCATACAAATAATAAGAGAAGGACATCGTTCAAAATTGCAAAGTGTTCACTTACATTGTGCTATTGTAAAATAAAGAAAACAAGATGTGCTTTCTGTCGTCTGGGTTTCCATTCCGTGAACTTGTTCAAGGAGCAACGCGCCTCACAAACAATAAACTAAACTCAGCAGCAGCTGTCACACATTTCTTTCTTTCTTTTGTTTGATCTGTTATTTATTTAAATCAATTATATTTCTCATATTTATTCGTTTTATGTAGGCCTATCGGCCTATAGACTGATTTTATGAAAAATATAAATTTTGTATTTTTAGTGTAACTCTATTTTCCTTAAATTGTCCTGGCGACCCATTTTTTTATTCTTCGGCCCAGGGTTTGAAAACCACTGGCTTAAATCCAGCCATTCAGGTCTACCTGACATTCGTGTCAGATGCGGCAGCGCTTTAGCTTGGCGTGTGGTATACCGTTCCCCATATGTGTCACTATGCAGCGAAGAGTGAACCTATGAAAGAGAATGTCTCAGGTTAGAGACAGACCTGCTGCTCAGACCTCAGTTCTTGGACCACTTCTCTTCTCCATCTACATGTCAACACACAAGGATCATTCTGAAACATGTTTTTCCACATGTATCATGTATCACTGCTATGCTGATGACACAACTGTTCCTCTCATTCCAATCAAATGATCTGAAGGTAGCTCCTCGCATCTCTGCCTCAAACTTGCAGACAGAACTGAACAGCCATGAACCTTGGAGTTGTGATGATCAGTTGAACTTCACAGACCACATTGCTAGAACTGCCAAATCCATCAGATTTGCCTTATGCAGCATTAGGAGGATTAGGCCCTTCCTATCAGAGCATGCTACACAACTCCTTGTACAAGCTCCTCTTCTATCAAGACTGGACTATTGTAATCCTCTCCTGGCAGGCCTTTCAGCATCAATCATTTCAGTAATTTTTGTTGTTGTTGTTGCTGGTTGCCAATTTCTGCTAGCATCAAATTAAAGGCATTGTTTGCCTACAGAACAACCACTGGCTCTGCACCCCTTTACCTACACTCATGGACATACTTCAGACCTACGTGTCCCTGAACAGCGTCTTATGCTGCCATCCCAAAGAGGCACAAAATCATTTTCGACCTTTACCTTGACTTTTCCTTCATGGAGTTTTCTTTTTGCAACATTTGACCCATTAATATTAGCGCTATTCCATGTTCTTTGTTTTAGTTTTTTTTTATAAACTTGCTACACTGGGTGATCATGGCACTTGTATATTGCTGCTCTGTTGTTGGTTTGATTGCTTCTATTGCTCTCCTCATTTGTAAGTCACTTTGGATAAGTACCCACCTAATGATTAGAAGATGTAGCAAAAAACAAAACAAATTAAATTACCACTATAGCTAGAAGATGGCAGCAGAGCAGCACTTTGGCTTATTACAGGTCTATAGCTCTATTCGCACAGGACTAGTTTTCTAAAGAATGTTTGAGTAACAAATCTTACAATCTGACCACAATCATTCAACGTCTTTGATTTCATGTGCCTGTATTCATTTATTATTTGTTAATATAGTTTTAATAATAAATTAAAATTAACTTCACCAGTTTATAGTTGTGGCTGTTTATAATAGACCTGTATAAGTGAGCAGAGGAATCTAGACAAGTGTCTTTCTCTTACAGATAAACGCATTAATAATCACAGACGTACACACATTCGGACAGGATTAGATTTCTCAGGAGTTTGCCAAAAAACAGTAGGTAATTTACCCTGGAGTTTTTACAGGTTGTGTGAGAAAAACAGATTTGGACAGGATTCAAATCGGAAAGATTTTCTCTTGGGAAACTAGTATCATCCATATAGGGCCTTTGTTTTGTCTCAAGATGCACATCATTAATGTTTTATTTCGAAGAAACGTTTATAAAAGCTACTTAAATGTTTTAATTGAACTAAGGCCTAATCCTGGTTTAGTCTAAACCCTGTCTGTGAAACTAGGCTGTGATATTGTTGGTAAACATACTAATCAATGCAATACAATGAAAATGTAATGATTAAGTGGCCTTTATGATAATAAAAATGCCACCTCTCCCTTCAGTGCTGCTACTGCTCTCAAATGTTAGTATGGAGCCCTGAATTATTACTTATATTTTGCTTGATTTAACGTTTATTTACTGCCATTTATGTTCAGGGATGTTAAAATGTTTAGAGCAAGTAGATACTGGGTTTGATGTTACACAAAATAATTGTTGTGTTTAGTTCAGTATTAAATCACTATGATTATACTTCTGTATATTCTCTATTTCTGTAGAGCTTGGGATTTTAATCAGCTTTGAGAATAAAACCAACCTGTTTGTTCCTCAGTTTCTTCATGTTTCACTGTTTCTTCAATCTTCACGTCTTCACTCTCCTCTTTAATAATCACCATCTTTATGTCTTCAATCTCTTCTTTAATGAACTCCATCTTTATAATAGTGTCGTAGATCTCATTCGCTTCACCAGGAGTTTTTCTGTGTGTTTGTCCTGTTTAAAATGAGAACAATTAACAGAAAGAAAAATAAATCCACACTCAATCTCTGAGAGTCTCAATCAGCTTTAGTTCAGGGGCCGTATTCACAAAACATCTTAAGGCTAAATGTAACTCCTAACTTGCTGATTTAGGGGAAACTCTTAAAAATAAAGGTCGTGTCAGTCCTAAGGACTCCTAAATTTTTGCTCTAAGAGTATTTCACAAAGCATTTAAGCACTAAAACAAGCTCCTAAATCCATGAAATGCTAGGAGTAGTTAAGAGGACTCCTAAGTCACTAAGACCAAATCACAAACAATCTGGCTGTTGCCGCAATCCGCCCATATACACTAAACAACATTGAGGCAATAGTGATAATAAATGTATCTTTAATTTAAAAAAATAATAATATTAATAATGTCAGATTACCTGTGGCAGTTGTTTTTAAAAGTTTACACATACAAATGATAAAACCATGGGCGCTGTATAGGGGGGGAAAGTTAGGACACATCCAAGGGCCCCTGACTGACAGGGAGCCCCAACAAATAGGTAAAAACTAATTTAAAATTTTTATTATATTATACACTATATAAACCATCATCATTGAGTATTTTTCATGAGACAAAAATACATTTGTGTTTTCTCAGTCTAGAAGGCACCAAATTCAAAAATAATTAATGACGAATTTGTGACGCAGTTTAAATACAGATTCATCTTCCCAGCGCTGAAGTACCCCTTTAAGAAGCTTGCGCACACGCACACCCCACCCCACACACACACACACAATTCTATAATATCTGTATGTAATCAAGTGGTGGTAATACAAAACTATAGGTAATTTGGGTCAATGTTTTGTAGTGTTAGTGCCATTTATTGGTATATAGACTATTTTAATATATACAGTATACTGTATATATCACAGTATATATGTTTATCCACAACAGCTGCGCAGAGGGGGCCCAATTCTATTTTTTTTTGTCATGGGGCCCAAAATTCCTGGCGGTGCCCCTGGATAAAACGGAGTAAAAAATATAAGCATATTAGGCGCACTGTCCGAAACCCAGAGTTCTGCCCCGTATCGCAGACAGAGAGTGAGGAACGGGGTGGCGGAGGGATGAAACACTTAAAACTAACACAACAAATTAAAGGTCCCGTTTTTCATGTGTTTTTGGTTGTGTTTACAGTGTTCAATATAACATGTGTTCATGTTTCGTGTGTAAAAAAAAAACACACAATTTACTTATCTGCACACCGCTGTTTTCACTGTCCTAAAAACGGCCTGATGATTTACTTGTTCTATGAAGTCCTTCGTTCAGAAATACATAACAAGTTCTGATTGTGCCAGCGGTTCCTGTGTTGTAATTCGACAGCAGCTTAGCGCACGTTGCCCGGAAAGGTCCCGCCTCTTACCGGGGAGAAAATGTTATTGTAAACATGTCTATATTACCTTATCAATTTGAGCCGGAATCAGACTCGGAGAATATCGAAGAGGATCGATTACAACCTGCTCATAAAATACTTTTTGCAGGATGTTTCACAATGGTAAGCTGTTTATTTAGTAGTTGGCATACTTTTACGTTTAGCTGTTACAAATTGGGATGAAAATAACAGCGTCTCGACGACATGGCGATATACACAACGCATATGTATGTATATCTACAAACGCAACATTTCCTCTTCTCCACGTGGGAAAGCAACGAGACCACGCCCCCTTTTTGCGTTTTCTTGTGGACGGAGGTTAGTCAACAAACTGTTCTAGTGACATGCAGGAAGTACAGGGATGTTGTACAAACCGGCCGATCTTTGAAAGGGAACTCCTGTTAAATAAAATATCTCGCTTGGCATTGAACTTTGAGCTATATAATTTTACAGGTATTATTTATGCTCTAACAGCAACATTACACACTAACTAAAGTTTGAAAAATGGGATCACGTCGAAGAACAGAACCTTTTAATAAAAGACAACCTATACAGACTCTTCATATTTAAGCATTTATAATCTACATTTAATGAATTGCAGATTATATTTAAATGATTACACTGTCGTGTAAATATTAGCAGTTGTTTTGTAAAAGTTGTCATGCCACATGTTAGTGTTTGTTCTCGTTCATTTGCACTGTTTGAGCAGCTCGAGTCGCGATTCGAATCACTGAATCACTGAAAAAGTATTTGATTCAATTGACTCGGAGATTCGAAAAGCTCAGTTTCTCCATCACAACTCGCCAGAGACTGAACTTGTGTTTATGATGAACTGATTCACGATAGAGGGAGAGAAATCAGACTTAGCTTTTCTGTTACTGGTGTTGATGCGCTTTACTCACACAAAATATCCAACATTAACGTTTGTTATGCATTATAATGTTACATTCAACAGCAAAAAAACAACAATTTCACGTTGATTGTAAAAAACTGTTAAACATTGAACGATTTCTAATGATTCAAGCAGATTAAATTCTTAACACAAACCTCTCTTCAGCCGAATCACAACAGATGCAGGAGCGCGACGCAGCCTTATGACGTCACATCACCACACCAAAATAAAAGTCTCGTTCACGCTCTGCTGTCTTATAATCACAGAGCTGCAGAGAAATATACTATAACCCCTATACTAAAACCGTGACAAATGTGATAAAAACAAACATGTTAAAAAGAGGGTATGATTTCATTAATTAGAGTTCATACATGTGTCCGAATTGAAACACATACAGTCAGTGTGTTTTGCAAATATTAGAAATGTGTAAAAATAAAGTTAATTTGAGTCTAAAATAAGTGTGTAAAATGTGAATAAATAAATAATAATATTTCAAGAATCAGTATTAGTAAAATAATCAATATTAATTTTCAAATATTAATGTATAATTTAATAAATACCAACTATTATTGCTAAAAGGTTCAGTCCAAATACAAAATGTAATATTTCACTGAATTTTAATTAAATGAAAAGTCAAGTCTTCAATGTCAAGAGTCATTTGTGTGAGTTGCTGCCTATGCAGTGATTCATATGTAGTTGCTCACTAATGAGTGAACACAGATTCAATCCACACCTTCTCCAGTTTATATTATATAATCTATAATAATGTAATTTCTATTATAAAAATCTGACAGTTCAATAAATATCCTGTTTATAAATGATACACAAATAAATAATTATTTCTTCATATTATATTGTATTAATGTGTTTTCCTGAAAGTATTTTTAAGATGAATTTAGAAAGTGGCAAAACACAATAAAAAGGATTGTAAAATTGTGTGTGAGTTCATTTTGACTGCGATCATCTGCTTACAGTAAATGTGTTCATGTTTCAGTATTCACTCTTTTCACTTTCATGACTCTTTTTAACACAGACTTGAAGATGGAAAATCCAAACGTATTGTTAACATTTCATCTGATATTAAAAGCGAATAGTGTTTATTTTCTAGATGCAATAATCAGTTTATTGGAAACACTGTAACCCTAGAAGCACATCCAGTGCCCCCAGCAAATACAACTTTGTTGTGTAAAGGTTGTGATAACATTTTTATCTGCTGTATATTTTTTTCATGTTATATATATGTTTTTTCACAATGTTGTAGAAACATATTTATAACATTATCACGTCACCATGTCACCTTGCAATGTTACAGTAACATAACTTACCATTGTGTAAACATATTTCAATAACATAATTCAACTATGTCTTTAATTTTTTTATAGATTTTTTTCTACATACATTTCTATGCACTTGTGTGGTTTTAGACTCAGCAGTGGACTTTTATTTTGGTATCCAAGTGTGAAGTCATAAGGCTGCACTGCGGTCCTGCATCTGTTGTGATTCTGCTGTGAAAGGTTTGTGTTTCAAGCATTTAGAGTGAAACAGAATGAATTATGTATTATTAAATGTAACACTGCATTGCTTTATCTAACATTTATCAGCATTGTGTGATTAAAGTAACAGAATAAACTCATGAGTAACAGAAGGACCGTCTCCTTTCGTTCTTGATCGTGAATCAGTTCAAACATGAATTCAGTCTCTGCCAAGAGACGAGAGAACCGGAGCTTTCCACTCTCCGAGTCAATTGAACCGATTAGAAACAAATGATTCAGTGGTTTGTGCTGTAGTTCTATTTCTGTTTCGATTTCTTTAAATATTTAAATAGCTAAACTGCATAATATTTTAAGGGTCTGTATGATTTGCATTAGTTGTGTTAGAACTACTGAACTAGAGATTTAGTTGGATTTATTTTTCTTTCTGTTAATTATTCTCATCTTAAACAGGACAAACACACAGAAATACTCCTGGTGAAGTGACTGAGATCCACAACACTATTATAAAGATGGAGTTCATTAAAGAGGAGAGTGAAGACATGAAGATTGAAGATACATTGAGAGTGAAACATGAAGAAACTGAGGAACAAACAGGTTGGTTTCATTTTTAAAGCTGAACTCACTCATTTGATAATTAAAATGACAATTTCTACCTCTGCCGAAATTAATGATATTTTTGATATTCGGTCTTATGAATGTACAACACTATTTTATTTTGGAATCGATTCCATCGAGGGGAATCGACTCCTCTTTAAGAACCCTTTTCAGTTCTACAGAGTTAAGCATTCGTCTCGCTCACTGATAATGATTGAAAGTCCATTCTCTGCAAAAGGTTCTCTCGGACAGTTAGTTTCAAATAACCAGTTAAAAATAAAACAATTCAGCGTTTTTTTTTTTTGCGTCATTCGTAATGACGTCACTAGAACGATATTCTAACAACTTATTTTATGGTATGCCATTGCTGAAATGTTCAAATAAAGCCATATGTGAATGTATATCCCTGTTTATTGTCCTACCTTTCATTCACTTAGGTTAATGGTGTTTATTGTCATTATTTCCTTCTGTGATCCTGCATCGTGGACAAGTTTACTACATTTTGCACATAAAAGTCCATAATTTTAGTTTAAATCGTGAAGCAGTTGTGTTGTCCACAACGGTAGGTTTTGAGCACTGCTTAAAGATGCAGATGTGGTGAGGGTCTTATTTTAATTTTCTATTTTCGTTTATTTTCTATAATCCATTGATAATTCTGAAAGAAACTGCGCCTAGAGTACAGATTAATGCAGTGTTTCTCAAACTTTTTCTTTGGAGGTAGAGAAGGGTTCCGAGCCCCACCTGTCCCCAACAATATGGTAATTATCTAGGCTTTAAGTTTACCTGTTAACATTTATTTTATAAACATCACATTTTTAACCCTTTCATACGTACGTTTAAAATATTCTATCTTATCCCCCAGAGTGAGTTTTTTTGAGGCGATTTTAGAACGTTTCCCCTTATTGTTCCCCTTGTCACATGATTCACATAGCAAAATAGCGCTGTATGACAGAAGTATTGCTTTTATTAGGTTTTTCCTTTATTCAATATATTGACCAACTTGCTTACCATGTCATCAACTATCTAATAATCCTCAAAAACGGGTGAGTATGTTTTGCCATTTAAAGGGTCATGAAACCCCAAAACACTTTTTTTGAGATGTAAACAGATATGTATAGGCTGCACATCACTGAAAACACTAAAGGTACTCATTAATGTTATTCATATGTAAAAAATACTTATTTTTGCATTTTTCACAGCGATTTCTGTCTTTCGGTTTGAAAAGCTGAGTTGGAGCAACGTCACAAAAGCTGACGTCACCGTGTGCTTTCGGCCCAAGTATGGGGCTGGTCGGACATGCTGACATCGACCGTTCCGCGCGATTCTCGACATATATTCAATCAATCAATCAACTTTATTTATATAGAGCTTTTACAATGACGATTGTTTCAAAGCAGCTTCACAGTGTTAAACAGGACAACATTGCAACAAAATTTGATTTGGCTAGTTTAATTTGGATAGTTTATAGAATTATATATGACCAAATTAATAAATTCTATTTGTATATTTAGTTGAGTAACTTGGATCATAATTTGAGTGTCCCCAACTGAGCAAGCCAAGCCAAAGGCAACAGTGGCAAGGAACCAAAACTCCATCAGGGCATGATGGAGAAAAATAAACCAGGAGAAACCAGACTCAGTCGGGTGCCAGTTCTCCTCTGGCCTATTATTAACATTGTATAGTTATTACTCTGGCAACCTTGCAGGTCATAAATCATATTAGATAGGAATATTCGAAATTTTGGGTATCACACACGAGACGGGTTCATTTAGGATGACGCGTCGATTACACAAGAATATGAATACTTGAAAGATCGGAGATATTGCGCCGGAGACGGGTTAATTGAGGATGACGTGCCGGTGAGGCAAATTCAGAGGAGACACTAATATATTCATGACATTAAGCTCATTCAATCCAATCACTGCGCTGTAGTATGCATACAATATAATTTAGTTATTATGCATGAGACAGTCACTTCTGTTAGGTTCGTCTTCCATCAATATTGTAGAGACATGGTTAGGAAGTTTTGGAAGCAGCGTGTGGAAAAGTCAAGGAGGAAAGTGAGGTGCTGATATGAGGTGAGCTAGCTGTAACCGGGACCCTGTCTGTGGAAGCCATTGCTACAAAGGTTCGGTAAAGTAAAATGAACTTGAGGAATCGCTCGGTGAACCTGCAAGCATTGACATTAATTTCTTAATTTAGTGCAAAATAACCGATCTGTAATGAACAATATTTTAAATGAAATATCAACAAGATCCAAAAGCCACGTCCTCTCAGTTTTATTTATGGTCACAGACAAGCATGAAACCGAATGTGTTCGGGCTCTTAGTCAAGTCAAGTCAACTTTATTTATATAGCGCTTTTAACAATGCAGATTGTTTCAAAGCAGCTTCACAGTGTTAAACAGAAAAATAATGCAACAGAATATATTTCGATTATCATACAGTAACAATGTGGGCTTTAGATCAGTAATTAGATTAGTAATTTGGTCTATATGGTTAATTTAGTTTAATAATTAGATTTATTTTGAAATATATTTGAAAAATAGTTTTTTCCCCAACTATTTTTCTTAGTGAAGCAGTGTGCATATTTGGACAAATATAGATTTATTCTAGCTGCCGGGTGACAGCGCGGGTTTGTCACGGCAACCCAGCATGCGTCGTTCTCCGCTTCAGAAGCGCGGATGAGTTTATGAGACTATCCCTAGCTTCGTTTATACCCCGATCTACTTTCTTTTCCGTTGCACCAGAAAAGGGGCTTCTTTGGCTGATAAGCCTGGGTGACCTGAGGATTACAGTGAGGCTTCCCCGGCGAGTACATCTCCATGGGCCCCCACTCCTCTAGCGCATCGCAAGCATGTGTTCGTGGGTGGTTCATGTTCACTTATGAGAGCATAACCATGTCGGCGCGTTGTTCATCTTGCCAAAATCGTTTACTATTTTGTCATTCAGAATAACATTTCTTTTAATTTCTCACTGAATTATGCTGATCTGATATCTGATCTGTCGGTATCGCTATCCATGTCACCTGTGTGTGTGCATTGCCGGTTTGCAAATTGGCTCATTTGAATGCGCCAAATGACACTCCCCTATTTATGCAAACCATTCCCTCTTTCCACACAATACCCACCCCACCTTTACGCAGGCGACCACGGCCCTTTTTGGAAGCCTTTTCAAATGGAAGGTGTAAAAAAACAAAGCTGCAGTAGATGGGCGCCGCCATGTTTGTTTGCACCGCAGTTCAGAGAGTGCCGTCAGTCGGATTTACAGCACGTAAATTCATCAGTTTCTCCCGAAATACGTGTAAGTAAGTGGCCGGTGAACTGGGAGAAGAATAGAGTAAACTTTATAGTTACTTATACTATGTGTATCTGATATGAATAAAACATGTCAGCAAATTATATTTGAATGGATTGTTATCGCTGCTTCCATAGACACCAGTGTGTATTTTACAGATTCTAAATGTATTGTTTTACTAGTACTTATGTGTATTTAAATGTTTGAAGGCTAAAATATACATGTGTGGTGGAAAACACTGCATGATATATAGTGTGTCACTCAACCTCTTGTTCAGCACCAGCCGAGGCGCGAAAACAGTTTGAATCTGGCAGTTATGTCACGTGACTGAACATTCTAAATCCATATGTGGTACCATACTCCCAGGGCACAGAAATAAAAATCACACGTGGGACCGCTCAAAAGGTTAATAGAGATGGCGACAAAAATGACCAAATTTCCTCCCGTTTATCACACCCCACTTGTCATGTTTCTATTCCCCACCAGTGGAGAACTAACCCTAACCCCATACTTTGAGAAACGCTGGATTAACCCTTTAAGACCTAAGGGTATTTTTACAATTAATTTTCCGCCTGGTTTTATTTACTAAAAAAGCTTGTAAAACATCCACCCTGTTGTGCACAGACAATTGACACAACTCTTTTTTTTCAAGACAAGTTGCACTGTCAGTTTGTGTTGCATTGATGTCACCTGAATGTAAAATAAGTTATGGGACCATAAAGACAAATGAAAACATAAAACGGAAATTGAATCACTCAAATATTTATTGAAAACACACACAAATAAATAAAAGCTAAGCATATGTCCTCTGGAAAACAGTTCGTTCAAGTCTTTGGAGTCCTGGAACTCAGGAATAAACATGAGAACTTATACAGAACCAAAACTATTTACATTTTCCAAAAAGTCCAGGCGTTTTTGGCCTGGATTTTGGATATTTACTGGTGCCAAGCCTCAAAACAGTTCCTATCAGGAATCACACAGAGCCACATCACAGGCTTTGCATTTCCAGGGGTGGCCTGTTTGACCTGCCTTGTCTGTTTGCAATTCACATTGCCTTCTACCATAGGAGGCCTTCTTGCTGGTATCAGTTTGGTCAGATGTTGGCACAGGTACATAGTCACTTTCTTGCTGTGTGGGGAACAGCAACAGTAACTCCACAGAGTTGGGCTGTCAGCTCCTCCAGAAAATCCCTGTGGGTCATGGGCTGTTGCTGCTTCTCTGCACAAACTTCCTTGTGAAGTAAGTAGCTGTTGGTAGCAGCAATGTCCAAAAAAATGGTAAAACAATGTCCTGTACCATCTCATTGTTTTATGGTGAAAGTAGTATTGGATGAGTTGATCAGAAAGATCAACACCTCCCATATGCTTGTTGTACTCAGTGACAGGGGTTGGAATGGATTTGGTGTCCCAGCCTCCATCCTGAGTTCTGACCCTTCTCTGAACTGTGTTGCCAGAGAAGGCTGGGTGAATTGTGGAGCAGACAGAGACTTCCCGAGTGTCCATCCACTTTACAAAAACCAGAGGGTCGTCACAGATCCACCTGATGGTGCCCCTAGGATCCTTTTTGGTCAAGGCATTTGTGGTTGTGCGGGGGCATCCTTGTCTGTTGTCCCTGTAGGTGCCACATGCTCCAAAGTTCATGCTGTAGAGATCCATGAATAGCTTTGGACTTGTGTAGAAGTTGTCTACATACACATTGTAGCCACTCCCTAAGGATGATTTGTTCATGAGGGACATAACCGAGTCGTATCCCAGTCCTACACCAGAAGCAAACACAGACTTCCCCGTGTATACAGCAAAGTCTAAAGTGTACCCAATGCTGCTGTCTGCCACCACAAAAAGTTTGAAGCCCCACTTAGTTGGCTTTGCCTTCATATATTGCTTCATGCCAGTGTAAGCCTTTGTTGCCACCATCCTCTCATCCACTGAAAGGTTCTGCCGTGGGTGATAAAATGCTCTGCACGCATGTTTGATGTCATCTAAAAGGGGCTTCAGACGAAACAGCCGGTCATAAGCTGGTGTCCCTCTCTTCCGGTCGTTGTGGACATCTTCATCAGGGTCGCTCATGTGGATGTTCCAGGAAATTACCTGATACCTGTCACGTGCCATCACTGAGTGGGGAAACTGTTGGCTGAAAATTGGATTTGTCCTCCATTAGTCCCGGATATTTGTCAGTCTCACCAGTGCAAAAAAGAAAGTCAGTCCTAAATATTTGAATATTTGGGCACTGGAGGGATGTCTGGCTGACTCTCACTGTTCCGTGATGGAGTTGGGGCTGCTGGCTGTGTTGATCTAGATCTCGACCTAGTGGATTCAGGACTCTGTCGACCCCTCAAGCTGCCGGATATGGATCTTGACCGTGCTCTCCCTCGTGACCACGCTCTCCCTCGTGACCGTGACTGCAGCCGTCCATGACCTATTCCTGGCAGCTGCTGGGGTGCTGCAGCAGAAGTGGAAGGGCCCTCCACAGCGGAAGAATGGGAGCTTTCCTGTCTGGCTTGGGTGGGTGGGCTGGCTGGTGTCTTCTTCATTATCACGACTGTAAAACAAATAAATAAAGCAAAATATTAGATCATACATTTCAGATCAATGAGTGTTTTTGTATTTTATTTCTCACATAAGATAACAATGGCTGAGATTGCTACCCCCAACCCACTACAGCTAAAAGGTGAGCAGTGTTGAAAGCCCTACCCCCACTACAACATCCTTGAGACATTCTCTCCACAGCTAAAAGGTGTGACCTACCCTCCACTACAACATCCTTTGTGCGCATCTCTAGGTAAACTCACTAAACTTCAGATAAAAAATGGCTGAGACAAAGTGTAATCCACAACTCTTACTACTCTGTAACAAACATAGAAAAATCAAATACTACTTTTACAGAACTTATTTTTACAAATTTAGATAACACCAATATAATAATAATAATAATAATAATAATTATTATTATATTTAGAAAACGCTACTGTGCGCATTTCTATTTTATCATATTACTTTATATATATATATATATATATATATATATATATATATATATATATATATATATATATATATATATATATATATATATACTTTTACAGTAAATAAATAAATATCACTTACTCTTCAGCGGGGTCTAGACCATCCTGGTAATCTAGTTCCTCATCAGTCAAAAAGCTCTCTTCTCCTGAATATTCATCATCCTGCATGGCATCAAAAAAGGCCAGCGCTTGATTTGCGTCCATATATCTCCGACGATCCATTGTTCTCCGTGTATCCTCAAACTTTTTCCTCAAACTTTCTCCACAAAACTACTCAAAACTAACGCACGTCTCTCTCTCTCTCTCTCTCTCTCTCTCTCTCTCTCTCTCTCTCTCTCTCCCTCTCTCTCCTCAACACTACTTGCCGTGCTTCTCTCTCTCCACAATAACAGAGCTGTGGTTCATGCATTATGATGCACACCAACGTGGATGACGGATCAGCCTGTCATTGGTCAAACCCTCTAAGCTTCACGGGATATCCAAAATGGTGGCTAGCATCGAGCTAGCGGCAAAAATGACGGAAAACATATAAATTATGGACATCAAGTGGATAAATCTTGTATGTAAGCGTTTTGATTTATTCCTGAACAACTCCGAAAAGATGCACATGTTCCAGGCTGGATAGAAAACCTTCTGTAAAGGCTACAAAGACAACAAAGACACCCCCGTGATGGATAGCTCGTTAGCTTTCTGCTGGAAGAAACGGTAAGAAAATCGATAAAACTTTCATTAAATAATATAAATATTTATCGGAGGTGCCGTGTGACGTCGCGGCGATGCCGTCGGGCTCTGGGGTTAATGACAGAGTCTAATGTTGCTATAATGTGAACACAACTTGTGTTTATTTTGCCTCTTACATTCTGTGCAAAAGCACTTAAGTAAATGTAGTCATTTAACTTAAAGGGATAGTTCACCCTATCCTTTCGGACCTCAAAAGCAGAAATTTTAAAAATAGTCCTGCAGCTCCTTCCTATAATGGCAGTGGATAGCGACCAGGTTAAAACATTACAAAAATTATACAAAAGTATCACGCAATAATACAGTGAGATCACGCGCCATATATTCATATTCTTGAAGTATTCATATTCTTGTGTAATCGACGCGCCATCCTAAATGAGCCCGTCTCGTGCGTCATACCCAAAATTTCGAATATTCCTATCTAATATGATTTATGACCTGCAAGGTTGCCAGAGTAATAATTATACACTGTTAATAATAGGCCAGAGGAGAACTGGCACCCCGACTGAGTCTGGTTTCTCCCAAGGTTTATTTTTCTCCATCATGCCCTGATGGAGTTTTGGTTCCTTGCCACTGTCGCCTTTGGCTTGGCTTGCTCAGTTGGGGACACTCAAATTATGATCCAAGTTACTCAACTAAATATACAAATAGAATTTATTAATTTGGTCATATATAATTCTATAAACTATCCAAATTAAACTAGCCAAATCAAATTTTGTTGCAATGTTGTCCTGTTTAACACTGTGAAGCTGCTTTGAAACAATCGTCATTGTAAAAGCGCTATATAAATAAAGTTGATTGATTGATTGATATATGGAAAGTGTCCAGGAGGCATACTATAACATTTTGCAAGAAATAAAATATTATTCAGTCAAAACACTGAGCTCAGCCGTTAATCTGTGCGCATTCCTGTAATGACTAGTCAGCTCACTGGCACCCAAGATAAGCACACACACGCAACATTTTGAGAAATCAGACTCAATAGAAACAAACGCGGCTCTTGTCTTTTCTATAAGGTATATGATAAAAAATAATACAATACTAATAATAAAACCTCCTGAAGTGAATATTGTGTACCAGTTGTCATGACAACAGTGTGTGAGCATGAGCGTTGCGCCTGCTGACGGCTTGGATTGCGCACACACAGATTAACGGCTGAGCTTAGTGTTTTGACTGAATAATAGTTTATTTCAAGCAAAACCTTATAGTATGCCTCCTGGACACTTTCCATATATGGCGCGCATCTCACTGTAACATTACGTGATACTTTTGTATAATTTTTGTAATGTTTTAACCTGGTCGCTATCCACTGCCATTATAGGAAGGAGCGCGTGCAGGACTATTTTTTAAAAGTTCTGCTTTTGAGGTGTGAAAAGGATAGAAGGACATAGGGCATTGAATCAACAGCAGGGTGAGTAAAAGATAGCTTTAATTTCATTTCAGGGTGAACTATCCCTTTAAATGGGCACATGCATTTTAAACATGTCATGTAGTTTTCACTTCACTTCTAGTGAACTACAGACCTATTTCTCTCCTGCCTTACATAGCAAAAACACTTGAGCTGGTTGTTCTCAACCAGGTTTCATTTTTCCTCTCACAGTCAAATCAGCTGGACGTTAACCAGTCAGGTTTCAAAAAGGGCCACTCAACAGAGACTGCATTACTGTCAGTCACTGAAGCCCTGCGGATGGCAAAAGCTGCTTCCAGATCATCAGTCCTAATCCTCCTCGATCTATCTGCTGCATTTGACACAGTGAATCACCAGATCCTTCTGTCCACCCTCTCATCACTGGGCATCACAGGGACTCCACTCCACTGGTTTGAGTCTTACCTCACAGGTAGGTCTTTCAAGGTTGCCTGGAGGTGAGGTATCCAAAGCACATCAACTGACCACGGGGGTTCCTCAGGGCTCAGTGCTGGGACCTCTACTCTTCTCCATTTATACTACGTCACTGGGACCCATCATACAGGCACATGGCTTCTCATACCATTGCTATGCTGATGACACTCAACTCTATCTTTCATTTAAACCAGATGACCCCACAGTAAATGGGCGCATCTCAAGCTGTCTGGCAGACATCTCGGCATGGATGAAAGAACACCACCTTCAGCTCAACCTGGCAAAGACTGAGTTTCGTCTTCCCTGCCAATCCGACTCTACAACACAACTTCACCATCCAGCAAGGTTCATCTCTGATTACCCCTCAGGGTCGGTCAGAAATCTTGGAGTAATCTTTGACGACCAGCTGTCCTTCAAAGACCACATTTCAAAGACAGCTCGATCATGCAGGTTTGCTCTGCACAACATCAGGAAGATCAGACCATTCCTTACAGAGCATGCAACACAACTTCTCGTCCAGGCCCTTGTCATTTCTAGGCTTGACTACTGCAATGCGCTTCTGGCTGGTCTTCCATCGTGTGCAATCAAAACTCTTCAATTGATTCAGAATGCTGCAGCACGTCTTGTATTCAATGAGCCCAAAGGGCCCATGTCACACCTCTCTTCTTCTCTCTGCACTGGCTGCCACTTGATGCCCGCATCAAGTTCAAGGCCTTGACACTCGCTTATGGATCCACCACAGGCTCGGCACCAGCATATTTCGACTCGCTCCTACGAGTCTACACCCCTACCAGAAGCCTTCGCTCAGGTAAGGAGCGTAGGCTTATGGTACCATCCTGAGAGGCATGAAATCCCTCTCCAGAACTTTTTCATTCACCGTTCCTGGCTGGTGGAACAATCTTCCTACCTCCATCCGGATGGCAGAATCACTGTCATCATTCAAAAGACAGCTAAAAACTCATCTCTTCCGTGAGCACTTATCATAAAAAAAAAAAAAAACCTCTTCTCTTTTGTTCCTCCTTATTCTAGCTTAAGCTTATTCTATGTAATATCCAAAACTTGGTATTTAAGGCACTTTTTGCGTTTTGCGCCTATTCATGACCGATCGCTTCCTGTACTCCTATGTTGTAAGTCGCTTTGGATAAAAGCGTCTGCTAAATGCCTAAATGTAAATGTAAATGTTTTACCCATGCAATAAATGCACATCCTTGAATAATGTGCTATTTTTTTTATTTTTATTAAATTACATTTATTGCTGGGCTATGTGGGCCATTTCAGGAGCATCCATAATTTAAAATCAATCAGAGTTATTGAAATGTATCTTCATTTTACAAATAAAGTTTCAAAGAAGGATACTTTCTTCATCCCTTTTATCCTGCGGTCACTCTGGGACTAGGTTCCTCCATCCAAAAACAAGAATCAAATCGACTCCCAGGAATTAATATCGGAATCAATTCCAAAAATTTTGGAATCGAACAGCCCTAGTCAGGAGCCATCAGGGGATCAGGACCCATTTGAGGGTTGTGCTCCCACCAAAAAATATAATTACAAACCGCTTTGTGTATTAAAAATATTAATATATTTTTAAAATATCTGTGTTAAAGGGGTACTTAACAGCTGGAAAGAATGTGTATTTAAATTGGGTCATTTATGTAGAAGAAATGTGAAATTATTTTAGAAGTTGGTTGCCTTTTTGAAAATCCAGAATATGTATTTTTGGTTCATGTGGATGAAAGATAACAACTCCCAGAATGCACTAGCTTCACTGCCCTATGAGTAGGGTTGCCACCCGTCCCATAAAATACGGAATCGTCCCGTATTTACAAGCAAAATGACGCGTCCCGTATCAAAGCAATACGGGACGCGATTTGTCCCGTATTTTACATAGGTCCACACGTAGTTCAATAAACAAATACGGATTTTGCAGTGTGTAGAATACTGATAGCAAATATAAAGATATCCATTTGATAATAAGTAGTACAGGAACTCATTTGTGCGTGATTGCTTTAGCGGCTTTGTTGCAAGAGAATCTCCAGATATAGAACTAAATATCAAGAAGGTATCAATGGGTTTGTCCAGTAACTCATGATGAACCTCAGGCCAACTGCACACTTTATGAGAAGCATTTCTGTTGCTCAGACTGTCTGACTTAAAGCGGCAGCTCTGACACACCGGTCTATGTGACACACGCATCCATGCTTCTAAAGGTAGAAGCACGGATGCGTGCTTCTATTGTTTTTTTTTTGTTTGTTTTTTTTATGGATAATGTATTTAATACAATATTCCATACATTATCAGCAGACTTTTTTTTTTTTAGACAGGTTAATTAATAAATTATAGCCTAATAAATGTTATTATTAATATAATTTATAATTTAACTAGGCTATAATTATCATACATAATAAATAGTCCTGTCATATAAAGTTTGACATTTAAAAAAATATTTAGATAAAAACGGGACAAATAATTACATGATAATAATATAGTCATAATTTAAGTAAATGAATACAAAAAAATAAACATTTTTGAAATTCAAAAAAGTGATTACTGGTTCAGAATGACTGCTTAAAGGGACAGTACAGCCAAAAATGAAAATTCTGTCATTTACTCACCCTCAAGTTGTTCCAAACATGTGTAGCCTACATTTCTTTGTTATGTTGAACACATAGGAAGACTCCTACTATGGAAGTCAATGGTGCCCCTAAAGCAGCCTGGGTACAAACTTTCTTCAAAATATCTTCGCTTGTGTTCAGAACAAAGAAACTCATACAGGTTTGAAACATTATGAGGGCGAGTAAATGATGACAGAATTTTAATTTTTGGGTGAACTTTCCATTTAAAGTGCACCAAATAGGCTACTAAAGAGTTCTTTAGAAATAAATAAAAATCAAATGTAAAATAATATAAAACCTGCTCTGTTGCAAATTCACATTTGATCTCATGTTTTCTTATGTTTTATTATTGAGCCATTTCATGACGTATTCTTTATTTCTATCCTTTATACAATATTTTTTTTGGGGGGTGGGGGGCTGCGGTTGGTGTGGGTCGTCAATGGGTGTCCGTTATTTTGGCACACTGAAGGTGGCAACCCTACCTACGAGGCCACTCCCAAGCCACGCCTAATGGTTGCATCACTTGCCCTCCACGGCACCGCCCCACAGTCGTTTAAATTTTTATAGTAATAAAGTAATTTAGTTCAGTTAGAGAACAGACACTACAGTTAAAAACTGAACTTGTCTGACTAAGACAGCTGAATGAAAGTCGCTGCACTGACAGGAGTCAGATTTCATTCATCAGAGAGTGAGGAGCTGACAGACCAGATGATCGCGAAGATTTGGTTTCAAAGCGAAATGCTCCTATTTAAGTGAGTTTGTCATTGTACCGTTTTGTTGTTTTGTTTTCCAATTAGAATAATAGGCTAATAAACCCACAATTCAAGCAACCCCGCCCCACATTCATTCACGGTGCACAGTCATTCACGGTGCGTGTCCAGTCTGGCACGTTTTCAGTTCATGGAAGTTTAACTTTCATAGGAATTCATTGTAAACTCTCGCTTTGTTCCTCACCGCTCCATTATGAACACCTGAGTGACCGTGCTCATTTACATTCTGTGAGTGAAATCCCACCCCTATGGGCGGGTTGAAAACATGTGGAATTAGCTCCTTTTACTGACTGTAGTCTCTAGCCTCTGAACAAAAAAGACTCTGATGATGCTAAATGACGATTTTTATGTAATCTGAAGGTTTTTTTCCAGATAAAAAATACAGAAATCTCTCGTCTCAGGGGGACATGAGGGCAGGAAGCAGAATGAGAAAGAAAGGTGATTTAAGCAATTTCGATCGTGGCATTGTTGTTGGTGCCAGACGGGCCGGTCTGAGTATTGTATCTGCTCAGTTACTGGGATTTTCACGCACAACCATTTCTAGGGTTTACAAAGAATGGTCTGAAAAGGGAAAAACATTCAGTATGCGGCAGTCCTGTGGGCGAAAATGCCTTGTTGATGCTAGAGGTCAGAGGAGAATGGGCCGACTGATTCAAGCTGATAGAAGAGCAACTTTGACTGAAATAATCACTCGTTACAACCGAGGTATGCAGTAAAGCATTTGTGAAGCCACAACGCACACAACCTTGACGGAAGGGCTACAACAGCAGAAGACCCCACCGGGTACCACTCATCTCCACTACAAATAGGAAAAAGAGGCTACAATCAGCACGAGCTCACCAAAATTGCACAGTTGAAGACTGGAAAAATGTTGCCTGGTCTGATGAGTCTCGATTTCTGTTGAGACATTCAGATGGTAGAGTCAGAATTTGGCGTAAACAGAATGAGAACATGGATTTATCATGCCTTGTTACCACTGTGCAGGCTGGTGGTGGTGGTGTAATGGTGTGGGGATGTTTTCTTGGCTTTCTATTCCTTAGTGCCAATTAGGCATCGTTTAAATGCCACGGCCTATCTGAGCATTGTTTCTGACCATGTCCATCCCTTTATGACCACCATGTACCCATCCTCTGATGGCTACTTCCAGCAGGATAATGCACCATGTCACAAAGCTTTAATCATTTAAAATTGGTTTCTTGAACATGACAATGAGTTCACTGAACTAAAATGGCCCCCACAGTCACCAGATCTCAACCCAATAGAGCATCTTTGGGATGTGGTGGAGCAGGAGCCGTGCCCTGGATGTGCATCCCACAAATCTCCATTAACTGCAAGATACTATTCTAGCAATATGGGCCAACATTTCTAAAGAATGCTTTCTGCACCTTGTTGAATCAATGCCACATAGAATTAAGGCAGTTCTGAAGGTGAAAGGGGGTCAAACACAGTATTAGTATGGTGTTCCTAATAATCCTTTAGGTGAGTGTATAGTATCGGTAAACTTAGCTATCCATTTTGCTGTTCTGGAGAAATTAAGCACTTGCGTTACTATTTATTATAGATATATGGATGTTATCTTGCAAATTATATCTTGCCAGCTATTTCTATATGTAAGGGATAATTTACATCCTGCTGGTTGTTATTGCAGAATAAACCCCAACAGAGTGATCAAGATCCCGACACAAAGCGCTGGCTACTATTGCATTGCTACTTGTCTCAAGTAAAGGCGGGCATACACTATGCGATTTCAGAAAGGTTGCCTACTCACACTGTACGAGTAGATCGCATTCGATCTAAAGCCAAAGCTCACGGTTTATGTGCTCACACTGTGCGGTCCGATTGCCGAGCGCGACTTGACTGTCTACTTTTATTATTAAATAATAAAAGTCTATTAGGCCTACTTTTATTATTAAATTGATATTACATTTAATTCATATTTGTATACATGCATTGAAAACGCTAAATCCTCTTGATAGCGTTAGCTGATGCATTTGATAGCCGACACGCTGCATAATAAAATAATAGATAGATTATTTTAGGCCTACTCGTCATTATTTAAAAACATTTAGTCCAATTAAACAAGGAATTATGGGTTATTTATTGATAATATCAGTCTCAATGAAAAGTAGGAACAATTTCCAACTACCACAAGATAAATATTAAGAAAATAAATTAAGACAGTTAGGCTACGACGTAATCAACATATGTTAAAGTAGCCATTATCTCTCATTGTCTCTGTGATAATAGGCCTATGCGTAAAGCTTGTCAGATTTTACTTTCACTTTCTATAGTGAATATTTGGGTTTGAGACTTCACCGACTTTGCGCACATTGCGTTTGCACATTTAAGTTTTACATTGCGTGACTGACTCCTTCATGATTTAAAAGGGGAAGAAAAAAAACAATAATGTGACATGATGACATTTTGTGACGGTTCACATTTCCCACGATCATAAAATTAAGTAAATATTAAATAATGGTAGTAAATAAATAAATAAAGTGTTAAAGTAAAACAAGTGAATTAATGATCAAGTTGCTAAATGATTAAAAGAGACGGCTATGGTGGTTTGGAAGACTTGGATTATCCATTTTACAACACAAACTCATGGAGCAACAGTTTGCTAAATTTCTGATGTTTGATAGCTGCCTACAGAACTTAAAGAACTTGGTTTTCTTTCTTGCTGCATTACAGATGAAATGGTTCAGGCGCAGTGAGGGGAAATAGGGCAATCAGTTCGTAGCTCTGCTTCAGCTGTGCGATGTCCTCACGAGGCGATTAGAATTTCTGACACGCCAGAAATTCATCCGACCATCCGATTGCCGATCGGGAGAGGTTTGTCGCCTCTCGTTTCCCCCTGTACACTGCACAAACACCTCACGACAAACGACCCACGATAAAGCTGAAAATCGGCCCGACCCAAAACAGAGTCGCACGAATCAGAATTCGGCTCAAAATCGGACGAAAATCGCACAGTGTATGCCCAGCTTAAGTTAGAGATTAAATATTGTCTTGAGTTGAAATATTTTATTAGCTCTTCCGCAAAGAAAAACAGTTAAAAATAGTTTTAAGCCTTTTACCATACGTGTTGAAATTAATGCTTAAGTTTTCCATTGTAACCTGTGGTGGTGAAGTGTTTTTCAGTCACAAGGTGGTTCTAGACAGTCAACGACAACGGCGTGACACGTTTAGCATATAAATTGTACCAGCCAAGATAACTCGTAGTACCTGGATGAGCGGTGTTATTCAATTTGGCGGTTATTATCTGGGAATAATGTTCGCTGGAATGCGTGATTGACAAATCAGAATCAAGTATTTCACAGAGCCGTGTAATAAGAGATAATATTAAACTGTCTCTTACATTTTTGCTATTTGCAATCCAGTAGAGAGAGATAGAGGTCACACAGGGCTGGAGCGCGCGCTCAACACGCTTAATGAGTGACGAGAGAACTAAACTAAAGTTTAGTCTGGCTTCATATCAATGTCCGCCCATAAACTTCTGGGCCGCCTGGTCCCCTTTTCCATTGGTTGTGATACTTAACATGTCTAAATGTTTTGTTTGTTGTTTTAAAAAAAAAACTAAAATGTCCATTAAACTGGTGTTAATGTGCATTTATCTCTTTTCGCCTTAGACCTGATGGTGCTGAAAGAGGAGAGTGAAGTACTGAATGAAGAGAAAGATCGACATAAGAACCATGATTTCATGACAAGAGAAAAAACTTTTAGTTGCTCGCAGGCTGAAAAGACACACAGGGGTGAAATGAATTTCACCTGCAAACAGTGTGGAAACCATTTCACTGCAAAAAGCAGCCTTAACAGACACATGAAAATTCACAGTGGAGAGAAGCCTTACACATGCCAACAGTGTGGAAAGAGTTTCATTCATAAACATCACTTTGTAGACCACATGAGAGTTCACAATGGAGAGAAACCTTACACCTGCCAACAGTGTGGAAAGAGCTTCACTCATAAACACCACTTTGTAGAACACATGAGAATTCACACTGGAGCCAAGCATTTCACCTGCCAACAATGTGGGAAAAGTTTCATCCGAAAAGGATGCCTTAAAGTCCACATGAGAATTCACACTGGAGAGAAGCCTTTCACCTGCCAACAATGTGGGAAAAGTTTCATCCGAAAAGGATGCCTTAAAGTCCACATGAGAATTCACTATGGAGAAAGCCCTTTCACCTGCCAACAGTGTGGAAAGAGATTCACTTTAAAAGGAAACCTTAAAAAGCACATGAGAGTTCACACAGGAGTGAAGACCTACACATGCCATCAGTGTGGCGCATCTCACTGTAACATTACGTGATACTTTTGTATAATTTTTGTAATGTTTTAACCTGGTCGCTATCCACTGCCATTATAGGAAGGAGCGCGTGCAGGACTATTTTTTAAAAGTTCTGCTTTTGAGGTGTGAAAAGGATAGAAGGACATAGGGCATTGAATCAACAGCAGGGTGAGTAAAAGATAGCTTTAATTTCATTTCAGGGTGAACTATCCCTTTAAATGGGCACATGCATTTTAAACATGTCATGTAGTTTTCACTTCACTTCTAGTGAACTACAGACCTATTTCTCTCCTGCCTTACATAGCAAAAACACTTGAGCTGGTTGTTCTCAACCAGGTTTCATTTCCCTCTCACAGTCAAATCAGCTGGGACGTTAACCAGTCAGGTTTCAAAGGGCCACTCAACAGAGACTGCATTACTGTCAGTCACTGAAGCCCTGCGGATGGCAAAAGCTGCTTCCAGATCATCAGTCCTAATCCTCCTCGATCTATCTGCTGCATTTGACACAGTGAATCACCAGATCCTTCTGTCCACCCTCTCATCACTGGGCATCACAGGGACTCCACTCCACTGGTTTGAGTCTTACCTCACAGGTAGGTCTTTCAAGGTTGCCTGGAGAGGTGAGGTATCCAAAGCACATCAACTGACCACGGGGGTTCCTCAGGGCTCAGTGCTGGGACCTCTACTCTTCTCCATTTATACTACGTCACTGGGACCCATCATACAGGCACATGGCTTCTCATACCATTGCTATGCTGATGACACTCAACTCTATCTTTCATTTAAACCAGATGACCCCACAGTAAATGGACGCATCTCAAGCTGTCTGGCAGACATCTCGGCATGGATGAAAGAACACCACCTTCAGCTCAACCTGGCAAAGACTGAGTTTCTCGTCTTCCCTGCCAATCCGACTCTACAACACAACTTCACCATCCAGCAAGGTTCATCTCTGATTACCCCCTCAGGGTCGGTCAGAAATCTTGGAGTAATCTTTGGCGACCAGCTGTCCTTCAAAGACCACATTTCAAAGACAGCTCGATCATGCAGGTTTGCTCTGCACAACATCAGGAAGATCAGACCATTCCTTACAGAGCATGCAACACAACTTCTCGTCCAGGCCCTTGTCATTTCTAGGCTTGACTACTGCAATGCGCTTCTGGCTGGTCTTCCATCGTGTGCAATCAAAACTCTTCAATTGATTCAGAATGCTGCAGCACGTCTTGTATTCAATGAGCCCAAAAGGGCCCATGTCACACCTCTCTTCTTCTCTCTGCACTGGCTGCCACTTGATGCCCGCATCAAGTTCAAGGCCTTGACACTCGCTTATGGATCCACCACAGGCTCGGCACTGCATATTTCGACTCGCTCCTACGAGTCTACACCCCTACCAGAAGCCTTCGCTCAGGTAAGGAGCGTAGGCTTATGGTACCATCACAGAGAGGCATGAAATCCCTCTCCAGAACTTTTTCATTCACCGTTCCTGGCTGGTGGAACAATCTTCCTACCTCCATCCGGATGGCAGAATCACTGTCATCATTCAAAAGACAGCTAAAAACTCATCTCTTCCGTGAGCACTTATCATAAAAAAAAAAAAAAACCTCTTCTCTTTTGTTCCTCCTTATTCTAGCTTAAGCTTATTCTATGTAATATCCAAAACTTGGTATTTAAGGCACTTTTTGCGTTTTGCGCCTATTCATGACCGATCGCTTCCTGTACTCCTATGTTGTAAGTCGCTTTGGATAAAAGCGTCTGCTAAATGCCTAAATGTAAATGTAAATGTTTTACCCATGCAATAAATGCACATCCTTGAATAATGTGCTATTTTTTTTATTTTTATTAAATTACATTTATTGCTGGGCTATGTGGGCCATTTCAGGAGCATCCATAATTTAAAATCAATCAGAGTTATTGAAATGTATCTTCATTTTACAAATAAAGTTTCAAAGAAGGATACTTTCTTCATCCCTTTTATCCTGCGGTCACTCTGGGACTAGGTTCCTCCATCCAAAAAAACAAGAATCGAAATCGACTCCCAGGAATTAATATCGGAATCAATTCCAAAAATTTTGGAATCGAACAGCCCTAGTCAGGAGCCATCAGGGGATCAGGACCCATTTGAGGGTTGTGCTCCCACCAAAAAATATAATTACAAACCGCTTTGTGTATTAAAAATATTAATATATTTTTAAAATATCTGTGTTAAAGGGGTACTTAACAGCTGGAAAGAATTTTGTTCGCTTTGTTCCTCACCGCTCCATTATGAACACCTGAGTGACCGTGCTCATTTACATTCTGTGAGTGAAATCCCACCCCTATGGGCGGGTTGAAAACATGTGGAATTAGCTCCTTTTACTGACTGTAGTCTCTAGCCTCTGAACAAAAAAGACTCTGATGATGCTAAATGACGATTTTTATGTCATCTGAAGGTTTTTTTCCAGATAAAAAATACAGAAATCTTTTGTCTCAGGGGGACATGAGGGCAGGAAGCAGAATGAGAAAGAAAGGTGATTTAAGCAATTTCGATCGTGGCATTGTTGTTGGTGCCAGACGGGCCGGTCTGAGTATTGTATCTGCTCAGTTACTGGGATTTTCACGCACAACCATTTCTAGGGTTTACAAAGAATGGTCTGAAAAGGAAAAACATTCAGTATGCAGTCCTGTGGCGAAAATGCCTTGTTGATGCTAGAGGTCAGAGGAGAATGGGCCGACTGATTCAAGCTGATAGAAGAGCAACTTTGACTGAAATAATCACTCGTTACAACCGAGGTATGCAGTAAAGCATTTGTGAAGCCACAACGCACACAACCTTGACGCGGAAGGGCTACAACAGCAGAAGACCCCACCGGGTACCACTCATCTCCACTACAAATAGGAAAAAGAGGCTACAATCAGCACGAGCTCACCAAAATTGCACAGTTGAAGACTGGAAAAATGTTGCCTGGTCTGATGAGTCTCGATTTCTGTTGAGACATTCAGATGGTAGAGTCAGAATTTGTAAACAGAATGAGAACATGGATTTATCATGCCTTGTTACCACTGTGCAGGCTGGTGGTGGTGGTGTAATGGTGTGGGGATGTTTTCTTGGCTTTCTATTCCTTAGTGCCAATTAGGCATCGTTTAAATGCCACGGCCTATCTGAGCATTGTTTCTGACCATGTCCATCCCTTTATGACCACCATGTACCCATCCTCTGATGGCTACTTCCAGCAGGATAATGCACCATGTCACAAAGCTTTAATCATTTAAAATTGGTTTCTTGAACATGACAATGAGTTCACTGAACTAAAATGGCCCCCACAGTCACCAGATCTCAACCCAATAGAGCATCTTTGGGATGTGGTGGAACGGGAGCTTCGTGCCCTGGATGTGCATCCCACAAATCTCCATTAACTGCAAGATACTATTCTAGCAATATGGGCCAACATTTCTAAAGAATGCTTTCTGCACCTTGTTGAATCAATGCCACATAGAATTAAGGCAGTTCTGAAGGTGAAAGGGGGTCAAACACAGTATTAGTATGGTGTTCCTAATAATCCTTTAGGTGAGTGTATAGTATCGGTAAACTTCGCCGCTATCCATTTTGCTGTTCGTACTGGAGAAATTAAGCACTTGCGTTACTATTTATTATAGATATATGGATGTTATCTTGCAAATTATATCTTGCCAGCTATTTCTATATGTAAGGGATAATTTACATCCTGCTGGTTGTTATTGCAGAATAAACCCCAACAGAGTGATCAAGATCCCGACACAAAGCGCGCTACTATTGCATTGCTACTTGTCTCAAGTAAAGCGGGCATACACTATGCGATTTCAGAAAGGTTGCCTACTCACACTGTACGAGTAGATCGCATTCGATCTAAAGCCAAAGCTCACGGTTTATGTGCTCACACTGTGCGGTCCGATTGCCGAGCGCGACTTGACTGTCTACTTTTATTATTAAATAAAAGTCTATTAGGCCTACTTTTATTATTAAATTGATATTACATTTAATTCATATTTGTATACATGCATTGAAAACGCTAAATCCTCTTGATAGCGTTAGCTGATGCATTTGATAGCCGACACGCTGCATAATAAAATAATAGATAGATTATTTTAGGCCTACTCGTCATTATTTAAAAACATTTAGTCCAATTAAACAAGGAATTATGGGTTATTTATTGATAATATCAGTCTCAATGAAAAGTAGGAACAATTTCCAACTACCACAAGATAAATATTAAGAAAATAAATTAAGACAGTTAGGCTACGACGTAATCAACATATGTTAAAGTAGCCATTATCTCTCATTGTCTCTGTGATAATAGGCCTATGCGCCGAAAGCTTGTCAGATTTTACTTTCACTTTCTATAGTGAATATTTGGGTTTGAGACTTCACCGACTTTCGCGCACATTGCGTTTGCACATTTAAGTTTTTACATTGCGTGACTGACTCCTTCATGATTTAAAAGGGGAAGAAAAAAAACAATAATGTGACATGATGACATTTTGTGACGGTTCACATTTCCCACGATCATAAAATTAAGTAAATATTAAATAATGGTAGTAAATAAATAAATAAAGTGTTAAAGTAAAACAAGTGAATTAATGATCAAGTTGCTAAATGATTAAAAGAGACGGCTATGGTGGTTTGGAAGACTTGGATTATCCATTTTACAACACAAACTCATGGAGCAACAGTTTGCTAAATTTCTGATGTTTGATAGCTGCCTACAGAACTTAAAGATCTCCCTCTTTTCGTTTTCTTTCTTGCTGCATTAAAGATGAAATGGTTAAACTTCTGCTTTCACGCAGGCGCAGTGAGGGGGAAATAGGGCAATCAGTTCGTAGCTCTGCTTCAGCTGTGCGATGTCCTCACGAGGGGCGATTAGAATTTCTGACACGCCAGAAATTCATCCGACCATCCGATTGCCGATCGGGAGAGGTTTGTCGCCTCTCGTTTCCCCCTGTACACTGCACAAACACCTCACGACAAACGACCCACGATAAAGCTGAAAATCGGCCCGACCCAAAACAGAGTCGCACGAATCAGAATTCGGCTCAAAATCGGACGAAAATCGCACAGTGTATGCCCAGCTTAAGTTAGAGATTAAATATTGTCTTGAGTTGAAATATTTTATTAGCTCTTCCGCAAAGAAAAACAGTTAAAAATAGTTTTAAGCCTTTTACCATACGTGTTGAAATTAATGCTTAAGTTTTCCATTGTAACCTGTGGTGGTGAAGTGTTTTTCAGTCACAAGGTGGTTCTAGACAGTCAACGCACAACGGCGTGACACGTTTAGCATATAAATTGTACCAGCCAAGATAACTCGTAGTACCTGGATGAGCGGTGTTATTCAATTTGGCGGTTATTATCTGGGAATAATGTTCCGCTGGAATGCGTGATTGACAAATCAGAATCAAGTATTTCACAGAGCCGTGTAATAAGAGATAATATTAAACTGTCTCTTACATTTTTGCTATTTGCAATCCAGTAGAGAGAGATAGAGGTCACACAGGGCTGGAGCGCGCGCTCAACACGCTTAATGAGTGAGAGAGAACTAAACTAAAGTTTAGTCTGGCTTCATATCAATGTCCGCGCCATAAACTTCTGGGCCGCCTGGTCCCCCTTTTCCATTGGTTGTGATACTTAACATGTCTAAATGTTTTGTTTGTTGTTTTAAAAAAAAAACTAAAATGTCCATTAAACTGGTGTTAATGTGCATTTATCTCTTTTCGCCTTAGACCTGATGGTGCTGAAAGAGGAGAGTGAAGTACTGAATGAAGAGAAAGATCGACATAAGAACCATGATTTCATGACAAGAGAAAAAACTTTTAGTTGCTCGCAGGCTGAAAAGACACACAGGGGTGAAATGAATTTCACCTGCAAACAGTGTGGAAACCATTTCACTGCAAAAAGCAGCCTTAACAGACACATGAAAATTCACAGTGGAGAGAAGCCTTACATGCCAACAGTGTGGAAAGAGTTTCATTCATAAACATCACTTTGTAGACCACATGAGAGTTCACAATGGAGAGAAACCTTACACCTGCCAACAGTGTGGAAAGAGCTTCACTCATAAACACCACTTTGTAGAACACATGAGAATTCACACTGGAGCCAAGCATTTCACCTGCCAACAATGTGGGAAAAGTTTCATCCGAAAAGGATGCCTTAAAGTCCACATGAGAATTCACACTGGAGAGAAGCCTTTCACCTGCCAACAATGTGGGAAAAGTTTCATCCGAAAAGGATGCCTTAAAGTCCACATGAGAATTCACTATGGAGAAAGCCCTTTCACCTGCCAACAGTGTGGAAAGAGATTCACTTTAAAAGGAAACCTTAAAAAGCACATGAGAGTTCACACAGGAGTGAAGACCTACACATGCCATCAGTGTGGAAATAGACTTGCTGACAAACGAAATCTTGACAGGCACATGAGAGTTCACACTGGAGAGAAGCCTTACACATGTCCTCGGTGTGGAAAGAGTTTCAGTCAAAAGGGAAACTTTAAAGTCCACATGACTGTTCACACTGGAGAGAAACCTTACTCCTGCCAACAGTGTGGAAAGAGATTCAACCGAAAAGGAAGACTTGACGCGCACATGAGAATTCACTCTGGATAGGAGCTGTTTACATGTGGACACTCTGGGTAAAGTTTTAAGTATAACATAGCCCTGTAAAGTACCACATGACCATTAATGTATGAGAGAACTCTCAAACGCCTCATGTTTGAGAGACTGTATAATGTGCTGATTATTGTTACAGTACTAAATCACTTTAAATTTAAGATGGGGTATCACACTCAGTTTCTATCAATCTCATGTCAATCTTGAGTACCTATAGGTGTATTGCCAGATACAATATGTAACCAAATAAATACAAGATTGTCATATATGATTTGTCTGATTTCTACAAGCAGTGTCATTACTGTTAGCCTTTTAACGGTTAGCGTAGCCTTTTGCATCAGAATCCACAAAGGATCAAAAACAGAAGTTATTTCAAACACTCGCTGCTCAGGAGCAGCGACACAAGATTGGGTTCACGAGACAAGGTTTTTGCACAGTATTTTTAAGAAATCCTCAATGACAAAAAACTAGAAAAATGGTTTGCAGGTGAAAATGTTTGAACTCATCATCTTGTAACGAATGTCATTTGAGTTTTACTTTCTGCTACACAGCCTAGCCTATGATGGGTTTGATATTTGGAGACAGGCTATTATATGTTGCCTAATTTGCATACATCAGGTAGCTTGCATTTTGCTTTTGAATTTATGATCACACATACTCTGTGTTTAGGGAGCTGCGGTGCCGAGAGCACATTCTACAAGATAAGACATTTATCAGATTCTTAGGCTCAGTTGTGCAACGAATCCTCCACCATGGTCCTGTCAGTCACCTTACCTTACTCTCATCACATGATCAGTGAACTGATTCCTGCTGTAGTGTGTGTGACTCAGAGCATGTGAGCAAAGTGGAGTGACTCTCAGCTCAATATTCCACTCTATGCCAGCACGCTCAATTGCTCATCATGGCCCAAGCGAACGCTCCACTTCACTCATGATCTGATCACACTCACTGGTAACTCAAATTCGCTCAAATCATGCTCCGACATGAAATTTCTCTCTACTGTACTATACTTGTTGTAGCCATTAAAAAACGTATTTAGTTTCATATTTATGTTTACATATTATAATGTTATTTTTGGATTTCACATGTGTGGATTATGAAAAGTGAACAGCCTGAGTAAGAAAAGGACAAATCAAAAGATATGTCAGAAGACATGGAGAGGGTCAGAAAAGATTTTGACCACTTTTTTAAGTTTTGTTTTGCATAAAGCCTTTCTTTAAAGTGATTTTCATTTAGTATAAATTGTTTCTTATTTGTAATTAATGTTTCATCAGCCAATTGACTGAATTTAATAAATAATAAGAAAATATAATAGACATTATAATTGTGGTGTTGCACTTGAACTGGGAGCGTATCATAAATGAACCGAAACTCAGCATATAGGCTACTTGTCTCACAGACATGAGAAATATGCCTATAGAAAGCTTGAAACAATTCAAAACTAAATACAAATAGGCTACTCTGATTATGTAATTCCATATGAAATGTGCATTTCTTTCAGAGAGTATAATCGGGATGAAAGCGAAGGCTGTCTATAAAGTAAATATATCTAATTTGTGGAATATTAAAGGGTTACTTCAGCGAATAGCATTAAACTTTGTATCAGTAGAAACCCGGATTATATTCAAATGATCACTTTCCCTCCTCATATGACCCTGAGACAAGATAATTATGTATTTTATTTCTGGAAAAATTCCTCCTATGACGCAAATATCGTCATTTTGCGTCATCGGAGGAGTTTTTGGCCAGAGGCTGAAGACTACAGCCAGCAGAGGGCGCTATTTCCACATGTTTTCAACATCACACTCACAGCACTCGGCTCGGGAGCTGTGGAGATTCATGTAAACGGAGCGGTGGAAAGCAAAGTGAGTGTTCTTTGGAATTGTATTGTTTAGTTTGTCTCATGTTCCATTAGAATACATGGAGAGGGTGGGGTTTATGACTTGTACTGCATCCAGTCACCTGGGGGCAATTGAGATTCTTTGGCTTCTCTTTTAAGGACTAGTGTGACACACTTTCGCGATTATGACGCAAGTGTCATTTGAAAGTTCAATGAATGGAAACTGGATCTCAGGTGAGGTGGGTGGGGAAAGTGGGGAGGGACAAGCCCTTGGATTGGCCCTGATTGACAGGTCTTCAAATACTGTGCGCCAGAGCCATAGAAAAAGAGAGTTGCGACACGTTTTGATCTCGCCGTCACATGGTACACTGAGCTCTCAATAGTTCCAAACAACTTCGTGCTGTCAATCCGTTTGAATAGGAGTAAGCAGGACAGACAGCAGTTTCACTATATTTGCAGCAATTTCTGGCAAATAATAACACAATACGTATATCGACTTCGACTAGTCTTTATAGTACCATTTTATTCTGGGGAGAGATAAAGAAGAGACAACGTTAATCTATTTCTTGAGTGATCTGGTTATTTTATTTGGGTCACAAGATTAGGCCTACATGATTGTACAGAGTTGACTATTGTAGCCAATCACGGGCATTTCTGTTGAAAATAACAAGTCAGTCTCGGGTCCATATGCGAAATAAATTGTACGGACCCTCCTAACCCCGCCCCCAAAGTAGGCCTACATCGAGGCATTTATAGACATTCACTATATCAAGAAAATACCATACCAAACAATACCATAAAAACACACTCTATCCAGCAATTTTTCACAACAAAAACGGAAAAAAAAGAAGTCTTAAACAAGCTCAGCCACAGCCGCGTTTCCATTACAGATTTGCGAAAAAATTTTGAGATATTTTCTAAATGTCGATAAAACCTATTGCGAAATGACAGCGTTTCCATTAACTGATGTTATGCGACTAAAACATATTTTTTTCCTCTCATGATAAGTCATTCCAAAAAATTATGCCATGTATGTTGGGATTATGTATATCCCAGCAACCACCTAGCCATTATGTTTAATGGAAGGAGACATGTTATTCAAACATTGATTACAATTAAAAGAATGAAATGTTTGCATTTGCATGGTGGTAACTCAGTTTTTTTTTTTTTTTTTTTTTTTTTACCATTTCGTTATTTTGGCTTGGAATTTTGTTTGTTAGAAATATGAACTGAATTTAGAAATGCTTTTGAAATTAAAAACTTTGCATTTAATAAAAATATATATATATTTTTTAAATTAAGACGTTTGGAGGGGAGCAAAGTAATCTGATCCCTGCGTCCATGTTGGTATTGTTTATAGTTTATAGTTCATAATTATTTCTTGAACTTATCTCTATGATTTTTTGCAAAATTGACGGCTGCTGCAAAAAATTATAAACGCGAACAGAAGAAATGACGGAGAAATTGTCATGATCCGTTATCATTCTGTCTCTGTCTCCCTCTGGTGGTCATTCACGCTCATCCCTACTCATTATCCCTCACAGCTGGTTGCCCTTCCCGATCATTCTCCTCACCTGTTATCTCCTTTGTCTTGATTGTCTTAGCTTCTTTAGTCCCTCTCTGTCTTGTTCTGGTTGTCGGATTATTGTTCCTACTAATGAGAGACGTTGGTTTGTTCACTCGTTTGTGTCATGTCCTGTCCCGTGTTTGTGCTCATATTGTGACTGTGTGCAGAGTACCTGTTCGGCGCCTGGCTGTGTTCCCACCGTGGTCTTCTGATAAGGAATCATCCCTCTGTCCTCGTGGGATCCTGCGTTGGTTCAGCCTTGTGGCATTTTCTGTTGGCTCTGTTGCCTGATGTTTTGTTCAGCTTTTGCTGTTTGAGGACTTTGCCTTTTTGTTCCATTAAAGACTGTGAACTGCATCCTCCCTGGTTTCTGCATCCTCCTTCCCATAACAGAATAATCCGACCAAAGGGATGGACCAGGCGAGTAGCAGTCCTTTTCACACGGCCGTCGAGTTCCAGGGTGCTCTGCTGGGTAAGCACGAGGAGGACCTAGCCGCCACGAGACGTGTTGTGGACTCTCTTACCGCCCAGCTTTCGGATCTGACCCAGCAGCTCCACTATTATCGCCAGGAGGCCACGGGTTCCGCTGGAGGGCGATCCGCCTGAGCAGCGCATCAACAACCCGTGCTATTTGGGTGAGCCTACACAATGCCGTTCTTTCCTCACACAATGCGAGGTTGTGTTCTCTCTCAGCCCTTGACTTATGCCAAGGAACGGTCTAGAGTGGCTTACGTGATCTCTCTCCTTGACGGACGGGCTCGTGAGTGGGCTGCGGCTAACTGGGCTGCTGAAGCAGACTGCATCCAGAGGTTTTCTCTTTTCAAGGAGGAGATGATCCGAGTCTTTGATCGCTCTGCTCAAGGGGATGAAGCATCTCGCCTTCTATCCACTCTGCGCCAGGGAAGGAGGTCAGTCACGGATTACTCGATTGAGTTTCACTCTGGCTACCACCAGCGGGTGGAAGCAGTTCTGCCCTGCAGGCCCGCTTTCTCGAGTCTGTGTTCAGAGGTCAGGGCGAGATCCTTGCCGAGAGGTCGAAGAGCCTTGATTCTCTGATCGAGCTGGCTCTGCGAGTGGAGAGCGGTTCGAGGTGCGGCGAAGGGCCCGCAGATTGGAGTCTTCTTTGTTCTCCTCTTCACACCGAGAGCCGATACATCCTTCGCCCGCGGATCGAGCCGATGCAGCTTGGGGGTCTTCGTATTTCCATACGGGAACGTCAGCGCAGGATAATGAACCGCCTGTGCATGTACTGCGCTGCCGCTGATCACTTTGTCTCCAGGTGTCCGGTAAAAGCCAAGCGCTCGTCAGTAGGCGGAGGGTTACTGACGGCGCTACTTCATGGGTCTCTCCTTCTAAGTCCTGCACTTCTCTTCCCGTTCATCTTCGCTGGCCGGGGTCGTCAGTGTCCTGTTCTGCGTTGATTGACTCTGGTGCGGAGGAACCGTTGATGAGTCATGGGCTCTAGAGCAAGGTATTCCCCTTTCTGACTTACAAGACTCCACCCCTCTGTATGCGCTCTTGGCGGTAGCGCCCTTCCTAGGGTACAGAGGAGAACTGTTCCATTGGCGCTTACTGTTTCTGGTAATCATAGAGACTATTTCTTTTTGTTTTTAGTTCTCCTATTCCCCAGTTGTTTTAGGCCATCCCTGGCTAGTACTCCACAATCCCCAGTTTAACTGGGCGGAGGGTTCTATTTTGTCTTGGAAGTTGTCATGTCATGTTGATTGTTTGTCTTCTGCTGTTCCTCCTGTCTCGTCTATAACTGTTTTTCAGGAGGAGCCAGGTGATCTGTCTGGAGTCCCGGAGGAGTATCACGATTTGCGGGAGGTATTCAGTCGTTCTCGGGCCACTTCTCTTCCTCCTCATCGCCCGTATGATTGCGGTATAGATCTTCTCCCGGGGACCACGCCTCCTCGGGGAAGACTATATTCGTTGTCTACTCCCGAACGTAAGGCTCTTGAGAGTTACTTGTCCGATTAACAACGCTGGGACCATCGTTCCCTCCTCTTCTCCTGCGGGAGCTGGTTTCTTCTTCGTTAAGAAGAAAGGCTCTCTGCGTCCCTGTATAGACTACCGAGGTCTGAATGACATCACTGTCAAGAACCGTTACCCATTGCCACTGATGTCATCGGCCTTCGAACTCTTGCAGGGAGCTAGGGTTTTTACTAAGCTCGATTTCGTAACGCCTATCACTTGGTGCGTATCAGGGAGGGGCGAATGGAAGACGCGTTTAACACGCCCCTCGGGCACTTTGAATATCGGGTCCTTCCGTTCGGGTTAGTTAACGCCCCCGCTGTCTTTCAAGCATTAGTCAACGACGTCCTACGGGACATGTTGAACGTATTCGTTTTTGTCTACTTGGACGACATTTTAATTTTTTCACCGTCACTCCAGGTACACATCCAACATGTTCGTCGGGTCCTTCAGCGGCTATTGGAGAATCGTCTTTACGTTAAGGCGGAGAAGTGTTCTTTCCACGCCCCCTCCGTTACCTTTCTGGGTTCGGTCATCTCGGCAGAAGGAATTAGTATGGACCCGGCTAAGGTTCAGGCAGTCACTGGCTGGCCCGTACCCGAGTCTCGCCTAGCGCTTCAGCGTTTTCTTGGTTTTGCTAATTTTTACCGTCGTTTTATTTCTGGGTTTAGTCAGGTGGCCGCCCCTCTTACCGCTCTTACCTCTACCAAGTCACAGTTTAGGTGGTCAGATTCGGCACAGGCTGCGTTTGACGATCTAAGATCCCGATTCACCACTGCGCCGATCCTTTTGACCCCCGACTTCTCTAAACAGTTTATCGTCGAGGTCGACGCTTCCGAGGTGGGGTTGGGGCCGTTCTGTCCCAGCGTTCGGCGCTGGACGGAAAGATTCATCCCTGCGCTTTCTTTTCCCATCGGCTCTCTCCGCTGGCGAAATTATGGCGTTGGTAACCGGGAGCTGCTCGCCATTCGTCTAGCGCTAGGCGAGTGGCGACAGTGGTTGGAGGGATCTCCCGTTCCGTTTTTGGTCTGGACCGATCACCGTAACCTCGAATACATCCGTAAGGCTAAGAGACTCAGCGCCCGTCAAGCCCGTTGGGCTCTATTTTTACCCGTTTGATTTTACCATCTCGTTTCGTCCGGGTACCAAGAGCGTCAAGCGGACGCGTTATCGTCTCTTTGATTTGTCCTCCCTCTGAACCAGAGGAGATTATCCCGCCGGTCGGGTAGTTGGTACGTCCATTTGGGGAATAGAGAGGCTGGTTAAGCGCTCCCTCGCTTGTGTCACGGTCCCGCGTAATGTTCCCAGGGGACTTCTTTTGTTCCCGTAGCTACGCGACGTCGGTCCTTCAATGGGGACACACATCTAGATTGACCGCCCATCCAGGCGTTCGGGGCACCCTCTCGTTTATCCGTCAGCGCTTCTGGTGGTCCTCATTGGGCGTGATGTACGGAGCTTTGTGTCCTCGTCGTTACATGCGCGCGCAGACCAAGGCTGGTAATTCTCCTCCAGCCGGTCTGCTTCGCCGCTACCGGTACCTTCCGTCCTTGGTCTCACTTGGCCCTTGACTTTATCACCGGGCTTCCCCCGTCGGCAGGTAATACCGTTATTCTCACGGTGGTAGACCGCTTCTCGAAGTCAGCCCATTTTATTCCACTCGCTAAGCTTCCTTCTGCCAAGGAGACCGCCCAGATCTTGGTTGATCAGGTTTTCAGGCTACATGGGCTTCCCTCTGACATAGTGTCAGATAGGGGGCCTCAATTTTAAATCTCTGTTTTGGAAGGAGTTTTGTCGTCTGATTGGGGCATCCGTTAGTCTCTCGTCCGGTTATCATCCCCAGACCAACGGTCAAGCTGAACGAACTAATCAAATCATCGCCCGCATTCTGCGCAGTTTCTCTCACCAGAGTCCCGCGTCCTGGTCCCAGCATCTTTCCTGGGCCGAGTACGCCCATAATTCGCTTCCATCCTCCGTCACCGGACTGTCCCCTTTTCATTGTTGCCTCGGTTACCAGCCGCCGCTGTTTGCGTCCCAGGACTCTGAATCGAACGTTCCTTCCGTACAAGCCTTTATTAGTCGTTGTAAGCGTACCTGGAGAGGAGTGCGGTCCGCCCTCTGTCGAGCTAGAAAGCGTATGACCATTGCCGCTAATAGACGCAGGATTAAAAGCCCTCGCTACGTTTGTGGTCAGAGAGTGTGGTCATCCACTACTAATTTACCTCTCCAGTCCGAGTCACGCAAGTTGTCGCCCCGTTTTATCGGACCTTTTCGCATTTCTAAGGTGATTAATCCTGTCGTTGTTAGACTTCACCTCCCGCCTAGATTACGTCGGATTCATCCTGTGTTTCACGTCTCTTGCGTTAAGCCTGCCATTCACCCTCCCTCCCGCCCTGTTCAGGGTCCTAGTGTAGTTAAGGATATCCCGTTTTTAGGGTTCGCCGTATTCTGGACATGCGCCCCGTCGGGCGCGGTCATCAGTATCTGGTTGACTGGGAGGATACGGTCCAGAGAGAAGCTGGGTCCCCTCCCGGGACGTCCTGGATCCTTCCCTCATCTCTGATTTCCTCCGGTCTCGACAGGTGCCCCTAGGAGCGCCGGGTGGCGCTCGTTGAGAGAGGGGTACTGTCATGATCCGTTATCATTCTGTCTCTGTCTCCCTCTGGTGGTCATTCACGCTCATCCCTACTCATTATCCCTCACAGCTGGTTGCCCTTCCCGATCATTCTCCTCACCTGTTATCTCCTTTGTCTTGATTGTCTTAGCTTCTTTAGTCCCTCTCTGTCTTGTTCTGGTTGTCGGATTATTGTTCCTACTAATGAGAGACGTTGGTTTGTTCACTCGTTTGTGTCATGTCCTGTCCCGTGTTTGTGCTCATATTGTGACTGTGTGCAGAGTACCTGTTCGGCGCCTGGCTGTGTTCCCACCGTGGTCTTCTGATAAGGAATCATCCCTCTGTCCTCGTGGGATCCTGCGTTGGTTCAGCCTTGTGGCATTTTCTGTTGGCTCTGTTGCCTGATGTTTTGTTCAGCTTTTGCTGTTTGAGGACTTTGCCTTTTTGTTCCATTAAAGACTGTGAACTGCATCCTCCCTGGTTTCTGCATCCTCCTTCCCATAACAGAAATTAGTAATTACGGAGAAATAAGAAATTACTACACATGGCATGCATAGAAATATATATTTATTGTGGCCACGAATAAAAAATTAATTCCCCCTATTGGCCCGTGCCCATATGCACTTGCATACCCTGCATGCCCAGATGCTATGCCACTGAATCATGTGTTTAATTAACCGGGAATGAGAATCCTCTCAGGCCCTGTCCCAAATGGCACACTTCATGTGCACTTTTTGGTCCTGTGGACTTACAATGGCTGTGTGCGTGTATCTGTTAAGTCCACAAGACCGTGGTGTGTCACCTGCGTGAAGTTGGCCCCCCACCCAACGCAAAACTTCGGCAAAATAGTCTCGAACGTTTGTGCTCCGTTTGTGCTGGTTTGTGCCATAAAAATTTTCATTTGTGCTGCTTTGTTTTTTAAGATATTAAAAAAATTTTTTTTAGGTCATTCTGAGGTCACTCAGCCCCCCACATTCTCCAAATTCACCTCAAATACCCTCGTTTGTTTGTGCTTCGTTTGTGCTGGTTTGTGCAGATAAAAGTGCCGTTTGTGCTGCTTTCGTTTTTTAAATATTGGACTTTGAATTATAGACGATGACGTCACCAGCCCCCGACCTGCTCCAAATTCACCCAAAATAGTCTCAATCGTTTGTGCTTCGTTTGTGCTGGTTTGTGCTGATAAAAGTGTCGTTTGTGCTGCTTTCGTTTTTAAAATATTGGACTCTGAATTATAGCCGATGACGTCACCAGCCCCCCGACCTGCTCCAAGGTCAATTTAAATAGTCCTAATCGTTTGTGCTGGTTTGTGCCGGTAAAAGCTGCGTGTGTGCTTCTTCCGTTTTTTAGATATTAAAATAATATTAAGGTAGTCATTTTGAGGTCACTCAGCCCCCCGACCTGCTCCAAGGTCAACTTAAATAGTCTCAATCGTTTGTGCTTCGTTTGTGCTGGTTTGTGCTGATAAAAGTGTCGTTTGTGCTGCTTCCGTTTTTAAAATATTATACATTGAATTATAGCCGATGACGTCACCAGGCCCCGATCTGCTCCAAGTTCACCTCAAATAGTCTCAATCATTTGTGCTTCGTCTGTGCTGGTTTGTGCTGACAAAAGCTGCGTTTGTGCTGCTTCCGTTTTTAAAATATTATACATTGAATTATAGCCGATGACGTCACCAGCCCCCGATCTGCTCCAAATTCACCTCAAATAGTCTCAATCGTTTGTGCTTCGTTTGTGCCAGTAAAAGGTTTATTTTTTTGGCTTTCTTTTTTTAACAACACAGAAGTAAATTAGCCTGGTTAGATTCAAATGGCAAACCAAATTACATTAAACAGTACCATTCACTTAATTGTTACTGTGTATTTTTCAACTATTAACGGACAAAGCGGATCACAGGATGTGTGGAATATAAAACAAACTCCAAGGTAAGTGTTTTTTACTTGCTACTGTATATGGTGTTACGTGAATAAAAGCCTTAAAATTAACATTATCATTAATGCACGCACCACAATCTGTTAATCTCATCTGTTTAGGCCACATGTAGCTATGAGTAGACCTAAATTATACAGTAACGTTACCCTTGAAAGTCTCTTAAGCTCACCAAAGGTAGTATTAGGGAAATATTACACTTTAAATTAATTATTATTATTTCTGTGATGTCAACGCTCAATTTTCTGCATCATTGCAGTCTTCAATATCACGTGGTCCTTCAGAAATCATAGTAAAATGCTGTTTTGTGCTCAACTATGATAAACTATTATTGAAGCTTGATTATTAAGAATAGTTCTTAATTTTTTTTTTGTAAAAACCGTGATACAATTAGCTTTTTTACCTTTCTATAAATCAAAGATAAAATAACAGCGTTTATGTTAAATATAAATATTTTTAACAATATAAATGTCTTTGCTGTCTCTTTTGATTAATTTATTGTGTCCTTTACCTAACCTTTGAATGATTGTGTATCATGGTTTCCACCAAAAAATAAAATAAAATACTAAGCAGCACAACATTGATATGGATAATAAGTAATGTTTCTTAAGCATCAAATCATTAGAATCATGTGACACTGAAGACTGGAGTAATGATGATAAATTCAGCTTTGATCACAGGAATAAATTACACTTTACTATAAATTCACATAGAGAACAGCTGATTTACACTGGAGTAATAATCAATAATGTTACTGTTTTTACTTGTTACTTGTATTGTTTGATTTAATAAATACAGCCTTGGTGAGCAGAAGATACTTCTTTCAGAAACATTACAGCCTAATATTTTGAAAATATAATGTATGTACTTACATTTGCCAAATTTGATTTAGTAACGACTTTTGTAGTTTGATATTACATCAATGTTTCCTCTACTAACTGCTAATTTCAACCAGAACACTCAGTGTGTCACTTGCACCTGTGGTGGGAGTGAAGTGCAGCAGATTAAACTGCAAATAAATACAAAGTTAAATCAGAAGAGACCAGTGAATGAAGAAAAAATAATTATTTATTGAACAAATGATAGTGAGGAGAATTGAGAACAAATGAGAAAACACCACAGAAACTACAAAAACATTGATACGGAGTTGCTGTTCTATTTATACGTCTTTACTGGCAACATTTTGATACAGATTTGAGTACAAACCCAAAATAAAACGCTTCATGCTCATTAATCGAGGGCTGGTGATATCATTGTCTAACATTTTTGTGTCTAATATTTCAAAAAAGAAAGCCACAAAAACGAACCTTTTACCGGCACAAACGAAGCACAAACGATTGAGACTATTTGAGGTGAACTTGGAGCAGATCGGGGGCTGGTGACGTCATCGGCTATAATTCAATGTATAATATTTTAAAAACGAAAGCAGCACAAACGACACTTTTATCAGCACAAACCAGCACAAAGCGAAGCACAAAGCGATTGAGACTATTTGTGGAGAATTTGGAGCAGATCGGGGGGCTGGTGACGTCATCGGCTATAATTCAATGTATAATATTTAAAAAACGGAAGCAGCACAAACGCAGCTTTTACTGGCACAAACCAGCACAAACGAAGCACAAACGATTGGGAGTAGTTAAGTTGACCTTGGAGCAGGTCGGGGGGCTGAGTGACCTCAAAATGACTACCTTAATATTATTTTAAATATCTCAAAAACGGAAGCAGCACAAACGACACTTTTATCAGCACAAACCAGCACAAACAAAGCACAAACGATTGAGACTATTTTGGGTGAATTTGGAGCAGATCGGGGGGCTGGTGACATCATCGTCTATAATTCAAAGTCCAATATTTTAAAAACGAAAGCAGCACAAACGACACTTTTATCAGCACAAACCAGCACAAATGAAGCACAAACGATTGAGACTATTTTGGGTGAATTTGGAGCAGGTCGGGGGGCTGGTGACGTCATCATCTATAATTCAAAGTCCAATATTTTAAAAACGAAAGCAGCACAAACGGCACTTTTATCTGCACAAACCAGCACAAACGAAGCACAAACAAACGAGGCTATTTGAGGTGAATTTGGAGAATGTGGGGGGCTGAGTGACCTCAGAATTAACTAAAAAAAATGTTTTAATATCTTAAAAACCAAAGCAGCACAAACGAAATTTTTTATGGCACAAACCAGCACAAACGGAGCACAAACGATTGAGACTATTTTGCCGAAGTTTTGCGTTGGGTGGGGGGCCAACTTCACGCAGGTTAGGGAGTCCCATTTGTCATTTAAGCGTATAGAAGGGTGCTCGTGAGCACCCCCTTTGCGGCTCCTATGTGCCCTCGATGCGCACTTCAACTGAGCCCGCAAGTTTGCTAGCTATGTAGAGGACTTTTACCCGGCAGTCAAAGCGGCATTACGTCGGGAAAGTGCGGACTCAGAGGAAGACTGTGAGGGTTTAGTGTGCCATTTGGGACAGGGCCTCAGTATCTCAAAACGCTGAATGAATTTTAGTGCAAGTTTACGTTTTACAGGAATCTTTTATTTATCTACAAATCCTCTCATCATAACAAACAGCACAGATACAATTCAAATAAAGATGTATTGTGAAGTTTAGTCAGATGTTTTTGTTTTTCATTAGACTTTGTGATGTCCCTTACAATTAGCTATATATTTAACACTTCAGTACGAATAAAGTAACAAAAAAAAAAGATATTTTAATGTTATAATGGTGATTTCATAATCTATAAAAAATTTATTCAAAAGAAAAAAAGAGTGTTCCTCTTCCGCCATCTACTGGCTATAGTGGTCCTTTATTTGATCCTTTTAATGTTGTTAAAGTCCTAATGTTATTTCATGATACCCGAAGCATACACAATAGGTGAATATAAATGCATGAAGCTAGCATATACAGAATACCCAAGAAAGAGGTTTTAAATAGTGTTAAAACAGGGTAACCAATTTAATTCAATTCTTTATATCCAGGCACTAGATACGTTAATCCTTAAATGGGCTGCCTTCAAAGAAACACATTAGGCAGTAAGATCTCAGAGACTAAAAACTGTTTAATATGACAGATAGCATCTGGATATAATAGCTTTAGCAGTGCTGCTCACGTTATCATTTTAATCCCAACAGCTTTTGTAATAATGTTTCAGTGCAAAATGAAACTGTCAAAAATATTCTAATATTCACAGCTTGGTAAAGCCCATTGAGTGAATTTTTGCAAAGACATAAGTGTTGTCGCCTTGTCATATGAGCTTCACCTGTGACTAATAATGGATCAATTAGATCTCAGGTGTGTATAAAAAGAACCCCAGTACACTAGACCTTCACATCAACTGCAACTAGACCTCTGCAAACATGCCTAAAATTCACCCTGAGACTAAAGTTTATATTATCAAGAGGCTGAAGACCAGATCAACTGCTGATGTGGCAGACACCTTCAAAGTGTCTCAGCGTCAAGTACAGAGGATAAAAAAAAGATTTGAAGAGACTGGAGACGTTTATGACAAACCCAGGTCAGGCAGACCCCAAGACAACTGCTCGAGAGAGCCTTTTGTTGAAAATACAAGGCCAGCCCATTTTCCACTGCAGCAGAGGTCCACGAGACCTGTTCACCTGAAGTCCCTGTGTCAACCAGAACAGTTTGTCGGATTCTGTCTCGAAATGGCCTCCATGGTCGAATCAGTGCCCAGAAGCCAGCACTAAACAAAAGACAATTGAAAAACTGTGTGTGGCATTTGCCAAAGCCCACAGCCTGCTAAAAGGATGGATGGCTGGAAAGTGGCAGAAGGTGGATTTTTCAGATGAATCTTCTGTTGAATTACACCACAGTCGCCGCAAATATTGCAGGAGACCTACTGGAGCCTGCATGGATCCGAGATTAACCCAGAAAACAGTGAAGTTTGGTGGGGGGAAATTTCATGGTCTGGGGTTACATCCAAAATGGGGGTGTGAGAGATCTGCAGAGTGGAAGGCAACTTCAATAGTCTAAAATACCAAGAAATCTTAGCTACCTCTTATATTCCCAACCATAAAAATGGGCAAATTCTGCAGCAGGATGGTGCTCCATTGCATTCTTCCATCTCCACATCAAAGTTCCTCAAGGTGAAGATGATCAAGATGCTCCAGGACTGGCCAGCCCAGTCACCAGACATGAACATCATTGAGCATATATGGGGTAGGATGAAAGAGGAAGCATGGAAGACGAAACCAAAGAATATTGATGAACTCTGGGAGGCATGCAAGACTGCTTTCTTTAATATTCCTGATGACTTCATCAATAAATTGTTTGAATCCTTGCCAAACTGTCATACAAGATATTCAATTTGGATCTCACAGCACCACTACTTAATTTGCTGACATATTTTTGTATTTGCAGTAAATTTGTTCAATTTCTGTATAGGACAAAACTTTTGTCTTGCCAAAATTTGACCTTTCTGTCTTGATTAAATGATAAATCTTTTTTCAGTGAAACTAATTTATTTCAGTGCATTAAACGTCATTTGGGAGGGTTTTAGCTTTTCATATGAGCTATTTCTAACACCAATTGATGAATTAAAAGTCAGGTTAATAGCAGGTGTTTCTACAAAATAGATAAGCGACACGACTTTTGTCAGGGACTGTATGTCGCTCACTGAAGACGGTCCATTAGGCTAGCGAAAGTCTCCTCCAACGGCTGAATGTAAAGTTGTGGCTGGGATGCACAGAACAATTTCTGTAGGCTATAGTTATTATTAATTTTTTGTTTACTTTTTATGCATGTTATTTCTGAATGAAATGCTATATTCTTAATTTTCGTTAACTTGAAATGTGTCGGCTAAATAAAAGAGAAGTGCTTGTTCTGTAGCCTACTTTGTTTATTTGTGTAGGCTAATGCAAGTTATAATTTGTAAATTAAACAAATTCACATATGTTCATACATATATTTTATTGTCATGTAAATTAAAATTTGTAGCCTAAATAAAAATAAATGGGTCTATAGCCTACTTTACTTTTTACAAGTATTCATAGGCTACCTAGGCTAACTTAAGTTTAACATCAGAAACCACAGAAATTATAATTAACAGCTAAAAAGAAATCATTTCTACACTTTCATTGAGCTGAGTGGGAGACCGGGACCGGGATGGTAAGGCCGGTGCCAGCGGGACATCATCTTCTGGGATGAGTGCATATTTCCACTGTCCGCAGGTTTGCGGGGCTGAATCGGTTGACGGCTGCCATGTCATAAAAAGTAGGCTATGCTACAATGCATCTGAGATGATGTGAGTTCAATTAAAAATAAGTACTTAAATAAAGATTTGGACATAAATATGTATATTTTTTAAATGTATAACAGTTAGCCTACATTTAACATAATAAATAAACAATAGGGTAGTTGCAACTTAACGATCAAATATTTAACCATAGGCTACAGATTTATGTGCTTATGGTCCGGGTCTCCCATCGTTGCAGGCTTTGAAGCATAAAAAGAATAAACAAATAATTTTCAGCTCCCTTTCTCTTTCTAAAATCTCCTCACGAACGTCCGCTGTCCGTTGTCACACACCTGTGTTGCCAAGTCTGTAATTGGGCTGTATTTAGCCTACTCTGTTGCTGTGGGTTGTTTGTAGCCTAGTCCACAGGTTTAAGTTGTCTTTACTTTAGCAATATTTCTACCAGGCGCAACCCGCGGTTTGGCATATTTATGCCATTTTTTCCTGTGATTCCGCTACTTTTGATTAGCAATTGGAGGGGTTTTGTTGTTCCGACCTGGCAACCCTGTCCATCAGTTCGGCCTTTGAAGGCTACAACAGATGGAGCCTTCGTAGACTACCCTACCCAAGAATTAATTGCGTGCAGGTGAGCTATTGTCATTTTTGTACTTTCACTGTTACATAGCTTAAAAACACTAAGCAGATGATGCAGATTTGTATGCATTTCCTGCTGAATCATATTTGTAATGTTAACATTGCATCTTTGTTTTAATATTTTTTAATAACGGTTTTCATTTTCTCTTATTTCAGGACAATTCTGGAGAAAATGGGCCTGTTGGGCAAGGTTACTCCCTTGCAGGCCAAAAAAAAAAAAAAATGGGAGAACCTAAAAATATACAAAGTAAGCAACAAAAAACATTGCCGAAATTAATTCTATTGTTGTTGCTGCTGCTAACAGGTATGGCTCTGCTATGCTTTAGGATTGCAAGTGTCCTGAGACAGGCCAAGGAGTTTGTGGAAAACCCACTGCTGCAACTTGGCCCATGGTTTGTCCTCACGGATGAAGTATTAGGACAGAGGCCTTCAAACAAACCCCACCCCCACCCCCTTTGTGCTAATTGCCTCTATCCCTGGGGAAAGGCCAGGGCCAAGTTCACCAGTGGGTGAGCAGACAGAGGAGGAGGCACCACCAGCACCAGCAACCAGAAAAAGAGGGCGGGAGGGTGAACTGGTTGACCTTCTCAGGGAGGACATTAAATTCCAGAGAGAGATGGAGGAGAGAAGAGCCCAGGACAGAATGGACAGACTGTTTTCTCTTCTTGAGAGAATGGTTAACTTGTTAACCATTCTCTCAAGAAGAGAAAACAGTGTTAAAGGCTACAATTGTTTTATCTAAATTATTCATAACTGTGTTACTTAAGTGTTTATTTTTTGTAAAGTAATTTCTGTACATTTTATATTTTGGTTACATGGAAATAAAATACATGAAATAGGTCTGTATTTTGTTTTATTTTTATTTAAACTGTCACTGAAATAAATGGTTTGATGCATTACCTACATATTTAAAACATAACTTTAATGTAAACAGCATAAGAAAAACCTAAACGTTAAAATTGTTCATTCAGCTGAAATTGTCAATTCATTCAGCTGAGCAGGGAGGCCCTGATCGTGCTGCTGGATGGGATGGGCTGCCACATCATCTGGGATGGTCTCCAGAGTGTTTGTGCATATTTCCACTGTCCACTGCATTGTCTACTAATGGGTTTGCAGGGCTGACACAATCGATGGCAGTCATGTCGCTGCAATATTTTCAGGGAAGAATACATAATTCAAACCATAAACATTTCAACATGCAAAAAAGTTCTATGGTGCATTACATTTTTGTGTCGGCCATATAGCTTCACAATTCTCTTACTTGCCTGTTACAAATAGTCGTGGTCAGCGGGTACCTTCTCCAGGGCAGACACGTCAGCGGACAGCTGGTCACGCTGATCCTGCTCCCTCCTCTGCCATATCCTCCTTGTGCTCATCCTCCGGGGCTACGATGTCACCAACCCCAAGACAGATGTTATGGAGGATGGCACAGGCTGTTATGACCTGAAATGGTAAAAAAAGGGAACAAAAAGCTTCAGAAAAATAAATCAGAATACTTTCACAGTATTTTGCAAATGTCTTTGCAATTGACTTACATGAGGTACAAAGGTGTGGTGCACCTCCAGCGCTTGCAAGAAGATAGCCTTGAACCTGGTCTTCATCATCCCAAAAGCAAGCTCTATAATAGAGCGTGCCCTGGAATGATGGAGGTTAAAGCGCTGGGCTCCCACACCTTGTACTGAGTGGGTGTTGGAGACATGGGTGCCCTCCGTCTGCCAGAATGAAGTGCCCTGGAGGAGGATACACTGACCTCCTGTACAGTGGACTGTGGCGGAGCACTCGTCCATCATGGACTGACCCCGGCCAGCCCACGTAGGTGTCAATGAAGCGGCCGCTTAGAGGGCCGCTTAGAGGCTTGATACGGACATAGCAGCCGTCGATTGCTCCTGCTTCTTTCAGGAAAGCTCTGTGTCTTGCCAGCCCTGCAAACCCACGGCAAACTGCTTCCAGCAATGTTCTTCAATTTAAAGTAGCCTCCTTTATTGGCTTTTTTTTGGCCACATTTTGGTACTGTTTATTTTTATTTATTTTTTGCCTTTTTTATTTATTGTCACAATATGAACAAATTGTTGCTAAGTGCGTCCCATATTTAAGCCTGCATCCAAATGACATGGAGCACTGTTCACCTGTGCAGTGGCAGAACTCGTAAGCGGCAGATTAATGAATTAATTTATTCACTGTTTTATTTTATGCTTAACTGCCATTGTGAAGAGAATAAACTATATGAAATTGCACCATGAAAAGACATCAGTCAGCATTTAAACCGCCAGATTATGTGTTTTTTATTTTTATTTTTTACATTTAGCATTTCTATCATTATATTAATATAGGCCTACATTTAAAGGTGTAATCCAGGAATTCAGCATGCACGCAGCCTCTGATTGGGAAGGGGCAAAGCATTTTAACTTACCTGGTCACGGTCTTGGCTAAGCCTGAGATACATCACCCGGCGCCGCGGGGGGTGAAATATTTCCACCATCTCCTCCATCACAATATACAATATATAAATAAAAATGTCTCGGTTACGTATGGTAACCCTCGTTCCCTGAAGGAGGGAACGGAGACGTATGTCGGACGTCACCGACGAATTGGGATCACTTCAGGGAGCCCTATCAGCTTCGAGATATAGAGAACAGGCCAATGAAATTTGGCGTGCGAGATTTGGATCTCGCGCTCCACCCCGCCGCGCGGGTATAAAGCGGACGTGAAATGCGGCGCGCACTTGTTTTTCACTGAGGAGCCGAACTAGTGACTCGGCCCATAGTGATGGTACAGCAACTGTGGCGGCCGGGGCGTCGTCTCCGTTCCCTCCTTCAGGGAACGAGGGTTACCATACGTAACCGAGACGTTCCCTTTCAGTCGGTCACATTCGACGTACGTCGGACGTCACCGGCGAATTGGGATCCCTTTTGGAAAACGCCACAGTTACTACCCTCGGACCCCGTCTGTACAGGCGGGGAATTCACGCAGGGAGAGTCATACTGCTGTTCCGCGAGACCCACTCAGCAGACTATTGAGTAACGCTGGGAAGCGTGCCCAGGGGGCAAGCTGCAGAAGCCACATCCTGTTCTTATCATGTGGAATGCACCTATGGACTGACTTGCAGTACAACATATGGGAGTCCCAGGGGTAGCCCCAGCCTATGTCGGCGGGGGACAACACCATGCTGGAAGACGGCAGGAAGTCTGCCGAGGGAAAGACACGAGCTCGCCGTAGGGAGCTGTACCGCGGAGAATACACATATGGGACCACCGTAGGGGTCACAACATATGGACCCAGCCTGACACCAGATTCACGATGCCTCAGTGTAAGACCTGGCGTCGGACGCTCCGCCACGTCCGACAGCCGCGGGTTGCGGAGGACTCCCAGGGTTTGCCATGCTTGGGGAACTACCTGGAGCATAAGAGCGCACGTATCCGTTCCCGGGGAAGGGAAAGGCGCAGCAAGCCGACACTAGAACGGGCACTTCGTGTTACTGACTATGGGAAGTGAGCACACAGGAAGCTACACCCCTAGTGTAGTGGGCTCTTAACCCGAGTGGGCAGGGCACGTCTTGGGTTCCATACGCCAGGACGATGGCATCCACTATCCAGTGGGCCATCCTCTGCTTGGAGACAGCTGACCAAGAGCTGCTCTGAGGTCCTGAAGCTTTGCGTTCTGTCCACGTATATCCGCAAAGCGCGGACGGGACAGAGAAAAGTTAGGGCTGTGTCTGCCTCCTCCGAAGGCAGCGCTTGCAGGCTCACCACCTGATCCCGGAAGGGGGTGGTGGGAACCTTGGGCACATATCTGGGCCTGGGTCTCAGGATTACGTGAGAGTCACCAGGCCCAAATTCCAGGCACGATTCGTCCACCGAAAATGCCTGCAGGTCCCCTACCCTCTTAATGGGGGCCAATGCAACCAGAAGTACTGCCTTAAGGGACAGAACTTTTAACTCTGCTGACTGCAAGGGCTCAAAGGGTGGCCTCTGCAGTGCGGTTAACACCAGAGTCAAGTCCCAAGAGGGTAAAGAGGGAGGGCAAGGCGGATTTAGTCTCCTCGCCCCCCTCAGGAACCTGACGATCAGATCGTGCTTCCCCAAAGATTTACCACCTACCAATTCATGATTCACAGCGATTGCGGCGACATAGACCTTGAGGGTGGAGGATGACAGCCTTCTCTCCAACCCGTCTTGTAGGAAGGAAAGCACTGAACCGATCGAGCATCTTCGGGGGTCTTCTCGGCGAGAAGCGCACCAACCGACAAACAGGTTCCACTTCAAAGCATAGAGCTGCCTCGTAGAGGGTGCTCTAGCAAAAGTGATTGTGTCCACCAAAGCCTGTGGTAGACCACCTAGAACCTCCGCGTCCCGTCCAGGGAGCAGACATGGAGTTTCCAGAGGTCCGGACGCTGGTGCCAGAGGGTGCCCGTCTCTGAATCAGGAGGTCCTTCCTCAGAGGAATGGGCCAAGGAGGTGCTGTCGCGAGGAGCACTAGTTCCGGGAACCACGTCCTGTTGGGCCAGTACGGAGCGACCAACAGGACCTGCTCTCGTCCTCCTGACCTTGCATAGCGTCTGTGCAAGAAGGCTCACTGGGGAAACGCATACTTGCGTAGGCCCGGGGCCAGCTGTGTGCCAGCGCATCCGTGCGAGGTCCCCTCGGTCAGGGAATAAAACAACTGGCAGTGAGTCCTGTCCAGGGCGGCAAACAGGTCTACCTGTGCGGTCCCGAACCGCCTCCAAATCAGCTGGACCACCTAGGGATGGAGTCTCCATTCTCCGGGAAGCACTGGCTGTCGTGAGAGCTCGTCAGCCGCATCGATTGAGCAGGCCCAGAATGTGAATGGCGAGCGACAGTCTTTTATATTAATTAAATTATTATTATTAAAATTTTACCGTACCTATACATTATTTTTTACATTACATGGAACAATTTCTTCTTCTGCTGTTTAAATGATGATATGCCATTGCAGTTGAGGCCCGTCCACAGACCCGAAACTGCAAGCCCTGAAGTTTAACATCAGAATTTTAAGTTTATCCCGAGAAAAGAGATCCTCTTTACAACGGTGTTGTCTTTTCCCAGTTGACCCTAAGTCCCAACTGGTTGAGGTGACTGAGCACCATGTCCCTGTGTTCGCACAGCTGTTCTCGCGACTGGGCAAGAATCAACCAGTCGTTGAGGTAGTTGAGGATGCGAACACCACGCTCCTCATGGGAACAATGGCGCCTCCGCGACCTTCGTAAAGACGCGGGGCGACAGGGCCAGCCCGAAGGGTAGGACCTTGTACTGATATGCTCATCCGTCGAATGCAAAGCGTAGAAACGGTCTGTGTCGAGGGAGAATCGAGACATGAAAGTACGCGTCCTTCAGGTCGATCGCTGCAAACCAATCTTGGGGACAGATGCACCTGAAGATGCGTTTCTGCGAAAGCATCCTGAACGGCAGCCTGTGAAGGGACCGGTTCAGGAACCGCATATCCAAGATTGGCCGTAACCCGCCGCCTTTCTCGGCCGTAAACTCGCCGCCTTTCACTTCGGAGACGTACGTCGAACGTGACCGACTGAAAGGGAACTAATAATTCCAGCTCCATAATTGGAATGTATTTTATACTGGCTATATATATAAATATATATAGGCCTATATAGATATATGGTAGCTCTCCTCTTGCACCGTTGGTATGCGATAGGAACGGCAATCGTTAACACCTGATTACGCAATTACGAAATCCAACAAAACTCGGCCTTTGAAGGGCACTCACCGGTTTGGGGGGCACAGTGTTCACCCGTGTTAAGAATGATTTTATTCCCGACCGATCCCGCTATATTTACATTTCGTTTCCAGAATGACTGAGAAAGACTGTGGATAACAATTAAAATGTTGGCTATTGCCTAGCCTACAATAATTTTGTTGATTTAATTCACACTGTTAAAAATAGCTCTGAGGAAAAATAGGGTAAATCAAATAGGCTACGACATATATCACTCAATATTTACACACCAATAAACGAAATACAAATAAAGGAAAACCGTTGGTTACTAGCATAGCTACTGTAAAATACAGTCTTTTATATTAATTAAATTATTATTATTAAAATTTTACGTACCTATACATTATTTTTTTACATTACATGGAACAATTTCTTCTTATGCTGTTTAAATGACAATAAATGATTCAATACATTGCTCAAAGTAGCCTACTTTTTACAAATGAAATAACTGAAGTTTAACATCAGAATTTTAAGTTTATGGAAGTGGAGTACCATTTACAACGGTGTTGTGGGTTGTTTGTAGCATAGTCCCTACTTGAGCAATATCCCTTCCGCACTTCCCCCGCGTTTGGGCATACATTTGATTAGCAATTGGAGAGGTTTTGTTGTGCAGCAACCCTGTCCCTTGGTTCGCCCTTCGAAGTGTGCACCCTTCACTTTGGGACACAGCTTTGGGACACTAGGGGTGCGTTCCATTCGACCGTAAGTGGACTGCGAAGTGGACTTCAGAGGGTATTCCGCCATCTTAAGTAAGATTCCAATCCAAAGGGAGGCAAACACGTTCAGTTCGAAGGGTACTGCGAACGGCGTAAGGAAGAAGGGAACATCGATACATCACTTCACAGGAAGTGGAGATCACCTGTCTGAACTAACGATTGAGCAGAGCCGTTAGAGGGGTTTTTAAACAGCTCTGCGTATTTGAATATTAATTGTTCTTATACAAACTAGAGTACTTATGAATGGTCATGGCAATAACTGTTACATTCGCATATTATATTTTATGAATATGTTAACAAATTAAAAGTGTTGAAAAAACAGCTGAGAGCTGTCGAGATGAGACCGCTACAAAGAACATAGATTAAGAATACATTTAGTTGATTGAAATGAATTTTCATATTGAATTACAGGCAACGTTACAGCTTCAAATCTGTTCAATAGCCTACAGGTTTATGTTTATGTAGGTTTTGATTATATATATATATATATATATATATATATATATATATATATATATATTTTTTAGATACATACTGTGTGTTTTGTAAATGTATATGCTTATTATATGGTTTTAAATTTTAAAGTATAGTTAATGACAATATTAATTTATATTATATCAATCTGCGCCACCCCGTTTTTTGCCTTTCTTTAATGACGTTACAGGGCGTTCCAAATGAGCGATTATTGTCAGTGAAGTTCACTTCAGCTGATATACCGTGCTCAGGGAGTAGTGAACAGTGCGTAGGGACCCTGTCGAGCACACTAGGTGCTCTAAACCGTGTTTGACCCCCAAAGCCTGGTTTGTTTGACAAATATGAACGCTCTGTCCCAGCTCGGGCAGAATTCATGTTCATGGATGAGAATGCATTAGAGTAATGCATGTAAATGTTTTATTTATGATATAAAAAATGTGGACATATAAAGTTAATTTGAGTCTAAAAATACCTGAAAATAGATCTAAAATGTCCAAGAATTGGTGATTGTCCTAGAATCTGATTTTTTTTCATGAAGTCTTCATAAAATTTCAACAGTTATTGACTTTATTTGGTTCACTTATCTAATTTTAAAACCATAAACTAATAAACATGATAAAGTAGACATAAGCCATAAGAAACTGCTCAGTCTCTCTCAAACTACATGTATCTGCATATCTCCAGACTCACAGCGCCTCTGTTTTTACAGCCACAAATGAAAGCCCTATTAAAATGATCATATGGATGTAAATGGATTTCATTATGGATGTAATTTTTTTATGATAAGACCCACAGACACCCTGTTATTTGCTTGTAAGTTATGGTTATTTATTTATTATATATATATATATATATATATATATATATATATATATATATATATATATATATATATATATATATATATATATATATATGAAGGCAGTAAAAATGTAAGTTAAGTGTCTTGATTTAGGGTAATCTAACATGTACTACAGTGAAATACAATTGGATTATTATAGTTTGTTTCTGTTTTTATTAGACAATTTTTACTGTAATCGTACACTTTTAACTGTAACTGTATTACTTTTAACAGTGTGTATGTCATGAGTTTTATTTTTTAACTCTTAATGTGAACTGTATTATTAACTGAGCATTGTGTTATTAGATGTATTTCACCATTACATTAAAATCAGAATTTTGTCATCTTATTTTTAGTAATATATTTTTCTATGTACATTTCTGTGCACTTTTTTTAGACACCGCAGTGAAAGGGACTTTTATTTTGGTGTGGTGGGTGTGACGTCATACGGCCGCGCTGCGCTCCTGCATCTGTTGTGATTCTGCTGAAGAGAGGTTTGTGTTTAAGCGAAGCAGAATGAATGATGTATTATTAAATGTAACATTGCTTTATCTAACATTTATCAGCGTTGTGTCAGTAAAGTAACATAACAGAATCAGTTCAAACATGAATTCAGTTTCTGGCGAGTGACGTGATAATTGGAGCTTTAGACTCTCCGAGTCAATTGAAACGATTTATTCACTACAAATGATTTAGTGATTCGAAGCGCTCTATTTCTATTTAAAATATTAAATAGCTAACTAATATATTAAGGGTTCTGTATAATTTGCATTGTTTTATTAATCTGTACTATTAGTTCTGAGTGTTTTTGTCTAATCAGATCATTTAGTTCCATTAACTATTGCTCTGACTGATGAATATTTATTTATAAAAGTTTGGCAGAAGTAGAAATCATGACAGTACAATATTTTTCACTTAAATTTTTGTGTTAAATTAACTGAAACATAATATTTTGTTTGTTTTACTTCATGCAAATGAATATGACATTTCCAAAAGAGAAACATATATTATTGATTTGTTTTTGTTATTAGGAAAATGTCATATTCATCTAACTAAATTAAGTAACTCAAAACCCAATTTTTCTCATTTTCAAACAGCCTTTAAAGTTTATGTATCCTCTGTATAGTTTTTCAACAATCAAAAAGTGAATCTTTTATAAATTAATTTAACATGTTTGCTTTGTGCATTTATTTATTTTTTAAAGTTTATTTTTATTTAAATTATTGTTTCAATTTATATTTGCAAAATGTTTAAAGATGAACCGATACTAAATTTCTCAGCTGATATTGATTATTCAGAATGATAATCGGCCCATGCCAATAGTTTTTTTTTTCTTATGGGAAAACCCTGTCCCAAATAAAGCTGCAAACTAAAGAGAACCCTCCCATTCGGCACACAACACTATTGGTTGCAATTGAAAAAAAGGTATTATATTAAACTACTGTTTATTTCATATATTCTATGCAAATTACATCTAATTAAAAATGAATACAACTCAATTTCACATAATAAGGTATTTTTCATAAGCACTTGTGTTCATGACTAATTTATTCATAAGCAAGTATATATAATTAACAGTAAGTAAGCTCTTTCTTTAAAAAAAAAAGCGTCTTAAAGTGTTTCTTTATTGTTAACTTAAAAACGGTGAACATTGGATGACTTTCCTGAGGTAACATTAGGCTAAATACAATGTGAAGTGACCTACAAGCTGTTTTATTGACGTCTTTTCCACGGTTGAAACACTGATTGAGTGTTTACAAGGGCTGTGTATTGCCAAGAATCTGGCGATACAATACGTATCACGATACAGGGGTTACGATATGATATTTTGTTATATATTGCGATATTGCAAGAAAGGCAATATATTGCGATATTTCTTTCTGTTTTTTTTTTATTCTTTTTTTTAAGAAAGATCTAATTCAAAAGAATAAAGGACACAACCATATGCTTAACATGACAAGTAACTATTTTATTTAATTACCGGTAATACAGTATCATTCATATCACTAATCACTATTTTGTGCAATCTAAGTAAAGGGAAATAGTAAAGTGACTAAAGGATCCTTTATGTGTATATGTTTTAAAGGTTCACAGTATAGCAGTTTTTTAATTTCTAAACTCAAATTTTTGTGTGTTTATTTTGTTACTGAGAGGAAAGCATATTCTTTACATATTCTATCGAAACTCTTCTCAGCGGAGCGGATGACGTCGTGATGTTAAGCAAGCTCTCGGATTCAATGTGTTTCCCGATTATTGGATCTTAACTTGGCCTATTTTGCTAACAAAATGACTCTTGTGGATTACCTTAGTGGCTTCTTTATAGCTGAAGCCAAAATGAGTCCACACTTCAGCTCTGTATACCGCAGGAGCGGAATAACTCTATCGTCTCGTGAGCTGCGATGCACGCACCTTCATCTTGCGTTTCTGCGGCTACGCGTCAGTTTTGCTCTGAGATAACACTGCCATCTAGCGGTTGGGTTTCAGACAGTCTGTGGTTTAAACGAAACACAAAGCCACGAATCTTGGATCTAAATATATAAATATCGATACAGCGTTTTTGAGAATCAATACAGTATCGCCAATCATAATATCGCGATATTCACGAGAATCAATATTTTCTTACACCCCTAGTGTTTACATGAGTTATGATGGGGATTTCAGTAAGTTGTTGTGTATCTTTGAACATACCTTTTGATATCCATGCATGTGTTAAACTTCAACTTGTGTTAAAGTATTAGAGCTGACTCACGCTCTGCTTGAACTGAGGCACTACAGCGATCTGTCACGGCACATGTTGGAGCATCAAAACGCATTTATTGCTTGAATTTCGTGATCAAATGTACAGAATTGGAAAGATGACTGTTTCTTTTTAGAAGTAATAAAGCACAGTGCTATTTGTGATTAATTGGATGAGAGGTGCTATAGATCATGTTTAGTGTAGGGAAAAACGCAGACCTGCAACCTGTCTTGAGCTATGGGATCCATAGGATCAAATAGAGCCGCTTTTATGTTGCTATTTTTAGCTGTCTATAATTTTGAAAGATTAATAAAAAAAAAAACTGACTGACTCCGTTACTAGTGCACTGTGTGGATTTATTTTTCTTTCTGTTAATTATTCTCATCTTAAACAGGACAAACACACATAACAACTCCTGATGAAGAGACTGAGATCCATGTGACACACTATTATAAAGATGGAGTTTATTAAAGAGGAGACTGAAGACATAAAGATTGTGATTATTAAAGAGGAGAGTGAAGACATAAAGAATGCGTTTATTAAAGAGGAGAGTGAAGACGTGAAGATTGAAGAAACATTCAGAGTGAAACATGAAGAAACTGAGGAACAAACAGGTTGGTTTCATTCTCAAAGCTTAACTCACTCATTTGATCCTTATTCAGATGCCCAGCTTTACAGAATGTTATGAATGATAATTTTGAAGAATGTCAATAATATTTTCTATTTTAATGGGGATTTGACAAAAAAAATGTTAAAAAAAATAAATTAGTAATTAAAGATAAGTATAATATAATACATAGTAGTAGCCTATTATAAGTAAAATATAATTAGATTAAATGTAAGTATAATATAAAAATAATTATTATTTAAAAAAATAAGTTCAAATAATGCAATTGATGACTTTAACAAACACAGACTATGATTAACAGCCTCGGGTAGTTACAGGTCTGCTTACAGTAGGTCTGTCTTTAACAGTTTTCATTAAAAATGAAATACTAAAAAAATTGTTTCAGTTATGACTTTTTTCTCTGGATTCAGTGTATTTAGTTTTGTATCAAACACAATGTGATTTTCGGTGATCGAGATTTGGCAGTAACAGCAAATTTTTCCTCTTGGGCGGGCGATTCGCTCACATCTTACTCTGTTCATTAAATCCCTCATATGCCAGCGAACCAATGAGAACGCAGGACAGTGATGACGATACATAACAACAGCTGTGTATTTCCATACCCGGAGCTGCAGATTTGAAGAAAATTGCCATTGTTTGACAATTAAATAAATGACAGAGTTACATACATATTACTATCATTTATAATGTAAGCTTTATGGTACACCTCAAATGTCATTTACTTTTATATAGTAATTTGCAGCTTATGTATAAATATATATATGACGCAGGTGTAGCAAAACCCTACCTTTTAGCCAGGCACAGCATCACTATGCCACATCAGAGAAATGTTTCCGTGGCATGTTACACCTCAGTCACAGCCCCCTCAAAGGCCTCGTGTTACTAAGGATGCTAGAGTTTTTCGGCCACCTCATCAACAGTGGCCAGGAGGACCCCGTCAGCGTCCCAGTGCAACAACTAAAAATCGCACGCATCAAGCCTGAGGTACTCAGGCTGGCGGGCGATCGACCAACACAACAGGTTTTTGACGGCTCTGAGCAGGGGATATGCTCTTGTTGGACTCAGCATCAATTCCTAGAGTCCGCGTGTTCGTTGAATGAGGAGAGCAGGAACAAAATATAGTTTAACTCTTTTAATGATTAAGTAAGTCAGATGAAGAAGCATTCAGAGCTCTGGGTCACAACTGTCCCTGATTTACACAATCCTATGCAAGGCTTGTCCAGGCAGTCTGTGACAAACTTGCCTTTCCCTGACCCAATATTTATACACAAAAAATACATAAGTTGTCTTTCTTTGGGAGTCAGATGATTTTCTGGTCAGCTGTGCTTCGTTTGCAACATCACCCCTCCAATTCCTGGACCCAAGACTGCTTCTTTGTTAACACACACAAAGGCACTCTGAAAGCATAGCAAAATGCATAGCAAAACACTTCCTCATATGGATCTGTTATAACTACCACAACCTCTGGCTGTTGCTCTGGTGACTCTTATGTCCAACAGAAAGTACATACAGTCTTAAAGCAAAATCATTTCATTAGCTAACATTATCTTAAATTTACTATTGTTAATGATTAATTTCTACAAGCGTTGTTAGCAATAATGCACAAACAAATATTTTTTTCTCAACACTCTACAGTTTCAATGTCGGCCTCCCAGGTTTTCAAAAATTGTTCCTTTGATTGTCAATTCACGCAATGGTTCTCTCTCAGGAAATGTGTTCACTGTTACAGAAGGGAGCCATAGAAAGTGTTAATCTCCTCATTCAGGGAGACAGGCTCTATTCAACATAGTTTCTTGTTCCAAAGAAGGACAGTGGTTTCTCGATTTGAGGCATCTGAATTTGTTCCTGAAGGTCCTTCCTTTTGAATGCCATAGTCAACATTCTTTGATCAATGATAGCAGACAATTGGTTTGTGTTGACCTGAAAGATTCATACTTTCACGTCACGATTGCTGTTTATCACAAATAGTTTCTGTTTCATTTTCCTGAATAAAGCCTACCAGTTCAAGTGGTACCAAGGTTCGGATGGCTGCGTTCACAAATGTTTCACAAATCTTTGAAATCGTTGATCCAATATGCCACAGCAGAATTTATATTCACATTATAGAAGCAAGTTAACCAGCATTCTATTAAAAGCTGAGGTGAAATCAATAAAAAGAATTGATTACTTACAATTCTTTCCATACATTTTGCCAGGATAGAAGTCAATGCAACTGGTCTAAAATGTTTTAGGAATCTGTATAATATCGTAGATATTTTCCACATACAGCTGTGTGCTCATTAAGTAATCTCTGACTTTGTGGCACTTCAGAGTTCATATATGGCAGTGTGAATGCAACCAGGAATCCCTCCAAGAACTGATTTTGGCACCCCTGGTTTATATGATCCAGTACATTGTTTCCCAACTGGGGTGCCGGTTTTTAATGATAAAATGTGAATATAACAATTAATATATGAATATGTAATGCCTGAAGACACGATAGAGAACTCACAGGCGCATTGAGAACATTTGTCTGTGGCTGTGCACTCATCCGAAAGCGCGCACACATCTCAGCACGCAAATATTGAGTTCTCTTTCAAGTCTTGCGCTTGAACGGACAAACTCACACAAGTATGTCAACATCTTGATGAGTATCCTTTCAGACATAGTCTGTATATGCCTTAAGTGAACTTTATACAGAATACAGTCGAGAAAGATTACGCATATCCATGCATTAGGTTTTAAAGGGGCAGTAGCCTTTACTGCTGTCTGTTTAATCTCAAACAAAAAAACAAGGACATCACTCACTGCTCTTGATTGAATAGCTTTAGTAAGTTTAATAGGATTAATCTTTAAATTATACAGTCAAATATGCAATGTTATTTTACATTTGATTAATTTCTGTACTTGAAAACTAATGTTAGACCTACCTGAAAACCCTGAAAAGCATTGTGCTTTTATTAGTATCTTTGCTCTAAAGTAGTTATTTGTGCTGCTACTTGTATTTATTAAATTATTTGTTCTTATTATTTTCTTTATTTTTATTTGACAGTAGTCCTTTTTTCCCTGAACATAGCAAATACTGAACCGTACCGAAACAGTGAACCTAAAACCGTGATAGAAAACGAACAGTGAGCAGTCTGTACCGTGACGTAACGTATGCAAGGGGGTGCCACAAAATTGAGAGAATTTTCAAAGGGTGCCATGACTGGTTGGGAAACACTGATCCAGTATACATGTTATTAGTTTTAATGTTTTGTGTGTCTAAATGTCTGTTGCTTTGTGGCATTAAACTGGGATTCACTTTTATATTCACTTAGACCTGATGGTGTTGAAAGAGAGTCAAGATCTGAATAAAATGGAAGAGAAAGATCAGGACAGAAAACATAATTTTACAACTGATGAAAAATCTTCTAGTTCCTCACAGACTGAAAAAATAACCTCACGAGAGAGGGCTCAAAAGACAGAAACTATAGGTGATTTCACCTGCCATCTGTGTGGACTAAATTTCAAAAAGCATGGAAACCTTGAAATCCACATGAGAGTTCACACAAGAAGCAAGCGCCACCCCTGCCAACAGTGTGGAATAACTTTCAATCAACAAGGAAGCCTTAAAATCCATTTGAGAATTCACACTGGAGAGAAGCCTTACACCTGCCAACAGTGTGGAGTTACTTTTAATCAAAAAGGAAACCTTAAAGTTCATATGAAAATTCACACTGGAGAGAAGCCGTACACCTGCCAACAGTGTGGAAAGAGTTTCAACAGAAAAGGAAACCTTAATAAACACATGAAAACTCACACCGGCGAGCCATTTCACAAGCCAACAATCTGGAAAGAGTTTTAGGCAAAGTGGAAACCTTAGTAAACACATGAGAACTCACACTGCAGATATGCCTTATACCTGCCACCAGTGTGGAAAGAGCTTCAGTCAGAAAGGAAACCTTAAACTCCACATGAGAACTCACAATAGAAAGAGCCCTTACATCTGCCAACAGTGTGGAAAGAGTTTCACGCAGAAAGGAACCCTTGAAAAACACATGAACATTCACACTGGAAATAACCCTTTCACCTGCCCTCACTGCGGAGACAGTTTCAGTCAAGATGGAAACCTTAAAGTTCACATGAGAATTCATTCTGGGGAGAAGTAGAATAAAGGAAACATTTGTACTTTCCAAAAGTATTTAAATGTAAAACTGATTTAGAAGCTGTACATACGCCATTGATGTGCGTTAGTGTTTAAACTAATGCAAGTATGTCAGACTGACTTTATGTACTAATACGCTCATGCAGGGCTTGACATTAACACCCGCCAAATGCGGGTAGATTTCAGCTGTGGCGGTTAGGCAGCCGCTCCCACTAGCCACTTTGGCGGGCTGAATATAATTTCAGCCTACAGCCAAATTAAATGCCAAGAACGTCGTATCTCACAATTACAATTTTTTATCGATTAACTTGCAGTTAGATAGGCGGAATCACGCTGAATTACACACAACAGAAGCGCTCTCTCTCCCTGGCTCACGTGCGATCATTCTCCTTGCACCTGAATAGTGAAATACATGCACACACTGATGTCAAAATGTCTGTGGAGTATCTCGTGTGAACATGGATTAAGTGTACGTAAACAAGTGGGTAATAACTGGATGTCTCAGAATATTACTCCCATGCATTCAGCAGCCCAGTTAAATACCTTGTTAATCAAACTACAGATGTTAAATAAATGTATACATATTAAATAAACCTACTGTGTCGGAAAAATGTTCTATTTTTTTTTTTGTAATTTGCTTCTTTAGCCTAACAAAAATAACTCATATATTAAATTCATCATATTAGCCTATGCTCTTATTGCCCACGCTTGATTTAGTCTTGATTTAGTGGTCACTGTACATTTGAAAGTGTTTTAAATCTTTAAAAGTATAATGACTCAAAATCAAGTAATTTAAGCATGCCAAAGTCAACTTAAATCATATAAAATGTAATCTCCAAATAGCAAAATGTGGCCAGCGAAAATTCCTCTAGCCACAGTGGCTGGTGAGCAAAAAGGTTAATGTCAAGCCCTGCGCTCATGAGATCATGTTAGATGCATAACTTGTTACAGGAAGATCTGTAAGTGATATGAAACATGTATATGTGTGATGGATAGTTTAGACTTTAGTTTAGGGCAGAGGTGGGTAAACTTTTAAGACCAGAGTGCCACATCAAGTTTTACAAATCAAGTGAAGGGCTGCATACTAAATCCTTGATAAAATAATTTTTATTTACACTGGAATATGCATGGAAAATATATTTTCTGACAGAAATATTTGTCACATTATACAACAACGGTAACACATTACAATACTGGTGCACTAATATGCATGAATTTGTACTTAACTAATGCACAGATAATCATGAGGTATGACCATTTATTGATTACTGCATCATCAACTAATGAACATTATATATGGTTAATAGATTAAGTAATACATGAATTATTGTTAGTTAAATATTTCATAATGTATTAATTCCCTAATAACATATAACTAATAGTGTACTGTAAATGAATATGTTAATTACCACAATGGATCGAAGCCATGCATTTCAACTGTCTGCTTTATTTAATTATTAGCAAATGATTTGCAAAGGTATCTTTATGTTTTGACTTTACTTGTTGAGGCACATGACTATTAACTAATTGTTAAGCAATATGTAATTGTGGTTATGGCTTTTGAATTAATTTTGAACTTATTAATAGTCATGTGCCTCAAAGGGTAAAGTCATAACAATGATACCTTTGCAAATCATCCATCCATCTTTCAATCCACTGTGGTAATTAACACTCATTTACCGTACACTATTAGTTAGAATTATTAGGGAACTAATACATTGACTTATTTAACTAATAATATATATATATATATATATATATATATATATATATATATATATATATATATATATATATATATATATATATATATATATATTCATATATTCATAAGCTGATGATGTAGTAATCACTAGTAAATGGTCTAGTTCTTAATAAGTCATACCTCATGATTATCTGTGCATTAGTTAAGCATGACTTCATGCATATTAGTGCACCAGTATTGTAAAGTGTTACTGAAACAATTTTTATTTATTTAATATCTATTATTGAGTAAAATTTACAACAGATATAATCTCATGTGCACTGCTATTACTATGTACATATCAATCATCATAAAACTATGTCTGATTAAACCTGAGGGAGAATCTTTGTCTTTCCAAGCCACGGTTTTGAAAGTGTTAATGTGAACAATGAGCCTGGTCCCCTCCGTGCAAGGGTGTTAAAGTCTGGAGTGATATTCGATGTAGTGATCTTCAAGATAGCTGACAAGTGGCTATTTGTTAAATTTGATCTGCGGTAGGATTTGTTGTAGTCAGGGCCGTTTGAAGGAATTAGGGGGCCCCAAGCAAAATAGACATGGAGCCCCCTACAAAGCCTACAGGAACCGCAGCAGAGCCATACAATTTAAGTTCACCCACACTAAATTTAAATACACATTTTTTACAGTGCAAATACTGTTGTTGATACACTGTGCACAAATAAAAAAAAATGTTTACAGTGCAAATACTGCTGATAATGCTAGTTGGTTTGTAAACTGTCTAAACATTATCTGGATGGTTATTATAAAGTTGCAACAGATGACTATAATACATTGTTAAATAGTTAATAAACAGTACCATTAAAACATGTGGTTTGTCCTGATACTGTACTTCAAAATGTAACTGTAAAAATTGCCACACAGAATAAAGTAACTATTCAAGATCCATTGGTAACTTATAAACATAATGTCATATTTGCATAAACTGTCACTACCATATATCCCAACACTAGCACATTAAGATAAGCTATATGAAAAAAAAAATGTTCCTCTGTTCCTTTCTGGTTAAATAATGTTTATAATAATAGTTAGTATTTCATGCTATGTCACTTTCATCAAAACCTATTACAAAGATATAGAAATGTCATGTCATTATATCGATAAACAGTGACTCTGGAACAGATCGCGTCTTCTTTATTATGTCTAAACATATTACAGTATGTAACCATATTACATCCATTCGGGAAAAAAGTTGCACTAACTGTTCTAGCATTAGCATTTGCCATCAGGCAGGTAAGTTAGCTAACATAAACATTTTTGCTAGCCTACCTGCTGCAAAATTACACAATTCTAGTACAAGACAAGTAGAGCTATTTTATCCAGTGTAATTTATCACTTACCATTATCTTTGGTAAGTTTTTTCTTTTCCTTTTTTGGCTTCCTGATAGGGGTGTGCGATATTGACAAAAAAATATATCTCGATATTTTCTGGGATATTCTCAATAACGATATTAGACAATATTTTGCTGAGTGTGTTATTGTGCTGGTACTTTGGCAGGTTTAGGACTGCCATGGTCAGCTCACTCCTAAAGTTAATGATATTCTTCATATTCTGTGTGGTCAGTTCACAGAAGTGACAGAAATTATCTTTTTTACCTTGATAAATTTACTTTTTTTACATAATTTGTGTCAATTTCATAAATTTCAAAAATGTATTATAATAAGACACAATAGGGCTGTTACCAATCAAATTAAATAAGTATCAACCAAATGAATCTTTGCAGTGCAGAGGAAACAGAAGCTCATCTAAAGTGGCATTTTACACAGCTCAGAAGTGACAAATTAATATCCTGCAGTTATGCATAAATAATGTTTTGATGTTTAAAACATAAAATGTTGAATAATATTGATATTTGAAATTATTTAAAACATGAAAATAATACTTTAACTGTGAAATTAAAACCGCCAGTAGGTGGCAGCAAATCAAGTTTAATTGAGTGAGTCATTGAGATTCAACCGATTCATTCAAATAGCTGATTCATTCAAGGAACGAAGCATTTGACTATCTTAATCAATCTTAGTCATTGAATCATTGATTCAATTGATTCGTTCAAAAAGTTGATTCGTTCAGTATGAAAACACTGTTGTGTTTTGCTCAGAAGTGCAGATACAGTGCTGTGTCTTTGTTTTAAACTATTTTTCGGTGGAGAAATAGAGAAAAAACAGGAAATATGGGAGTCTAAACTGTAAGTCACTTAATATTAACTTCTTGTTTAGTAAACTTGCATAAAATCAATATCACATTTGAAAAACTGCAATCTTTGTGTGATATCTTATTAACTACATTCTTTCACTGCGTGATAGCGTGTACTTCAGCGCACCGGCACTAGTCTAATCAACAAAACTACATCACGTGGGGTATGCGTGCACTCTGATGTGTGAGGGATATACTCTATAATGTCAGATCGCACATCGTTAAAACAACAATTACGATATTATCGCAGACAATATATATCGCACACCCCTACTTCCTGAAGCATAATTCCACTTCATGATGACTGCCGAGGAGGTTTTGTATTTTGCCGGCAGCAGAGATCACGTGGTTGGCTTGCGGCTGTCAGCGACTACTGAGGGGCCCCCTTGAGGGGGATCCCGATAACAGTGTCATTGCACTTTACTGCATTGACTATCAAAGGGGCGCTCACACAGTTTGTTGTTGCATTTTATTCTTAACCTGTCATTGTCTTGGGGCCCCAGGCCAGTTTGGGGAAGTCATCAGTTTTGCCAACCGTATTGAGGAACTTTGCAATCTCACCTTTTAGTTTCCCTGACACGGTGAAACACTTTGCCGAGACTTAGCCAGTGCACATTTGAATGATACATGAGGTCATGGTGCTCAGCCTCCATTTCGTTAAGCAGCTGAACGAACTGCCAATGGTTAAGTGCTCTTGCCTGTATAAAGTTGACAAGCTTCACAACCACTTTGACAAAATTTTCTAGCTTTTACAAAAGGCTTCCTGGTGTATTATGCTGTGAAGAAAATTCAGTTCCCTTTAGTTGGGGAAGAATGGGGGTTTTTCGCCTAGAAGCCTATCATCTTCGAGATCTAGAAAACGCCCAATGGCAGTGCCAATGCCATGGGCATGCGGAACTCCTCCCCACCATGTGGGTATATAAGGAAGTACGCTGGCAACAGCATATGATGTATCTGCTTCGGAGCCAAGAGCATCTCTTCACTCCTGCAAGCCTGAATTCTGAGTTCTCTCTCAGTTCTTCGAGACGAGGGGTTCTCCAGGGTGTTGGTGTGTGGCGCGTTCCAGCGATCTCGTGTTAGCCTGGACACTCTGCAGAGCTTTCCTCTCAAAAAAGAGCTTGCACGTGGCACGTCTTTCTAAAGATGGTTCGCCTGTGCACTTCTGGTTTATCGATCTATGTTGACGACTGATTCAGCTGTTCTCCGCCTTTGGGGGTGTCAGCATTGCTCTGGTCCGACACAGAGTTGACAGCCATGTTATCTCGGAGAGCCACGAGCCTCGGGCTGGTGTGGTACTCCCGCCCTGTCATGAGTGCTCGCAGTTGGTCGATCGGTTTTGGGGCGGCACCTGACAGCTGTTGGGCCCCGTCCCCAATGCCTTTCTTCCGAGATGCATGAGGAGCTCACGCGGTCCTGGAAGTCCCTGTGTCTTCCCGTGACCGTTCTGTGGCCTCCTCCACCTTCTCTGCCCTCGATGGGGCCGTGGCTTAGGTACACTGGGGTCCCCATGTTGCGCACTCACGGTGTCCACGGAGTGCTTCGATGTGGCGTGGCTATCCTAAGCACCCTTCTCCCTAGCCTGTGGGCTTGTCTACTTCGGTGGCTAAGTCCTGCTGAGCTACGGGCCAGGCCGTCGCCCCTTTGCACATGCTCAAAGGTAGAGCCGACCCAGGGCTCTTCAATGAGCTGTGTGCTGCCACCGACCTCGCTGTCCAGGCAACAAAGGTGACCAAACGCTACCCGGGTTGGGATATGTCCACATCTGTAGTCTGGTAGAGACACCTGACCTTACCTGCTTGATGTGGGAGGCGGACTGCGCCCAACAGTTCTCAACTGCCCAGAAGCAGACTGAGGCCCTTAAACACGTACTGCCCTGGTAGCCAGCCAGCTGCTGCCACCCAGCCGCCAGCAGTTGCCTTAGTCTGCTCGCTTCTGATGGCCCTCCAGCGGCTCCTGTCCCTCTAGTGCCACCCCAACAGCAGCCTTCAGCGCAGAGGAGGCTGCAGGAAGGCGCCCCAGTCCACTCCAGCCCCGCAGCCGCGTAAAAAAAAAAGGCAGGCAGGCTAGCAGCACTCCTGATGCGGATGGCTCAGGGATTGGCAGTTCTTTCCAGGGCCTCTGGATGGGATGTGGCTCGCTTCCGAGTGTTGCTCAAGGGCGTACATCAACCGTCAGGGTGGTCTGCGATCCGCTGCGATTCCCCCAGTGAGCCTTCTCGCATCGGGAGGACAAGGAGTAGGTCCTTCTGGTCGCCTCGTATTGGCACGGCCTGACCTGATTCCCAGAACTCTTACTCCTTGTGACAGCCCCTCCCTGGCCTGTTCCTCTGAGGCTTATCTCAAAGATGGGGTACCCTATAGCACCCACATCCCGATCTTGGAACCTCAACGTGTGGCTCCTGGATGGGACGTGGCAGGTTTGAGTACCATACCACCTACGGTGGTGACTACCATCACTTCCGCTAGGACTAAGACATGCCTATGTGTTGAAGTGGAACCTCTTCGTCACCTGGTGCTCTTCTCGCCAAGAAGACCCCTGGAAATGCCCGACAGGGTCTGTGCTCTCATTTCTCCAAGAAGGGTTTGAACGAAGGCTGTCTCCTTTCCACCCTTAAAGTATCGTGGCCACAATATTTGCCCACCACGACCTCTTGAACAAAAAGGTAAGTCAGCACGACCTGGTCATCAGGTTCCTGAGGGGAGCGAGTAGACTAAATCCTCCTTGCGCTCCTCTCTTGCCCTCTTGGGACCTCGCAGCAGTTTTAGATGATTTAAAGAGGCCTTTCTACAAGCCATTACGGTCAGTTGATCTTAAGTTCTTGTCAATGAAGACAGCGCTCCTGATAGCTTTGGCCTACATCAAGAGAGTAGGGGACCTGCAGGCATTTTCGGTTGACGAAATATGCCTGGAATATTCAGGTGTCAGGAAGACAAAATACAACTCAATAGTCTTACTGCATCTAGTAACCTTACACTTTTACATTTTCTCAAATATTTATTTTTACAGGGTAAAAATTAAATATATTTTGCATTTTGTCTTCTATTCTGCCATAAATATGAATAATTAGATTAATATTTAACTAATTGTGAGTCTTTAAGGTAGGGTGTCAAGCTGGTGATGTCAGACAGGGGTACCCACCATCTCCCAAAGATGCACCAGCCCTCAGGTGGATACAATTGCTTTCTGTAAATGGCATTGTTCTTGAGGATCCTTGCATCATGGACAGACCCAGGAAAGCCTACACAGATGTCCAATAACTTTCACACACAGCCTGGAGCTGCACTGAATGGAATCATTTCCTGTTAAAATAACAGGCCGTGTTGAAGGCTGGGGGCTTTATGCGGATGTGGCAGCCCTCAATAGCTCCAACTCCCATGCGAAAAGCAGACCAGTCTAGCAAACCCTGCACCAATCTCCTCCAGCTCTTCACCCTGAGGGAGACGCACCATATTTTTTAGCAGGCCAAGGGCAGCCCTGCTGACTTTGTGAACAACTCTGTGCACTGTTGACTTAGGCACATCAAAGGCAGAGGCAACAACCCGATAGGATGCAGCATGGGCCAGCCAGTACAGAAACATCACCACCTCTATGTCTTTTTACCATCCATGATCAACCTCATGTGGTTGAGAGCAAAATGTACTGTTAACAACTCCAGGCAATTGATATGCCATTGCAGTTCAGGCACCATCTACAGACCCGAAACTGCAAGCCCGTTGTACGTGCCACCCCAGCCGGTGGCAGAGGCATCCGTGGAGACAACAGCATGCCTGCACACTTGTTCTAGAGGCACTCCTGCCCGTAGAAATGAAGGGTCCGACCACGGGCTGAAGGTTTGGCGGCATCTCAAGTCACTGAGATGCGGAGGGACCCGCTGTGCCACGCCCATCTCGGTACTCTGTCGTGTAGCTAGCATTGATGCGGTCTCATATGAAGCAATCCCAGCGGCGTTATTGCGGATGCCATATGCCCCAGGAGCCTCTGAAAATGTTTCAGTGGAACCGCTGTCCTGCCCCTGACTGAATTCAGGCAGTTCAACACTGACTGGACACGCTCCTCTGTGAGGTGCACTGTCAGAGCAACCGAATCTATCTCCATCCCGAGAAAAGAGATCCTCTGCGTCGGGCAGAGTTTGTTCTTTTCCCAGTTGACCAAGTCCCAACTGGCTGAGGTGACTGAGCACCAAGTCCCTGTGTCCGTACAACTGGGCAAGGATCAACCAGTCATCGAGGTAGTTGAGGATGCGAACACCACGCTCCCTCCGCGACCTTCGTAGAGACGCGGGGCGACAGGGCCAGCCCGAAGGGTAGGACCTTGTACTAATATGCTCGTCCGTGGAATGCAAAGCGTAGAAATGGTCTGTGCCGAGGGAGAATCGAGACATGAAAGTAGGGTTCCTTCAGGTCGATCGCTGTAAACCAGTCTTGGGGACGGATGCATCTGAAGATGCGTTTCTGCGTTAGCATCCTGAACGGCAGCCTGTGAAGGGACCGGTTCAGAAATCGCAGATCCAAGATCGGCAGTAACCCACCGGCTTTCTTGGGTACAATAAAGTACGGGCTGTAGAACCCGGAATTCATATCGGCTGGAGGCACTGGCTCTATCGCGTCCTTCGCCAGTAGGACCGCAATCTCCACGTGGAGCACGGAGGCATTCTCCTTTGACATGGAAGTGAAGTGAACACCCCTGAACTTTGGGGTCTGATGGCTACGGATGAGCCAGCGAGACAGATGTGATTTTCCCCCCCGGCCCTCCTCCGGGGGGGAGGGAGTGGTTCTGCAGCCATCTCCCGAAGAGCAGTCTCCTCCATCTCTGGGTGGCCCGTCTCAAGGTCTCTTAAAACTACGCTTACCTCCTGGCTTGGCAGCAGCCTGAGCGGGCTGGACATTCTTCCTGCGGCCGGTTCCACGGCGACGGGGGCGGCAGCAGCTGTGGACCGCCGGGGCAGGATGTGTTTGATCGCCTCTGTCTGCTTTTGGGCAGCCGTGAACTGCTGGGCAAAGTTCTCTACCGCGTCGCTGAACAACCTGGTTCCGATATTTATCAGTCTCCCTCATGTCGGCCAGGTTGAGCCAGAGATGCCGCTCCTGGACCACCAAGGTGGACATCGCCTGGCCAATGGAACGGGCGGTGATTTTCATCGCCCGAAGGGAGCTCTGGGCCAGGCCTACCCTTGTGCATGTCCATGAGCGCCTGGGCCTGGTGGACCTGAAGCAACGCCATGGCATGCAGGGCGGACGCAGCCTGACCACAAGACCTGTAGGCCTTCGCAGTCAGACTGGAAGAGAACCTACAGGCCTTGGATGAAAGACAAGGGTAACCATGCCAGCTGGAAGCGGTCGCCAGACACAGTTGCATTGCGACGGCACGCTCCACCTGCAAGATGCGCTCGTACCCCCTGGCTTGCCTGTCGAGGGTAGTGAGGAGGGAGGAACCACCAGAAGTCATTTGCTTCATCAACGCCGTTCGGCTCCGAAGTGAATGACGTGTGCGTTGCATTTCACTTCCGCTCTATACATCGAACGTGACCGACTGAAAGGGAACTTGATGAATTTAATCTAAAAATCTTGTCTACATATAGATTTTAGATACTTGACAAGGAAGACATGAAATCTGACCAGATGACTACCTTATGCAGTTTAACTTCCTCTACCAATTGCAGTGCTAAACTAATGGCCATTATTTTAACTGAGAAGAATGAGAGGTGATCTGATGTTCTTTTCTGGATGTTAAAATTATGCATCTGTGTACATTTGTATTGAGTCATCATACCTGGTTTCTCTATACTGTTGGATATCTTGATATATGCTTCTAGATTTTACAGTTTCTTTTGTTTCCATATTTACGATCAGAAAACAGAATAACCATGGCCAGCCTAAAATCACAAAAGTGCATAGAAATGTATGTAGAAAAAATCTTTAAAAAAAATTACAAAATGAAAAGACTAGTCATATGTAACAATAGTTGAATGTATTATTGAAATACGTTTAAAACCCCAATGGAAAGTTTGTTTCTGTAACGTTGTAAGGAGACATGGTAATGTGATAAAAAAAACGGATATACAACTGATAAAAATTTTAAATATACAACAGATAAAAACATTATCACAATTTGAAAAGATGTATCCCTGTGCTGGATGTACTTCTAGAGTGACAGAGCTTCCAATAAACTGATTATTGCATCTAGAAACTAAACACTATTCACTCTTAATATCATCTGAAATGTTAACATTACGTTTGGATTTTCCAATTTTCAAGTCTACTTTAAAAAGTCATGAAAGTGAACAGAGTGAATAATAAACCATGAACACATTTACTGACAGCAGATGATCGCAGTCAAAAATAAACTTAAACAGTATTTCACAATCATTTTTATTGCATGTTTGCCAGTTTATAAATTACTCTAAATTACAATATAAAACAATATGAAGAAATTTCTTTATTTGTATATCATTTATAAACAGGACATTAATTGAACTGGCAGATTTTTATAATTTAAATTATATTATTATTGATTAATTATAGATTATATAATAGACTCAATCCACACCTGCTCCAGTTTCTGTGTTCACTCATTAGTGAGCAATTTCATACACTACATAGGCCGCAAATCACACAAATGACCCTTGATATTGAAGACTTGAGTTTTGATTTCATTAAAATTCTGTGAAATATTACATTTTGTATTTGTACTGAACCTTGTAGCAATAACAGTTGGTATTTAATAAATTATACATGAACATTTGAAAATAAAATCTTTTACTTATACTGATTCTTGAAAAAAAAAAAAAAAAAAATATATATATATATATATATATATATATATATATATATATATATATATATATATATATATATATATATATATATAAAATCAATTTTGACTCAAATTAACTTTATTTATACAATATCCAATTTTAATATTGGCGAAACACACTCATGTGTTTCAATCCGGACTCATGTATGAACTGCATTATGAAGTCAAAACAAACATGTTAAAAAGTTTATCACGTGTCACTGTTTTAATTTTAATATAGGGATTATCTAGTAAAAATAGTAGACAGACAGTATATTCTCTGCACTTCTGTGATTATAAGAGCAGAGTGTGAACGCTACTTTTAGTTTGGTGTGGTGTGACGTCATAAGGCTGCGCCGCGCTCGTGCTTCTGTTGTGATTCAGCTGGAGAAAGGTTTGTGTTAAGAATTTAAACCGTTAAAGTCGATAGAAACCGTTCAGTGTTTCACAGTTTTTACAAGAAATGTGATTTTTTTTGTTCACTGTTGAATATAACATTGTAATGCTTTATCTAACTTTAATGATGGATATTTTGTGTGAGTAATGCGCATCCACACAGTAACAGAAAAGCTGTGTCTTTTCTCCCTCTATCGTGAATCAGTTCATCATAAACACGAGTTCAGTCTCTGGCGAGTAATTATGTTGAAACTGAGTCAATTGAGTCAAATACTTTGCGAAATGATTCAGTGATTCGAATCGCGACTCGAGCTGCTCAAACAGTAAAAAAAATGACAGAGAACAACAAAAACTAGCATGTGTAATGACAACTTTAACGAACTAACTGCTAATGTTTACATGACAGATTAATTATTTAAATATAATGTTCAATTCTTTAAATGTAGATCACAAATGTCTAAATATGATGAGTCTGTGTAGTTATCTACTGTTAATGTTATTGTATAAATTTTTAGTGCTAGTTTTGAGTGTTTTTAGTCTAATCAGGTGATTATAGAGCTGATTGGGATTTGATTGATTTAGTTTTGGATTTATTTTTCTTTCTGTTAATTATTCTAATGTTAAACAGGTCAAGAAAAACTCCTGGTGAAACGACTGAGATCCATGTGAGACACTTTAAAACATGGTGTTTATTAAAGAGGAGAGTGAAGACATAAAGAAGGTGATTATTAAAGATGAGAGTGAAGACATGAAGATTGAAGAAACATTCAGAGTGAAACATGAAGAAACTGAGGAACAAACAGGTTGGTTTCATTCTCAAAGATCTTTGTCCAATGGTGAAAATTATTTTTTTAAATACTGCCGATGACTGGCAACATTTTTAGAAAGGTGGGGAAAGATTTAAAATGAATAACATTGTTTTTAAAAAATCTAATCAAAGTGAATAATGTCAGAACAGTGTGAGTGAATGCCAGTAAAATGAAGCGCTTTAGATAAACTCAACCAAACGCATCCTATATGAGATATAAAAACATCAAATCTTACATCTCCAGAAAAGGATGTGAATGTTTTAAACACTTGAGTTATAAACACTTAAGTCACTTTGAATTTAACGCAGATCCTTTTCTTTCCAAATCTAAGTAGTAATGTGGTCTCAGACCTTTTAGTGTCCATACTGTAGCTTTTTGGATTCAGTCCAGTTCAATGTTTGATGGCTGACCCAATAGCCTCCAAAATCTGACCCCATTTACTTACATTTTATGTGCCCACTAACCAAAATATTTATTTGTTAATATTGTCATCGTTTAAACGACATTGCTATAGTGTTGCACGATATACCGGTACTAGAAAAGTATTGCGATACCCTGCTATTACAAACGGAACGATACAGAATTTTATTAGTACCGGTACTTTAAGAAGGACCGCGCGTTAATAAGAGCTGTGTTTATTTGTGTCGATGAGTGACAGCAGGAGTCAGGATGTGTGTGCAGAGCTCTGCTTCCACCGTTCACTAAACATTGGAAGCAGAAGAGTTAAATATATACGCACAGTGCATGACAAAGAAAGCAACAGAAACATGCGCGCATGAGAAAATATAGTGCGGCGCGAGATGTGCTCGAACTGCCGGACTTTGATCTGAAGCACGAGCACACGCCTTTCAGACAACATATGATCGCGATTCAGTTCTTTCGGATTATGGATTTCAATGGTCAAAGATATGTAAGAATGCACATCCTGGCGAGTATTCAGGTAAACACAGTCGGGGGTGTCTTTAGTGAACATGTACAGTTGAGGTAATTGGACCGGTGTTAAGCCGGATCTAATATTCTATGTGATTGATGTTAATCAAACAACAATGAAAAAAAGAAAACAACCCCATGACTGGCTAAATAATTTTAATATATTCATTAAGAATCAGTGTATAGTTAATTTATTGAGTGAAGACTAAGCTGTTTTTTTTATTTCTTTCTTGACTTGCTATACTAAATAGACCTATAGCTGAAAAATAAAGCACTGTTTTTGTCATATTGTTTGTCATTTGCATTTTTAGCTTATTTTTAAAAACAATTAGAAGAAATGGTCAAAAACCAGGGCAGGAACATGCTGGCCAAGTGAGTTTTTAGTTAAAAAATTAAATAAGACTATGATTAATAAGTTCTGTTGTCATATTATTCAATTACTTTTACTCGGTGGTATTTTGACCGTGGTATCGATTTAGTATCGGTATCGAGGTATTTTAGTCTGGTATCGTATCAACGTCATAATTTTGGTATCGTGACAACACTAATACACACAACTACTCATTGGTACTAGACATACACACACACATGCAAATCAACAGCTGGAGAAGTCTTACAAACATACAAAAACAACTTAAACATCTATCAAGTAAAACTGAGACATTCTTTCAAACCAAAACTAGACATGCGTACATTCAGACATCATTGCTGCACGTTCACTGTAGTCTACTGAAAAGACTTAGTACTTTTGGTGACATCTTGTGTTGATCAAAAGTATTTTCTGGAACACCTCAAAAGTAAGGGTTTTGGATCAGCCAGTCTAATCTGTAGTAGGGAATCATATTTTGCATATATGAAAGTAAAGGACAAAAAAACACCATGTATAAGACTAAAATTATTTTTATTAATAACTAGCCAGATTTGCAATTAAAAAATTGAATAAAGTTTACCTTTTAGCTTGACATTTTGAGACATGCCCTAAAGCAAGTAAAGAGTTGGCAATTTTGAGAAGGCTTCTCAGATTACATGCAACACCTCTTATAGTATCTTAGTGGGTATAAAATCTAGTTGTGTGTTGGTTTTGATTCATTACATGTATAAATGTTTTGATGTCTGTTGCTTTGTGCCATTAAAGTGGGGTTAACTTTTATTTGTCTTTTTTTAATTATTTTTTTTAGACCTGGCACCGAAAGAGGAGACTGAAGTACTGAATGAAATGGAAGATAAATATAAATATATGAATCATAATGATTTCATAAATAGAGAAAATTATTTCAGTTGCTTACAGACTGAAAAGACTTTCTCACGAAAAAAAGCTCAAAAGGCAGGGACAAGAAGTCACTTCATCTGCCAACAGTGTGGAAAGAGTTTAAAAAGAAAAGAAAACCTTAAAGCCCACTTAAGAATTCACTCTGGAGAGAAACCCTACACATGCCCTCAGTGCGGAAAGGGATTCAATCAAAAACAACAATTTAAAGGCCACATAAGAATTCACACTGGAGAGAAGCCATACACCTGCCAAAAATGTGGGAAAAGTTTCAATCAAAAAGGACACCTTCATCAACACATGAGAATTCACACTAGAGAAAAGCCTTGTACATATTCTCAGTGTGGAAAGACTATAATTCAAGACAGGAACTTAGAAGTTCACAAGAGAGTTTACACTGGAAAGAAATCTTTCACCTGCCAACAGTGTGAAAAAGGATTCACTCGAAAAGATAGCCTGAACAGGCACATGGGAATACACACTGGAGTGAAGCCCTACACCTGCCAACAGTGTGGAAAGAGTTTCAGTGGAAAAGGAGTCCTTAAACTCCACTTGAAAATTCACACTGGAGAAAAGCCTTTCACATGTGATCAGTGCGGAAAGAGTTTCAATCACAAAGGACACTTTGAAGACCACATGAGAATTCACACGGGAGAGAAGCCTTTCATCTGCCAACAGTGTGGAAAGAGTTTCTATCAAAAAGGAAACCTTAATAGGCACATGAGAACTCACACTAGAGAGAAGCCTTGTACTTACCCTCAGGGTGGAAAGACTGTCATTCAAGACAGGAACCTAGAAGTTCACAAGAGAGTTCACACTAGAGAGAAATCTTTCACCTGCCAACAGTGTGGAAAAGGATTCACTACAAAAAATAGCGTTAACAGACACATGAGAATTCACACAGGAGAGAAGCCTTACACATGCCCTCAGTGTGGAAAGAGTTTTGGTGGAAAAGGACAGCTTAGACTCCACTTGAGAATTCACACTGGAGAAAAGCCTTTCACATGTGATCAGTGTGGAAAGAGTTTCAATCATAAAGGACACTTTGAAGACCACATGAGAATTCATACGGGAGAGAAGCTTTTCACCTGCCAACAGTGTGGAAAGAATTTCTATCAAAAGGGACAGCTTAAACTCCACTTGAGAGTACACTCTGGAGAGCAACCCTACTTCTGTGTTCAGTGTGGAAAGAGTTTAAATCAAATAGGACACTTTGAAGACCACATGAGAATTCACACTGAGAGAAGCCATTCATCTGCCAACAGTGTGGAAAGTGTTTCAACCAAAAAGGAATCCTTAGCAGGCACATGAGAGTTCACACTGGAGTGTAGCCATTTGAGTGCTGTCGATCCACACATCACTAACGTCTGAATCAGATTCAAAATGATGATCAAAACATAGATGGAGTATATCACATGCATCAACACCCTGAAGCTTGCATGGTCTTATACCTCTTTGTGGGTTCTGCATTTAATCTGTTCTATAAGCACCACCTTCAGTCTGCGCAAGTCAGACACATCTGTGCTGATTTGTTCCTGTGTTGTCACGTTGTTATTTGTTCATTATGATTAGGTGTGTATTGTTTAGCAGTGCTTAATTTGTGAATTCCTAGGGCTGTAGTCAAGTCCACCTTTGTTGAGTCCGAGACCAGGACTAGACGAGACAGAGTCAATACCGAGTCCAAATCAAGTCCATGTCCAAAGAGGTTTGCATCCAAATGAGACAAAAAAGAGACAGAAAAAGAGTCCTCTTCAAGACCACGTACTTGACTATTGATCATTTATGTGATTCGAGAGGTAGCATATCCTCTATTCTGAGATAATCATTTTACATTTTATTCGTAATGATCAAAAAGCATGTGCAGAGTAACATTGTAGGATCAAATTAGGCCATTTTATCTACTTTAGGTATATCAATTTCACTAAAGTCACATAAAGCTGAAGTGCAACTTCACATTTTCAGTCTTTTTATTATAGTGTAACAATCACATGGGCTGCCAATGGAAAACGTCACATTGGATTTTTTTGCTATGATGATGACTTGAGATAAATAAACAAATAATTAAGTGCACATATTAGCTGCCTGGTTGTAGTTAAATTAACTACAGGATTAGAATAGAATATTTGAATATAACTACAAGTATCGTAGCAAAACATTTTTGCAAACAGCAATATTAAAGTTAACAGCAGCAAAGTCACTATATATATTATATATATACATACAGTGGGGAGAACAAGTATTTGATACACTGCCGATTTAGCAGGATTGCCCACTTACAAAGCTTGTAGAAGTCTATAATGTGTATCATATGTACTCTTCAACCGTGTGTGGAATCTAAAACAAAAATCCAGAAAATCACATTGTATGATTTTTAGTAATTAATTTGCATTTTATTGTATGACATAAGTATTTGATACATCAGACAAGTGGAACTTAATATTTGGTACAGAAACCTTTGATTGCAATTACAGAGATCATACGTTTCCTGTAGTTCTTGACCAGGTTTGCACACACTGTAGCAGGGATTTTGGCCTACTCCTCCATACAGACCTTATCCAGATCCTTCAGGTTTTGGGCTGTCGCTGGGCAATCGGACTTTCAGCTCCCTCCAAAATGTTCTATTTTGTTCAGGTCTGGAGACTGGCTAGGCCACTCCTTAGTTGCCCTGGCTGTGTGTTTGGTCGTTGTCATGCTGGAAGACCCAGCCACGACCCATCTTCAGAGCTCTTACTGAGGGAAGAAGGTTGTTGGCCAAGATCTCTACATGGCCATCCTCCCCTCAATACGGTAAAGTCGTCCTGTCCCCATTGCAGAAAAGCATCGCCAAAGAATGATGTTTTCACCTCCATGCTTCACGGTTGGGATGTGTTCTTGCGGTTGTACTCATCCTCTTTCTTCCTCCTAACACAGTGAGTGGAGTTTAGACCAAAAACCCTATTTTTGTCTCATCAGACCACATGACCTTCTCCCATTCCTCCTCGCAAACTTCAGACGGGCTTGGATATGAGCAGGGGGACCTTGCGTGCGTTGCAGGATTTTAATCCATGGCGTAGTGTGTTACTAATGGTTTTCTTTAAGATTGTGGTCCCAGCTCTCTTTAGGTCATTGACCAGGTACTGCCATGTAGTTCTGGACTGATCCCTCACCTTCCTCATGATCATTTGATGCCCCATGAGTTGAGATCTTGCATGGTGCCCCAGACTGATGGAGATTGACCATCATCAAGACCTTCTTCCATTTTCTAATAATTGCGTCAACAGTTGTTGCCTTCTCACCAAGCTGCTTGGCTACAATTTCATTTTCTGGATTTTTGTTTTAGATTCCATCTCTCACAGTTGAAGAGTACCTATGATAAAAATTACAGACTTCTACATGCTTTATAAGTGGGCAAACCTGCAAAATCGGCAGCCTATCAAACACTTGTTCTCCCCACTGTAGGTGAAAAACCACGCCACAAAAATAAAAAAATAAAATGCTTTCTTAAAAAGGCAAAAGAACGCATGCATATTTTCTTAATATGATAATTAAAACCTGTAGTGGAAAAATGTGAATCACTGATAAAGAATTATTAATTATGTAGACAAGTGTTTGAATTCACACAGGAGTAACGTGGGTCTGCCGAGCAGGGCACTTCTGTGGAAACTACTGAAGGATTGTTTTGACAACGAGGGTATAAGAGATTGTGACTTCTGTTAGGTCTTCAGTTACACTTGATGTAGGCACTGATGACTGTGTTGACTAGAATTACAGGCAAAATGTTATTTAATTCCAAATGCAGAAATAATTATTTGTGTGTTTGTGTTCAGGGTCTTATCTGAAGCTTTAGATCTTCATTATTTATTATTATTAGTATTGCAATGTTTTGTGGCTTTCACTATATAAGCATATGTTTGCATATTAGAGTGCGGATCGGGCCACATTTTTCTGTCCAAACCCGGCCCGCTTCCGACAGAACAGTAACTAAACCTGACCCGACCCTGACCGCCATTAAGATATTTATGTCAGAGTCCTACCCAAACCCGAATCTATTTTTCTCATACTAATGACACATGTACGTTTGTTCGGATGGAAAGCCTGCTTTTATTAAGCAACTGTAGGAAGGCATTCTGAAATAATTACAGATGAGCGCATCAGTGCGCAGGCAGGGAAACAAAGCAAGGCAGGAAACAAAATGTTTACACAGGGCCCAATCAAATAGCCAATTGAATTGAAATGAACAAAGGTCTACCAAAAATGGCCCAAACTAACAGAATAAAACATTAATGTAACGCAGTTTATTGAAATGAAAATCTCACTTACCATTTTTCTCAAAAACTGTATGGCTACTAAACTGCAACATGGGATCTATTTACACAATCCATCCATCAAAGTTTAGGCTAATTCAGGTTTTTATGCAGAAAAAGGATTGCATAAACTGTGGATGGCTTCAAGGCTGTCCTCTGCTCGATGGTCCTGCCAACAGCGCTGAAGTTGCGCTGCCAGTCACATGTAGCCTAATATGCAATATGCACGCACATGTTGCACATTGTCACAGCTACATAAACAAATTTCCACACACAGGAAGACGGATGTTAGGGTAATATTTTTTATTTATTTTAATCACAAAAACATACCTTTGCATCAAGTTAAACAGACCCATTGGCTACCTACATAAGCTGTTTTGAATGTTTTTATTTCTAAATATCTGTCCGAACCCGGCCCGTCGGTTACCGACGGGTCCTATTGGGCTCGGGTCGGGTATCCATCCTCTATTGTAAATAGAGAGCCTATTTCTTCCCATGCACTCCCATTTGTGCGTCTCTATTTAAGAGCCAATAGGTTCTTAAACCAAATGGGTAGCATATAAATTCTTTTTGCATACAAAATCAGAGATGATCAAGCCTCCAACATGCTCCTGTTGTGTTGTTTTCACCCTCTGAAAATGCTTAATATGCGAGGCACTAAAAACAAATAAAGATTTCACGTGCCATTTTCACTCCTAACTTCATGAAAAATGCACGGATTGTAGAAAATGGCACATCGTTATTTAGATTCTCTAGATTCTCATGATTAAAAGGAGTAAAAGTCAACTTAATCCTTTACTGTGATCATTAGATTTTCCTCACAGAGTTATGAACAATAAAACTCCCCTTACAAAAATATCCAGCAGGAATCCTGCATGACAGAATGAAAATTCTACAGACACAAACTTAATGGGTGCGATCTAAAATATTAATTCACACACTTATGGATTTTCAACATTTTTTACATACCTTTATGAGGCGAGAAGATGAATCAGATAGAACTAAATGATAAATAAGATGAACAGGGAAGTTTACTTTAAGCAAAATCTCAAATAAACTCCTAATGTAGCCAATTACGCAACCTAGGGACTTTCACCCAAGGATATGCAAACACTCAAAGTCACAGGTTCATTCTACCCAGAGAGTACCAAGACGGTTTCCCCAATTAAAACCAATTTTTATTACATAATATTCTTCACTAAAATAACATTAACTGATGAGTACCTTCCAGACAGTTACCTCTTAGTTACTCACAGATGTTAATATTGAAGCTAGGGGAGACTAGGGACAGTTACAACAGTTTTTGAGGTATTAAAAGTATTTTTGTCATACTGTCCCGACCTTTTGTATGAATGATTACAAACTTACTTAGTTTGGTTTATTGTTTTGTAGACTTCTATGTGACATGGTTAGCATGTGTCAAGGTCAGTGTGTCTAGCTAGCACATTATGTTCTGTCATTGCTGATACGGTCGGGGGCAGCCATATCAAAACAGACCACACAACAGTAAACAGCTGTCACACAACATAAAAGGACAGCTGTGGTAAAAAATGTACCACAAAAATTACAACTGCATTAAATAATGTTATGAGATTTGTATTTTTGTATTTGGGTCAATGACATGACATGTATTTGTGTCCAAATTATTTATTTTTTCTAAAAATATTTTTTATAAATTGTTAGGTCCCGTGACGTAATAGTTGTTGAACAGAGTGATGTGTTTCTCCCCTCCCCCTTGTTCTCTCTCGCTATATCTCTCTTCATGCAGCGCTCCAAACGACCACAGCTGATCGTTAGTGGGTGAGTGGTGGATCTAAAAGAGCAGTGAGACAAGGCTCGAGAGGAGTCCCTTTCCACTATCTCAGACACTGTGTGGCTTTAGATGCGATTGAGCAAATTTGTGTATTGTGAAATTGTGGTGCATTCACAATGACTCTGCCACTTGGACTCGGTGTGAGTCTTGTAACCGTGTAGGAGGCGGGTGCCAATGTATTTGGGGTTTACCCACTCCTAAGTTTTCTCCTGTTTATGTTTTTCAGTTAGGGAGAGAGGTAAGAGTTATTGTCTTTCTTTTTAACTTTCTTTGTTAGGGAATTTATTTCACTTAATACCCTTAAGTAAGAGACTGTTTTGTTTGTTGTTTGGCCTTGCCCTCTCCTAACGATTTGGTTATTTATATCTGCTTTGTTTTCTGTTCCTTATGTTAATCCTGAAATTATGTTTACCCTTTAATAAAACACTGGTTAACTAGATTCCTGTTCTGATCTTTTGTTTGAGTGTTGGTAAAAATCTTAGGGAAACTTTTTACTAAAAACAACAAGTGAAATAAGAGTGAAAAGAGCTGGGATAGTGGACTAGGAGATTCCTCAACGTTTATTTATTCATTTAAGTAATTATAATTATAATTTTTCTTTGTTACTCCTCCTAAACCCCTAGATTTGGGGTGGCCGTAACAAATGAGGGCTCGCCAGGATTTTCCTTGTGTACTAATTTCTTCTCTCTTTTTTTTCTGCACTACGTGACAATTGTGTGTTTGTCATTGCAAAATTTAGGATTCGGACGTTAGTAACACAACTTTGGTGAGTACTATTTTCTGGCAGTTTTCTTCACTGGGTAGAGAGGAGAATATTAGTAAGATGATCTAAAGATGGACTTTGATCTGATTTTGTTTACTCTTGCACCAACTATTTAAGTCTTTAACTGCTGTAGAAAGAGTGATCTTTGCTTATAGCAGATTTCTTTAGAATTAACATTCCTAAGGAGGCTACTAAACAAATCATTAAAGATGAACTGTTTGACAAATTAGTAATAGAAGGCATTTTGCTGAGGCAAAGCAACGATAATGAGGGGGTAGAATGACTTATAGCTGTAGCAGGTAAAGAAGTGGATCGGATGAGTCCACCTAATACTGATGCTATGGTTTTGCAGAACCCTATGTTAGCAGTAAGGTTAAAGTAAGTTAGATCTAGCGATAAAGAAGCAGGAGTGTGAAGCTCAAGTGATTAAATTGAGAACTGTTGAAGCAGAAGCCGATAGGGATATTAAGTTGAGAGAACTCGCTTTAGAAGCTCAGCACGTGCAAAACCCAATCAATATCCTCTCCTGTGTTGACGGTGGCTAGTCCTTTGGTTGTACAGTCTAGCAACGTATCTGCTGATGTTCATTTTGATCTCAGCAGATATATTAAACTGGTACCACCGTTCAGAGAAGCAGAAGTCAATTCCTACTTCACTGCGTTTGAGCGGATTGCAGGAAAGTTAGGGTGGCCGAGAGATATTTGGGCTCTTTTACTGCAGTGTAGTCTCACAGGAAAGGCACAGGTAGTTTGTCAATTGAGTCTTCTCTTGACTATGACACAATTAAAACCGCTGTTTTATGTGTTTGTGAGCTCGTCCCTGAAGCATACGACAGAAATTTCGGCATCATGAGAAAACAGCCAGACAATCTTATGTCGAGCTTGAGAGGGAGAAGAAGGTTCTATTTGATAAGTGGTGTCTATCTAATAAGATAACGACCCTGGAGCAGTTACAGGAGTTAATCTTGTTAGAAGACTTTAAGGATTGCGTGCCGGTCAAATTTTGTTGGTAGATACAGGATCTGCTCAATCCTTTATCCTTGAACATAGGTTACCGTTTTCTGCTCAAACCTACACTGGTTTTGATGTATTGGTCCGAGGTATTGAGATGCATTGTGTTAATGTTCCTTTTCATAGGGTTCATTTGAAGTCGAATCTTGTCAGTGGAGTTGTTAAGCTGGGGGTTCGCAAACAGTTACCTGTGGAAGGCATAGACTTAATAATAGGAAATGATTTAGCAGGTGGTGAGGTTTTTCCTACTCCAATTGTGATCTCTTCATGCAGCGCTCCAAACGACCTGCAGCTGATCGTAATTAGAGTGGTGGATCTAAAAGAGCAGTTAATCCTGTTGTTAATCCTGAAATCTTGTTAACCCTTTAATAAAACACTGGTTAAGTAAATTCCTGTTCTGATCTTTTGTTTGAGTGTTGGTAAAAATCTTAGGGAACCTTTTTACTAAAAACAACAAGTGAATTAAGAGTGAAAAGAGCTGAAATAGTGGACTAGGAGATTCCTCAACGTTTATTTATTCATTTAAGTAATTTTCAGTTTTCTTTTGTTACTCCCTCCCTAAACCCCTAGATTTGGGGTGGCGTAACATAATACATGTCATACAGTATATAAAATTGATCTACAATATCTCCTTTATAAGAAACCCTTTTCATTTTATTGAAATTCAATTTATATTTTTGAGTTTTGGTGTTTGAAAGCGTTGGACTTGGCATCAATTTCCTCAAGTCCGTGTGTTCGTTGAATGAGGCGAGCAGAAACAAAATATATAGTTTAACTGTTTTAATGAATAAGTCAGTCAGAACAAGAAAGCATACAGAGCTCTGGGTCACAGCTGTCCCTGATTTACACAATCCTATGCGAGGCTTGTCCAGGCAGTCTGACAAACTCACCTATTCCTGACCCAATATTTATACACAAATACACAAGTTGTCTTTCTTTGGGAGTCAGATGATTTTCTGGTCAGCTGTGCTTCGTTTGCAACATCACCCCTCCAATTCCTGGACACAAGACTGCTTCTTTGTTAACACACACAAAGGTACTCTAAGAGCATAGCAAAAATGCATCGCAAAACACTCTCATATGAATCTGTTATACATACCAACACCCTCTGGCTGTTGCTCTGGTTACACACTTCAACAGAAATGACATAATTTTCTTACCCTTATATTCTCAATGCATGAATCATTTCAAGCTTTCAATTCCCATTATCTTCAATTAACTATGTTAATGATTAATTTCTACGATGCACAAACAAATATTTGATTCTTATCTGCCCATTTGTTGGTCTGTTTCCTAGATAGACTTCAGATAGTAAGTTTTAATGTGTGCAGGCCACATGTGTGTAGCACAACTTTCTGCGCATGAAGACACTGGAAAGGGGGAGAAGATGCGCACAGAGCTGAACACCCCATTGAGCCATCTTCAGCTCCTGAGGGCCTGCGAGATGCACCAAGGATGGGCTCCAACAATGCCACCTGTAGAGCTATCCAACTCCGAGAGACGTACTGTGCCTTCTTTAACCAGGAGGGTGCAGTGCCATGGCTGTCAGGAAGAGATACACAGGATCCACTTGCAAGTAAAAGGTATTTATTCAATACTCAGAACACACAAAGGAAGATATCTTGAAGATCGAAGTCACAGCGGAGGATCAGAATCTCCAGGCAGGCAGATGAACAGGCAGGCGGTGTGCAGGTCAGGGATGCAATGGGCAGAACCACGGTGAAGGAATCCAGGAACTGGCAAGCAGATCTCCCAGGAGAAAAAAAGACACACAAACACACACTCAACGAGAGCTACAACAAACTGACAATAGGTGAGCGTGAATGAGGTGAATAAATAGGAGAGGTAATAATGTGCAGCTGGAAGTGATAATGAGAGTGGCAATCAGAAACCACGCCTCCAACACAACCACACAAACAGAGAGAATGAATCAATGAACCCATCATACGTGACAATGGCAGCCGAATACATAGAGTACGCCATAGGCTCAATTCAGAGCCACAAAACCCAAAAGCTCTTCTAAGAGCAACCTATATTTTTCTTAAAAGTGCACAACCCAAGAGTCACAAAAATATTTTTTTTACATTAAATTAACATGTTTGTTTATTTCATTTTCAACTAATAAATTCATGATTTGAACAGATTTTCACTATAGAGAAAATACAAAGGCCTTCACATTCCAGATAACCGCAAGTAGCCTCTAGTGCTGACATGAGTGGAACATCATAAGGCAAGTAAAAATGGCATTCATAGGTAAGCGTTAAGTGATTGTGTCGTGTCGACTAAATAATATCACAAATGTAAAATACTTACTGTTATATAAATACTATTGTTATTTTATATGATCAAGTAAAAACAATACAGCTATACAATCATTTTAATATGTATATATTATAATATGTATGTGTGTATGCAGTTGTGAGTGTAAAAACTAAAATGTAGATCAGTATGTGTAGAAAAAAAGAGACAATATTTTAAAAATAAAACAAAATTCACTGGAGACCCTCGGCAGCCTCCTCTTCAGCCTGAAAACCCAGTTGATGGATATCAAAACGCAGCCTTGACCACCTTAGTACAGAAAGCCTTTGAATCGATTGCAAGAGGCTCTGAAAGAAAATCTCATCTTCGTCTGCTGCTGGTGTTGAAGGTGGCGGCGGTGGACGTGGCATTGTGTTCATCTGCATCAGGGGGTCAAGTTCGTCTGGGGATGTTGCTGGAAGTCTCACGGTCAGTGAGGAATGGTGTGAGAAATCCCAACACCGCCATTGAGTTGGGTCCCAGACGACCCTGCCCCACTCTTTGTCATTTCCCTTTCCTTTCAGTTTTCGTTTATAAATCTGTCCCTCAATGACTTCCATCAGGTCCTACATGTATCCTCTGACATGCAAAAAATGAAATAAAGTAAACAATTCATTCAAATACAACATGTGTTGCTCAAGTGTTTAAACTTGTGTATTTATTAAATATTAAATAATAACTGAATTAAACATGCCTAATAAAACAGATTGTGGAATAGATTTCTATTTTCTGCAAGTATGCAGGTTCATAAAAATATGTTTTTAAGTGTTTACCATCTACCAGCCAACTGACAGATAAATGTTAAAATTCACCTTCCACTCAAATGTAATGCATTATTGTGTGTCTAAAAACTGATCACTTTAATATTCCTCCTTTGGCTGGGGGATAGCTCCATTTAATTTACAGTTTTTGTCTCTAAAATGGTAGGATTAAAAACTAAGTATATTTTTCTGAATCCAGTATCTCATGTACCAGTACAGTGGTTCCCTAACTGTGGGCCACGGCCCACTAGGGGGCTGCAGTGATCCTCCTTGTGGCCCGAGAGATAACTTAAAATAAAATTAATTTGAATATATTAATCTAATTCATTTTTATTGATACGTTAAATAATAAAATTAAATAAATAAAAGAATATATAAATTACAACAAGGAACCACCTCCTTTCATATTCTGTTTAGGATTCGGAGCAGCCGAGGCGATTCTTATTGCGCTGTGTGAGGGGCTCAAACACACCGCTTCATGAACACAGGATACGCAAAATACACATTTAATATGGATAAAGCAAACCAGTGTCGCTAAAAGTTTTTGTTGGATGACGGACGGTTGTAATGAAGGTAAAGACGATTGCAGTGACATACATTAGGCACGCATGTGTCCGTTATTATTGATGCGTAAACAAACCTTGTGTGCGCTCTCGGCTCACTGAATAAAGTTTTGTTTTGATGACGATTGTAATGAAGGTTAAGACGATTACAGTGGGATGCAGGAGTCATTGGTACACGCAAGTATGTTATTATTGATGCCCAAACAAACCGTGTGCGCTCTCGGCTCAGTGATCATTATAACATTGTATTTCTGCATGAACGCAGTTCAGTATATTCACATACTTGTCAAAATGAATGTACTGAGTGTTTTATAATGGATACTCGCCGAAGACGTGGGTTTGAAGAAGTTTGTGACTTTCAGTGGTGTTGTACATATGGGCATCAGCTCAATAGACATGATTTCTTGTTCTTACAGAGGAACTGTTCATTGATAACATCGTATGACTTCCGATGGCTAAAGTCGCACACCAGACGCGAAGCTCAGCATATCTCACACCGGACGTGCAAGCTTAATTTTTAATCGATTTTTGACTGAAGAGCTGCACAATGGGTGTATCTTGTAGCACAGTGTGAAATCAGTATGTACATTTATGATTTGAGGGAAATATAAAATAAATGTTATATAAAACCATGAAATGGTGCGGCAGGATTTTGAACAACTTCCTGAGTCGCCGCGGACAGGCGCCGAATGCTGCCGCTGGTGTGCGTACACTCATTGAAAACAATGTGTTCGAATTTTAAAGACGTGGGGTGGCGTGGCGCTGAGCTTTGTGTCCGGTGTGCGACCCTCTTATGTTTCGATACATTCAGAATTATTTTATTTTTCATTTGTATTTTAGTGTTTATTAATTATGAATGGATCTGTATAGTAGCTAGTTATATACGCACATTTGGCATCTCCCTGTGGTCTTGTTTGGTACGGCAGGTTGACTTGTGCTTCGAGTAAAAAAGGTTGGGAACCACTGTACCAGTAGATCAAAGGCTAGTCCCATTTCTTTTTATATAGAGCAGTGTATGCATAGCAAGCAAGTGAAGTTTGGCATCAACTTATGAGCTGCATGCATTACCTGCTGAAACCATGTCTGGAGCATTCACCTGGAAGCCTGAAGATGGCGCTCCAGAATGGATCCATGGCCTGTGTGTCGTGCCTGACATGTCGACAGGTCTGAGTGGTCACAACCTTGCCTGTGACTTTTTTCCCCATCTCCTATCTGCTAAAGATGAATCTAACAATGTAGTGAACCACATTAAAAAATAATCAACTGTTACAATAATAGATCAATTAAAGGGTTACTTCAGCGATTTAGCATTAAGCTTTATATCAGTAGAAATCCAGTAGTATATTCGAATGATCGTGTTTTCCCCCCTCATATCCCCTGAGACAGAGATTTATGTATTTTATTTCTGGAAAAAAATTGCTTCATCTGAGGATATTTTGACCAGAGGCTAGAGACTACAGCCAGTAGAAGGAGCCAGTTCCGCATTTTTTTAACCCGCCTATCGGGTGGGATCTCACTGGGAATTAAATGTGTAAATTAAATTAAAATATATAAATTAAATGTCCTGGACCAGTCTGAACCAAATTGCTCCTTGGTCACTTTTATGGCTTGGCCCGATGCGAAACAGACAACACCTTGAAGACCCTGTGAGAACTTCAACCAGATTCCAATCGTTCCAGGGCCTGTATTTATCAAATATCTGAGAATTACTCACAAGAACACTTTTAAGTATTGACTTAAAATAAAAAATAGATATTATTTAAGAATATTCTCAGATAGATTCACATTGAATGGTGAAATTCCTAAGAAGAGTTTACATTCAACACACATTTGACAATAAAGAATTTTCAATTATATATGAATACGTTATGACATACACATTGAAAATTAATCAGCCACCCTGGATTCCAAAAGAAAACTGAACAGGCTGGAGGAAGAAGCGATACTGCTTGCTGAATTAGTCGAACAGCAAAAAAGATTATATAAAAGGCAAGTTCAGCCCAACATTATCCAGCGCTGACAAAGATGATGCCTGCTCTGTACAAACGATACCGTTTGATGAACTGCTCGTCGTCAAACATTTCAAAAACATTCTTCCTCTTCTGAAAGATTTGTGCACGTCTCTGTCTCCTCAGTGCCATCACTCAAAGTGTTCAAGCGTCCAACTTTGCACAAATTATTCGTGTCTGGTGTGAACGCTACATAAGTTACTTGCATTTGCCGTAGCGGTTGAAAAGCATCCGGATATACAGTCACAAGAAAAGTCTTGATAGTTCGGTCTGATGGCTCTGAAGTTGCAATCGCTTCCTTCTATGTTGAATGAAGAAAGGATGGTGAACTCTGTGTTAGTTGACTCTGTTATGGTTGAAGAAGGTTACACACAGCTTGATGTGTGTGAGGCTGTGCATTTTGACATAAACAAAATGTACTGGGTCAATGAATTAGTCATTGATAGATTGTAAATGAATTAGTGGAGCGAATTTCATTTCTATGGAGCTGCATATCAGTTTGCTGTAGACAATACTGTTCTCTCATTGAGAACAATCACTCTCCCGAGTGTTTTTGAAGTGTATGAGTGGAGAAAAAAGGGTAATAATTGGGAAACCAGACATCATGGTCTGCCTGGGTGAGGGGTTGTGAAGATTGTGTTTGATCGGTTTGAACTTTCACTTACAGCATTCAGATCAGAAACCCGTTTACACTTGTCATTTCAATGTGTATATGGACAACATCCGGATACGTTGCATACTTAATGTCAAGAGTAAATGCAGACATGGAGGAACATGGAGAGGAGATCATTTTGAACACATAATTATGCACACATGAAGTTGTCTGTAAGGAATTGTGTAGCATGATGTTGTTTTTCTACTAATGCATATTACACAAGTCATAAGTTCTCTGTAAGACATCTATTTTGAGCATGAACAAGTTTCTGTTTTACACTGATGCATATGTTCAATTGTATAATGCCTTTTCTCCAGTGTGAATATTCATGTCTCTCCTAAGGCTTAGTTCTTGTGTGAAGCCATTCCTGCAGTGTGAATTCTCATGTGTCTGTTGAGGTTTTTATTTTGAGTGAAACTCTTTCCACACTGTTGGCAGGTGAAAAGGCCTTCTCCTGTGTGAATACTCATGTGGCCTTTAAGGCTTTCTTTTCAGTGAAACTCTTTCCACATTGTTGGCAGGCGAAAATGCTTTCTCCTGTGTGAATTCTCATGTGCCTTTTAAGGCTTTCTTTTGCACTGAAACTCTTTCCACACTGTTGGCAGGCGAAAGAGCTCTCCAGTGTGAATTCTCATGTGGACCATAAGGCTTCCTTGTTGATTGAAACTCTTTCCACACTGTTGGCAGGTGTAAGGCTTCTCTCCAGTGTGAATTCTCATGTGGACGTTAAGGTTTCCTTTACGTCTGAAACTCTTTCCACACTTTTGGCAGATGTAAGGCTTCTCTCTAGTGTGAATTCTCATGTGGGCTATAAGGCTTTCTTTTTCAAAGAAACTAGTTTCACTCTGTTGGCAGGTGAAATGCTTCTCTTCAGTGTGAATTATTATGTGCCTTTTAAGGTTTACTTTTAGATTGAAACTCTTTCCACACTGTTGGCAGGTGTAAGGTTTCTCTCCAGTGTGAATTCTCATGTGGACATTAAGGTTTCCTTTACATCTGAAACACTTCCCACACTGTTGGCAGCTGAAAGAGCTCTCCCCAGTATGAATTATCATGTGGGCTATACGGCTTTCTTTTCAGTGAAACTAGCTTCACACTGTTGGCAGATGTAAGGCTTCTTTCCAGTATGAATTCTCATGTGCCTGTTAAGGTTTAGTTTTCGACTGAAACTCTTTCCACACTGTTGGCAGATGAATGGGCTCTCTCCAGTGTGAATCTCATGTGACATTAAGGTTTCCTTTATGTCTGAAACTCTTTCCACACTGTTGGCAGATGTAAGGCTTCTCTCCCGTGTGAACTCTCATGTGGACTTTAAGGTTTCCTTTATTTCTGAAACTCTTTCCACACTTTTGGCAGGTGAAATTACTTTTAGTTCCTGTCTTTTGAGCTCTTTTTTGAGAGGAAGTCTTTTTAGCCTGTGTCGATCTTTCTCCAGTCATGAAATCATGATGTTTATCATAATAGTCTTTCTCTTCTTCCCTTTCATTAAGTTCATGACTGGCTTCTTTCAGTTCTATGAGATCTAGGGCAAAAACAGACATAAAAAATTAGGACATTTATAGCATCAATACCATGGTATAAGGTTGTATGAAATATATCCTATAGGGATCAGGGGTGGGCAGCTTTGGTCCTGGAAGACCAAAAGGTTTTAATGAAAGATGCCTGCATTTAATTTTCAAGCAGTTCTGAAGCCTTGAAGTTAAATTTAGGGGTTGAGTTGAATTTTCCAGGCATGTTTGATCAAGGATAGAGCTTAAGTCTGCAGAATAGTGGAACTCCAGGACTTGCCTGTCCTGTCTACAGATTTTGTACTCAATATACCCAGTGGTTTTCAAACACCACTGCACATTTTGTATGTCTCCCTTATTTATCACATCAGGTTAAAATCATCAGCTTGTTAGAAGAGAACTGACATTGATGGAGGAATTTGCAGCTTTAATTGCTAACTACAATTCCTGTTCCTCAACAAGGTGAGAACCAGCCCTATTATAGACCTAAATATACTTGAATTTATTCAATTAATTGAAAAGTGTTATAATATAATATGTTTGTTGTCGTAATAAAAGTAGCGCACACAAAAGTAGTAGATATTTTGTGCACCGGCATGGTTACTACATGCATACTGTGTAGAAATCATTTTCTAACATTTATGTCAATGCTTTCCCCGCTATTAACAGAATTTTCTGGCAGTCTATGTTTTCACTGGTATATGGTGCAGGTTGCCCGTGGGGTCTTAAAAGCATTGAAAAAGTCTTAAATTTGATTATCTAAAATTAAGGCCTTAATAGCCTTGAATTTGGTATACAAAGACTTGGATTTCGTTACAAAGGTCTTATTTTAACTTTTCCTAGGATTAAGTTCATACCGTAACAAAATGAACTGTTACTAGTGTAGGCTAATTAAAAATGAATGCAGCGTAATACTGAGAGGCCTATTGCTGTTTGTGCAGGAAATCTTTTAAGCTAGCGACAATGGGTGTTACGGCCCTGGACTCCCATATGAAGGGTGTCAAACACACCGCGTGTAGCACTGCTCGCCAGCGCCAATCACCTATTGGCCTGTTCTGTGCACCGCGGATCTCTTCGGTTACTGAAACAGCTCTGACTATCAATAATGAAGACATTTCTACAATAAAAATGCCACCACAGCCAAGGAACATTCTATCGTACTGTGGCTCGACACACTTTATAACGAAAGAACTGACTGACCATGTCAATATGTCCAATGGGTTTGTGATCATGTTTGACGAGAGTCTCAATAAGAAGACGAAAAGTGAGCAGTTGGACCTTCATATTCGCTACTGGGTGGACGACCACGTCCAGTCACGATACTTCGGCCCTCAGTACATGGGTCATGCAACGGTGGTGGACTTGCTCAAACAATAAAACGTAAGTTTTTATTCTGAATTTTTAAAATGTTGAGTTTTTTTATTTATAAATAATATATGATATAGTAAAGTAACATAACACGACCAAGTGAGCTGTTCTATAAAATCACGATTGCAAATGTTACATTGAATGTATAGTTTAATAAACAAGTAGCCTAGCTAATATGTAGTCACTTACAATTAAGACGCAATATCGTTTTGTATTATTTCAACGATGAAAATAGTTACAAAAGAAAAGCAACACTAAAGTGCTGTGTTTTGTTATTGAATGATTCAGCATTTTGAACAAATCGTTTAATGAACGAATCAATGATTCATTTATTAAGATGGTCACTTGCTGCCACCTATTGGTTTATTGTTTAAAGGCATCCTTGTTTTTTTATATTATTTGTTTAAACATCAATCTCATAAAATTATTTATTACAGTTGCAATTTTGCAGTGTAAATGACTTAATTTGATTGATAACGGCGGCCTAATTATTAAAACTGAATTTGATCAAATGTAAGCATTTGACAGGAAAGAGAGTGCATATAAATAGTACGTTTAAAAAACTGTCCTTATAAAAGTAAATAACGCCCTGGTTTAAAAATCACAATTGTGCAGATTTAAGTACGTAAAGTCTGATGAGAATATTGCTTCAAAATAAATTTCATTTATTTATGACAGACATTATTTAAAAAGTAGAAACATATGTCATTAAAAATGTATTGTAACATTATTATAAAAACTTCCTTATGTGTGAATTAAATGGAAGTAGCTTACAAATAATACATTTTTAACCTTTAATATTAGAATGATGTACCATCTGGGGTTCCTTATGGTTTACTTTACAGTGAGAGATTTTTTTCTTGTTATGTACTGTACTTGATAGGCCCCAACTTAATATGATATCAAATTGTTTTAATTATTGGTTTTATTGTTTATTTTTTTACTTGAAGGAAATGTTTTGAAGCAAAATGTTTTCTTGTCAGAATGCTATATGTCTTTGTTTAAAATTTGCTTTTCATGTCTTTTAGGAGTGTTTATGTGACCTTGAGGAAGATGGTCTCTGTGTCTATGGATGGACCCAATGTTAATTGGCATTTTTTTTAGATGCTGCAGCAGGAGGATGCAGAGCATTTTGAGGGTGCTCAGCTGGCAGTGGTGGGGAGTTGTGGTCTCTATACTCTCCATAATGCTGTCAAATGTGGATTCACCGACTGGCATATGGAGAAGTTCCTAAGAGCTCTGCATCACAATGTGCCAGCAAGAAGGGAGGATTTCTGTAATCTCACAAAGTCCAAAATCTTCGCTTTGCCTTTTTGTGGTCATCGCTGGGTCGAGAACCTCCCTGTGGCGGAGAGGGCCATTGTCATCTAGCCAGACATGATGAAGTATGTTGAGGCTGTTAGCACCAAAAATCTTCCTAACCCTGGGACGTCCTCCTATGATACCATTGCGGCAACCAAAGACCCTCTCATTCTGGCAAAGCTTCACTTTTTCATGGCAGTGTGTCAAAGTGTAACACCTTTCCTCACCAGATACCAGACTGATGAGCCTGTGTTGCCTTTCATTGGTAATGACTTGGCTGAACTGCTGAAGGTGAGGTGAATCTTCTCATTTTATTGTCATAGCGTAACTGTGAACGAGAGATTTTAAAATCACTAAGACTACAGCTAAGACTGAATTAATTGAAAATGCTAATATTTTGAATAGTCAGATAAATTAGGCTCATTTAATAATAATGAAGAAAAGAAACATTGTAAAGTCAGAGTGCTTATTTTGTATTGTAAAATATTTTGCATTCTCAAATATGTACATTTTGTCTTTTCATAGGCAGTGCTTCACACTTTTTCCAGCACTTTAAAACTCTAAATATTATACATTTTTAATGTTTTAATGTGTTGACCAAAACATTATTTGTTAACCACTCCAGTGGTTACCTCTCAAATGGTAGGTCCTTCAGGGTTAATGTGGAGGGTGAGGTGTCTAAGTCACTGCATCTAGATACTGGGGTGCCTCAGGGCTCAGTGGTTGGACCACTTCTCTTCTCCATCTACATGCCATCATTAGGATCTCTCATTTAGAGACTGCTCATCACTGCTATGCTGATGACACACAACTCTACTTATCATCCTAACCAGATGATCCAACGGTAGCTGCTTGCATCTCAGTCTGCCTGACATACATTTCTTGCTGAATCAAGGACCACCACCTGTAATTCAATCTTGAAAAGGCATAACTGTTTGTGGTCTCAACCAACCCAGCACTTCACTCACAACTTCTCTATTCGGCTAGGGTCATTAAGCATAGCTCAATCCTGGATAGCCACGAACCTTGGAGTTGTGATTGATCATTGAACTTCACAGACCACATTGCTAGAACTGCCTGGTCCTGCAGACTTGACTTATACAACATTAGAAAGATCAGGGCTTTTCTGTCTGGACTATTGTAATGCTTTCTTGGCAGGCCTTCCAGCATGATTTTACAAACTTCTGCAACTGATCCAGAATGCTGCAGCAAGAGTGTTCTTTAATTAGCCAAAGAGAGCGCACGTCACACCTCTCCTCATAAAAATGTGCTGGTTGCCAATTGCTGCTGGCATCAAATTCAAGGCACTGATGTTTGCCTACAGAACAAACACTGGCTCTGCACCCCATACCTAAACCCATTACTTAAGACCTACATGCCCTTTAGAAGCTTGCAGTGAACAGCGTCTTATGGTGCCATCGCACAAAACCACTTTTACTGACCTTTACTGTTCCCTGCTGGTTGAATGACCTTCTCAATCCGCTGAGTCTTTAGCCATTTTCAAGAAACTTTTGAATACTTTTTCGGTAACACTTGACCCATTAATACTAGCAGTTACTATTCCATATTTATAAAAAATAAAAAAAAATAAAAAATTTGCTATATGTACTTTACTAGACTAACTGGGACAGAACACGATACATGCATATTGCTGCTCTGTTGTTGGTTTGATTGCTTCTATTGCTCACCTCATTTGTAAGTCATTTTGGATAAAAGTACCCACCAAATGATTAAATGTAAATTTAAGATGTTGCAAAAAACAAGTGATTTTTGCTTATCTTATTTTGATATCTCATTATGTTTGATCTCTTACCTAGATGTTAGTTTAATTTGTTCCTCATTGTTAACACATGGTTGCTTATCTTTTCTTCCTAACTGTGACTGTTTGGCTATGCAATTATCAGACACCGATATTACCTGTCACTCTCACGATCATCCTTCCACTGTCTAGCTTCCAGCCACATTTTGGGCTTCAAATTTAGGATGCCATTTACTGCCACTATAATGCTTGAATTAGCCAGGGCATTTTTTGAAGGGGTCATGAATTGAGAACTCAACTCTGCGTTGAGCTTTTGATACATACATGGTCATGGTAATATAAGAATACCCTGTAAGTTTTGGAGCTGAAAACTTCCTTGTTAGTCAAAGAAAAGCTTTTATTGACAGCTGGCTCAGCAAACGATCTGTGAATGTGCTTCCCTTTGACATCCAAGAGCAATGAAATGCCATGGCAACTGAAGAAGCCTGATTCTGTAGGCCCACCCACTGATTTGTGCATGACGTAATATATAAATAACATTGAACTTTATTTTTAATGATGATCCAGCTCACATGGGTAAGACATTGAATGTTTGCTCACTTAATTTCACTGTGGATTCGTTTGTTAACATGAGACTGGATTTGCAGACAGAAAGAGACCAAAATGTTAAGATTCTGTGCCTTTTGGAGCTGACAGGAATGATGCAACACACTTGTGTGAGTAAAACATTTTTTTTATATGTGATAGTATTGCATTTTTACAGACTGTATACACAGATTTATATAGATATCTACTGATTATGTGTACGTGTGTAACTAAACACAACGTCAGAGGCTGGAGTATCCTTTGTATTTGAGGTATTGTTGGTTCATTGTACTGCAATTCGGGATCAGACTAGAACGTGTATGGGCCAGGGCTGCAAAGCCCAACGTCCAAAATATATCACCGGCCTGCAGGATGGCTATCTTAAATAGTGAAATAACATTCCTTTCTTAATGTGCTCTGTTCACTCTTGACTTGTTATTTGAAGGAAAAATACAATCCTTGAAGTTTTGATCATGCTGCTTTGTCTGCTGTGAAGTTTTGCTGATGCTTATGTGTGTGTTAGTGATATGGTTTGCTATTATATCCACTGATCATACAGGCTAAGTAATAAAAAATAACATTCCAATTAAATGCGGGTGGATGAGAATTTGTGTTTGTTTGATAAAGACATTTTGCCAGCCCTGTGGGCGAATCATTCCAGTTGCAGTTTTTCCACACATCTTCAAAACAGTTCCCCACGTGTACTGGACGGGGAGCCTAAGCTCAATATAATGCAAAACTGTTATCCAGTCAAAGCATTGGCCATTTACTTCCAGGTCCTCAATGTGGCATGCCCATAAAAATCACGCGTTCAAGAGCTAGGCTCAAAACCAGGGTAGAAAATAGCCTATTACTTATTTATGATGATGTTTTTTATTGCAAAAATAACAAACGTCATAAGTTGACCACAGACAACAGTATACAAATTTTTTTAAAGCCAGTTCATGATCCCTTTTATAAATATGATTGTATTCGTCTGAAAGAAGAATCTCATTCGCCTAGGATGGCTTGAGGGTGATTTTTGGGTGAACTATACCGTCAATGCATGGTGAAGAGGATAGTCTGAGTGGCCAAAGACTCTCCAAAGAGAGCCAATCAGCAAGTAGCAGTGCTTCGCCTTCTGAGAATATAGTTTGTTCCCAGTATGTATACTGTTAGAAGATGGCTGTGTCTCATGTGACCTTGTCATTTGCACACGCTGTGACTATACACATCACAACATGCAAATAGGAAAATGTTGCCGTTTTTTTGTTACTTATTGAGCAATAGGCTAGATGGAGTCGTTTATTTCCAATCTTTGTGCTAAGCTAGGCTAGCAGTGGGAGCTTCAGACAGAGTTATTGCACACAGAGATGAGAATGGTATGGGGGATACGGTGAATAAGATTAAGTCCTAAAAGTTGGTGTGTTCCTTTAAACTCTTAAGTGTTCCTTAACTCTTAAGTGAACCTCAAGGTTTGCTTGGTTTCTGCAAGTTTTCCAGTGATGCCACACAGCTTCTCTCTGTTATTACATGAACTATAAGTTTTTTTGTGTGGAACTCATTCTACACTAATGACTGATATAAAACTATTACATATAAAACTGTTCTCTCATAAGTGAATGCTCATGTGATGCTTAAAGGTTACTTTATATCTGAAACTCTTTCCACAGATGGATCACATATTAAAGGCTTCTCTCCAGAGTGAATTCTCATGTGCATTTTAAGGCTTCCTTTTTGGTTAAAACTTTTTCCACACTGTTGGCAGGTGTATGGCTTCTCTCCAGTGTGAACTCTCATGTGCATTTCAAGGCTTCCTTTTCGGTTGAAACCTTTTCCACATTGTTGGCAGGTGTATGGCTTCTCTCCAGTGTGAATCCTTATGTGGTCTTGAAAGTGTTCCTTTGTTTAAAACTCTTTCCACACCGAGGGTAGGTGTATGGTTTCTTTTAGAGTGAATTCTCATGTGGACTTTAAGGATTACATGTTGTTCAAAACTTTTTCCACACTGTCGACAGGTGTAAAGCTTCTCTCTGGTGTGGTTCCTTATGTGCCTGTTAAAGTTTCCTTTTCGGTTGAAACTTTTACCACACTGTTGGCAGGTGAAAGGCTTCTCTCCAGTGTGAACTCTCATGTGATATTCAAGACTTCCCTTTCGGTTGAAACATTTTCCACACTGTTTACAGGTGAAAGGCTTCTCTCCAGTGTGAACTCTTGTGTGATATTCAAAACATTCCTTTTGATTAAAACCTTTTCCACACTGTTGGCAGGTGTAAGGCTTTTCTACAGTGTGAATTCTCATGTGCCTTTCGAAATTTCCTTTTGTATTAAAGCTCTTTCCACACTGTTGGCATGTGTAAGGCTTCTCTCCAGTGTGAACTCTCATGTGATATTCAAAACATCGCTTTTGGTTGAAAACCTTTCCACACTGTTGGCAGGTGTAAGGCTTTTCTACAGTGTGAACTCTCATGTGCCTCTTGAAGTTTCCTTTTGTATTAAAATTCTTTCCACACTGTTGGCATGTGTATGGCTTCTCTCCTGTGTGATCTACCATGTGAGCCTCAAGGTTTTCATGTTGACCGAAACTCTTTCCACACTGAGCGCACATGTAGGGTTTCTCTCCAGTGTGAACTCTCATGTGGACTTTAAGGTTTCCATTTATATTGAAACTCTTTCCACACTTTTTGCACATTAAATTACTTCTAATTTCTGTCTTTTGAGCTTGTGAGGGTGTCTTTTCGGTCTGTGAGCAACTAAATGATTTTTCTTCAGTTTTGAAATCATGGTGCTTTCCATACAGATCTTTCTCTTTCATATAATTCAGATCTTGACTCTTCTCTTTCAGCGTCATCAGGTCTAAGGCAAAAAGGACGAATAAAAGTTAACCCCAGTTTAATGGCACAAAGCAACAGAACCAACATGCAACTAGATCCTCTACCCACTTAGCTGAAAAGCTGTTAAATGTGACAGCCATACGTAAGACAAAAGCCACAAGCTTACATCCATCTGGGCCTTTAAAAATCAATGCAACATGCTATGTTGATGGTCACCAAAAAAAGAGTCCTTTTTAAGTTGAGCTTGAAACTGATTACAGGTCCTTCTAAAAAAATTAGCATATTGTGATAAAAGTTCATTATTTTCCATAATGTAATGATAAAATTTAAATGTTATATATTTTAGATTCGTTGCACACCAACTGAAATATTTCAGATCTTTTATTGTTTTAATACTGATGATTTTGGCATACAGCTCATGAAAACCAAAAATTAGCATATTTCATCCGACCAATTTAAAAAAAAGTGTTTTTAATATAAAAAAGCCAACCTTCAAATAATTATGTTCAGTTTTGCACTCAATACTTGGTCGGGAATCCTTTTGCAGAAATGACTGCTTCAATGCGGCGTGGCATGGAGGCAATCAGCCTGTGGCACTGCTGAGGTGTTATGGAGGCCCAGGATGCTTCGATAGCAGCCTTAAGCTCATCCTGAGTGTTGGGTCTTGCGTCTCTCAACTTTCTCTTCACAATATCCCACAGATTCTCTATGGGGTTCAGGTCAGGAGAGTAGGCAGGCCAATTGAGAACAGTAATACCATGGTCAGTAAACCATTTACCAGTGGTTTTGGCACTGTGAGCAGTTGCCAGGTCGTGCTGAAAAAGGAAATCTTCATCTCCATAAAGCTTTTCAGCAGATGGAAGCATGAACTGCTCCAAAATCTCCTGATAGCTAGCTGCATTGACCCTGCCCTTGATAAAACACAGTGGACCAACACCAGCAGCTGACATGGCACCCCAGACCATCACTGACTGTGGGTACTTGACACTGGACTTCAGGCATTTTGGCATTTCCTTCTCCCCAGTCTTCCTCCAGACTCTGGCACCTTGATTTCCGAATGATATGCAGAATTTGAGTGACAGTCCAGTATTCATTCAGAAATTTCTTTCTGTGTCGTACCCTCTCGCTTGAGGGTGTCAATGATGGCCTTCTGGACAGCAGTCAGGTCGGCAGTCTTACCCATGATTGCGGTTTTGAGTAATGAACCAGGCTGGGAGTTTTTAAAAGCCTCAGGAATCTTTTGCAGGTGTTTAGAGTTAATTAGTTGATTCAGATGATTAGGTTAATAGCTCGTTTAGAGAACCTTTTCATGATATGCTCATTTTTTGAGATAGGAATTTTGGGTTTTCATGAGCTGTATGCCAAAATCATCAGTATTAAAACAATAAAAGACCTGAAATATTTCAGTTGGTGTGCAATGAATCTAAAATATATGACATTTTAATTTTATCATTACATTATGGAAAATAATGAAATTTTATCACAATATGCTAATTTTTTGAGAAGGACCTGTATTTCCCTACCAGGACATAGCACAAATGCAGTTTAATATTTAGGTGATGCACAAATGATGAGTTTACTAAGAATTATTAATTACAGTTAGTGTTAGATAGTAGAGGTCTGTGTGGGACATGTCCCGCTCCCACTGGGGATATATTCCGCACCCACCCGTTTCCGATATATACACTCACCTAAAGGATTATTTGGAACACCTGTTCAATTTCTCATTAATGTAATTATCTAATCAACCAATCACATGGCAGTAGCTTAAATGCATTTAGGGGTGTGGTCCTGGTCAAGACAATCTCCTGAACTCCAAACTGAATGTCAGAATGGTTAAGAAAGGTGATTTAAGCAATTTTGAGCGTGGCAAGGTTCTTGGTGCCAGACGGGCCGGTCTGAGTATTACACAATCTGCACAGTTACTGGGATTTTCACGCACAACCATTTCTAGGGTTTACAAAGAATGGTGTGAAAAGGAAAAACATCCAGTATGCGGAAGTCCTGTGGCGAAAATGCCTTGTTGATGCTAGAGGTCAGAGGAGAATTGGCCGACTGATTCAAGCTGATAGAAGAGCAACTTTGACTGAAATAACCACTCGTTACAACCGAGGTATGCAGCAAAGCCACAACACGCACAACCTTGAGGCGGATGGGCTACAACAGTAGAAGACCCCACTGGGTACCACTCATCTCCACTACAAATAGGAAAAAGAGGCTACAATTTGCACAAGCTCACCAAAATTGGACAATTGAAGACTGGAAAAATGTTGCCTGGTATGACGAGTCTCGATTTATGTTGAGACATTCAGAAGGTAGAGTCAGAATTTGCCATAAACGGAATGAAAACATGGATCCATCATGCCTTGTTACCACTGTGCAGGCTGGTGGTGGTGGTGTATTGGTGTAACTTCCAGCAGGATAATGCACCATGTCACAAAGCTTGAATAATTTCAAATGGGTTTCTTGAACATGACAATGAGTTCACTGAACTAAAATGGCCCCCACAGTCACCAGATCTCAAACCAATAGAGCATCTTTGGGATGTGGTGGAGCAGGAGCTTAGTGCCCTGGATGTGCATCCCACAAATCTCCATCAACTGCAAGATGCTATCCTATCAATATGGGCCAACATTTCTAAAGAATGCTTTCAACACCTTGTTGAATCAATGCCACGTATAATTAAGGCAGTTCTGAAAGTGAAAGGGGGTCAAACACAGTATTAGTATGGTGTTCCTAATAATCCTATAGGTGTATAGTAATAATCCTATAATCCTTTGTTCACCCGCGGTCTACTCAGAATAATTTTCCTCCCGACCCGACCTCGCTAAATTTAGATCTCGTTTCCAGAATTTCATTTTTAAATTTCCACTGAGAAAATAAAAATGTAGTCTGCACAAATATTTGATTTATTATTTAATTCGCCTTGTCAAGATACAAAATTTAACATTTTGACTGCTGAACGGGAGTACTTTTAGGCATTTATCACATTGCGAAAAGGGTATTTTTTACAATCTGCGTCTATGACACATGAAAAATATTCCCATACATCAGACTTGCCTGACGTGGGTTTCGTAGCAGTAAACTGACCATTTTCCAAGTTGAACTGCTCTGAGGACCATTATGCACATGCTGCCCGCACAGACCCCGCAAATACAGTGCATGACGCAGAAAGAACTGGTCTATGCATGCAGTGCTTGCATAATGGTTCTGAGTGGAGGCTGTATACCGAGTGGTCAATAAGATTAAGTAAAGCGAAGATATGCTGATCTGAAAGGATCTGGGGAATGTGATATTGAACGACCGAACCCTCCCATTCAAATTACACCAGAGTTACCGACTGCCACCGTGTTTTAGTCGGAAATTTAATCCTGCGGCACAAAATATCTGGTCGGGTCCAGCGGTAGTAGCGAGCTACAAGTAGCAGCTCAGTTACTTTTAAAACAGTGTAGCTTTTCCAGTAGATAACTACATTATCCAGCAAGTAGTGGTGTAGCGCAACCAAAAGCTACATTCTGTTTTGGGTTCTGACGAGAACGAGCCTGTAATGAACGAAGGGGAGCGGTGTGATGGATGCTCCATCACTGCATGTTCTGAGAGTTTAAACGGCAATTTAGACTAATCCTGGCTCCTGAGTATTTCATTTAAGTTGCATATATTTTGTTCTTGCACTGATGTTAAATGTTTAGCCATTTTGAACTTTGACAGCCAGTTTGCTTTTCAGATATCATTAGGAAGCATTGCGTTAGTTTTCATTGTTATGCTGACGATACCCAGCTCTATATTTCTTCCCGCTCTGATGAAACTTACCAATTCACAAGATTAAAGGAATGCATTGTTGATATAAAACATTGGATGACCAATAATTTCCTGCAACTTAATTCAGAATTTTTTTTTTAATTATTGGACAAAAAAACTCTGCAAGTAGTATCCTAGAATACTGTCTAACTTGATGGCTGCTCTGTCAAGCCCTCGTTGTCAGTGATGAACCGGGGTGTGCCCTTTGATACCAATGTTTCATTTGAAAGCCATGTTTCTAGAATCTGTAAAACTGCATTCTACCATCTTAAAAATAGATCTAAAGGCCTCTCTACACAGCCGAGTTAAGGCAGCTCTATAGCGGCAATGCCGCATAAAAGCAGACTTAAAATATGCCGGGTCTGACCCACCTCGGCCCTACATCATTGTCATGACAACCACCTGTCAGCGTCAGCTCACGCGGCGCAAGAATTAAAGAAGCATGAGACAAACCATCTAGGAATTAAAGTAAAAGAGTCCTGTACTTACATCGTCAAGCTAACAACCGTTGTGTGTAATAAATAGGAGTTCGTTTGTGATCTTCCTTTGAAGAGACTGGCAGATCCACGCACTGCAACATTTCCCCTCAGATACGGTAAATGCTTAACAGAGACCGTGTCTTTAGACTCCCCCTTAAGCTGCCTCATCGACACGGCATCCTCAATAAACCTGTCTCCGGCGTGATGACTCCGATTGTTTGAATAGTCCTAGTTAATAATTCTTTAAATCGATATGTCATCCTCAAAACAACCCGTCTCCAGCGTGTTGCTGCCGATCTTTCGAATATTACAATTTAGTTATTGTTTAATCAATACGGCATCCTCAATAAAAACCTGTCTCCGGCGGAATGACTCCGATATTTCAAATTATTTATTTTTAATAATTATTTAATCGATACATCATCCTCAATAAACCCGTCTCCGGCGTGTTGCCTCAGATCTTTCGAATATTCAGATCGATTATGACCTCTGACCTTTAAAATAATAATTTTAATAATAATAATAACGCTGTTTGTTAATTGGCCAGAGGAGAACTGGCTTTCATCGGGGTGACTGAGCCTGGTTTCTCCCAAGGTTTATTTTTCTCCATTAGGTCTCCTGATGGGGTTTTGGTTTCCTTGCCACTGTCGCCTCTGGCTTGGCTTGCTCAGTTGGGGAAAAAACTATTTTTCAAATATATTTCAAAATAAATCTAATTATTAAACTAAATTAACCATATAGACCAAATTACTTATCTAATTACTGATCTAAAGCCCACATTGTTGCTGTATGATAATCAAAATATATTCTGTTGAATTATTTTTCTGTTTAACTCTGTGAAGCTGTTTTGAAACAATCTGCATTGTTAAAAGCGCTATATAAATAAAGTTTACTTGACTTGACTTAACACAGTCGACGTCACTGTGATTGTGCATTTTAATATTATATTCTAAAAATAATCTCTTTGAGAAAGATATTTGATATTAGATTTGATATCTGATGTCCTACATATTATAAAATAGACTGTGAAGTTTGGATTCTGAGACATAGTGTAGCCTAACAACTTGAAATGGCTTACTCCGTCATTTATGGTATTGTAGTTTGTATAAGCAATGTGTTGTAGAATACTTGAGTTTATTTATTGTAAATTGTGTATTTGTTTATTATCATTATTATTAGGCATTATTATTAGGCAGCAATAAGGGAAAAAATGCGGTGCTTTCTGTCTGACAAAGGGTTAAAGAAACCACATAGACTATAGTTTCATAGTTAGCAATGTTTAAATAATAGCCTATAACATTATTTTTTAATTAAAGAATTGTCTGTATAGCCTATTTAATAAATAAGAAGCAAACAAAAATCGTCGGGAATGGATTGCCGTGTGAAACGTTTTTCTGTTTCCTTAACAAAATTAAACAGAATTGTAAAATATTCTCTCATGTTTTGGGGAAATATTAGGCCCCATTTACACTGCATGATTCAAGTGACCCAATTCAGATTTTTCTTTCTATTGGAAAGTGCGGATGAGTCATTAGTTGGGTTATTAAAATAACAAAATTATAGTTTTTACGTAGAATAATATTTATGTAAAGAGATATAGTAAAATATTAAATGCTTATTGTAGTATCTCAGGAAATCTTGCTCATTGTCACGTATAGCTCTTTCGTGGTGGCACTAGCATTGAAGCGGATAAACCCAGACTTCAGTGAACGTCAAATTACTTTTGTCTGGTTAATACTTTTAAAGACAATTTGCCTTGGCCATGATGTCAAATCAAATGAAAGAATGAATGATTCTGTTAACTTAGGCATACATTTATTAACACACATAAGAAAAAATCAAGAATAAGAAAACCAGTGCCACCACACGCTGCATAAGCGGCCGTCCGCATTCTCAAATGGAACGAGTTGAGGCTTGGATCCAGACATAGGCTAGTCTACGTCACGAGTAGAATAAAAATAGGAAAAGACGAAGGTACGACACTGGAGTAATGCGGAGGTTTTGGCAAAGACACTGTACAGTGTAATCATTTCGTCTGCATCCATTCCATATCACACCGTTTTTCTTCCTTTTCTGGGTCAGATGGGCTGAAATATGGAATGTCAGGGCTCCCAATATTAAAAATAAACAAATATATATATGAATATACATAGAAATGCAAAAAAACCAAAAATGAATAATTATTTATACATTTATTTCCATATTTATGTATTTATTTCCATATATATTTATTTATTCTTTTATTTATTCATACATTTATTTATTTATATTTTTATTTATTTCCACATGTATTCCTTTCTACATTTATTTATTTATGCATTTATTTCTTCCAACATTTATTTGTTCGTAGGGTAATGAGGAGGGCGGGGTTTATCTCAGACATAGCAATCGAGCTCAGAGTAGGCGAGGGTGAAGCGTTGAGGCCACAGTGACACCTTGTGGTGTGGCCGAAATACAATAAGTACAGCCTACTGACGCTGATACCAGACCATTGCATTTTAATGTAACTTCCAAAAACAATACTGACAGCAACAGAAACTATTTGTTCTATTAAGCGGTGGTAGACTTTAGCCTACTTCCATAAACTCATGTCCAGGGGCAACTTTATTAAATGTATGAACGTTTAATGAAGTTTTTAAAAAAATAACGAGATACAAACCTGTAAATATTCAATTGACTTTTCTGAAATTCTAAACAAAATATTAATGCATTCGTAATTTCCATTTCTGAATGTAGCTGCTATATGGTCACGCAGGTTTGTGCATTAAACTCAAAAATAGCCTATCATGTTGTTCCCAACATGACCCCTTCTCTGCCAACGTTTTGAACACTTGGTCATGCGTTTATTTATTTATTTTTATTATTATTATTTTAAATAACGCATATAGGCCTAAATAGAAATGATCAGAAACAATGTACTATGTATATTTGTATGTATATTTATTTATATATGTATTTATTTTTAATATTGGCAGCCCTGACATTCCATAGAAACAGTGTATAGTGTAAATGCAAATATCGGTAAATGCAAATATCGGATATCGGATATAATAAATGCTTTTAAAAGATGATGTAAGCGGTTGGTCAAAAAAAATCGGATATAGTCACCAAATCGGAATTGTGCATCAAGACCTGCAGTGTAAATGCGGCCCTATAGCACAGCCTATATAGTATTGCCTAATGGAGATTCCAAAGCGCTCTTCTTTGGTCAGAACCACGAAGAACGATCGTGGACAGGTCCGCCCTATGCACCGAAACTTTTTACAATGCAACAAAATATTTGAAGAGCATCAAGCCATAAAAATCTCTATTATGTAAGGAGGCAGCCGCAGCGAGCGCATAGTGGCCAGAGAAAGTGACTGCTGTATGGTATGTGTTCAAAACTGTGGAAAACTGCAGAAAAAGAGCGGGCGTTGAACCCTGTCACCAGGAAAAGTGTGGGTGTATCCCCCGTGGGTGAGACGCCCCTGATTGTTCATTTGTTGTGACTGCTCCAAAGTGACTTTCTGTTTCTTTGAAAAAAAACTTTTGACCACTTTTAATCCTGCGGTGATCTACCCATAATAATATATAATTTCTTTATAGCATTTGTTCAATCAGGCACAATATTATTAAGAAATTTAAAATGACTATACAGTAGCCTTCAATAGAAGAATTACAGAAGGCCTGCAGAATTATGACATGGTAAATGGACTGCATTTATATAGCGCTTTTAACAGACCCATGGCCATCCAAAGCGCTTTACATATTGCCTCACATTCACCCATTCACTCACTCATTCATACACTGACGGCATCACACACCAACATACATCAAAAACCCATATAGCATGCAGAACAAAATTATTTAAAATTCTGTATTTTTATTTTTATATATTATTTCATTATTTGTTTTAAATTAATTTATAACACTTTGTTAAAACTGTAGTTTTAAATCAGTAATGTTCAAATCATTGTTTCCCGCGATTTTAATTCCTGTGTAAATGCATTTATGCGCTTCAGAGAAGCATTAAACGGTCTGTGTAAATGCACATTTTTGTGATTTTATGCCTTCAGTTTTGGTTTCTGTGCCGCATTTGCTGTGTAAAGATGCCTTAAATTACAGCACATGCTTTCAATGCAAAATGCTGAACAGTGTAGAAATATGTATATTCCAGCAGCGAATCGACACAACAAAGCATTCCAGAGACCTGTTCTATGAACCCTGAACCAATCATAAAACTTAATCAATGAAACCAAATGGCCTTAAGAGATGCCCTGGAAGGAACTCTCAGACATGAAACCAAATGTTATCTGGAAACGAAATGTGCGCCAAACATAAAAAAAGGACACTCTTTGCCTACCCCCTCACTGTCGGCCGACACTGTCCAGAGAATATCACGCCACAAAACCCTACAGGACTCTAAAAACCCTCTGAATTCATACCAATCATGTGAATGTATCCACCCAACGGCGCCTTAAAACATACTACGGTATTATGTGTATTTTCATGAAACCTTTGAAGTTTCTCTGTATGCTAGACACTTAGCACATATGAATCTTTACTATCTTCTACTCCCATCATGGGAATAGCAAGCTGTTTGATGTCTATGTGATGGATAAATTATTTCTGTGATTACCTGCAAGGTAAATTTGTGTAAAATGTACTGTGAATACACTATGGAAGTTGGTTCCTTAAAAGTGCTTAAACAAACTCTCAAAGAATGCCAGGACAATGTGGACATTACCTTAATGATATGCACGAACAGGAGAAGTGCCCACAACAATTTCTGATTGGCCGGAGACGCCCCTCAAGGATAGACTTTGAGACCCGCTTAAAACCACCGGACAAACAAGATATCTTGTTGCGGTGACTTCTGCCTTTGGTTCGTGCCTGGCCTTTCCACCTCCCTGCCTGCACGTTTCACTGCCCTCCGAGCTACCAAGAGCTTTTCACGAAACTTCAAAAACTCAGTTTGAACCTCGCCGAAGAAGACTTCCTGGAGTCCACGCAGCCGCGCACTGAGACTCATATAAGGTAAATTTGTGTAAAATGTACCATAGTCACACTATGGAAGTTGGTTCCTTAAAACATTTAAACTAACTCACAGAGCATGCCAGCACGTGTTGGAGATCACACTAATGATATGCATGAACAGGAGACATGGGCGTGGGAAACGCCCACCACAATGTTCGATTGGCCCGAGAAACTTTCGGGGATGGACTCCAGGACAGGTTTAAAACAAAGGATCGATCATGAATTCTTTGCTTCCGCTTGTTTCTTCTCGTTTTAACTTGTTGTTCAACAAGTTCGCCGAGTGCCCTGCAGCACCCCTGCTGCTCTGACCCTTACTGGCCTTGTCATCTATCTGCCTGCACAGACGGACCGCATTCAGAGCTACCAAGAGCTCTTCCCGAAAATCCATTCAACTCTGTTGTGAACCTCGCCGACAGAATTTCCTCTAGGAAACGCATCCAGCCTTTGCTACCCGAGACGCAGAGAAAGCCTGTCGCATAGCAACGCTGGACGCTTGATTCCAGAGACCAGGAAACGGCACATGAGGCTACATCAGGCAAAGCCACTCATCCATCCAACAAACCCAACGCTGTCCCTCGCATGCAACATCACCTGCCTGCCAACCAATCAGCACCGCAGCAACCTCATCCAGAGAAAGAACGGATCCCAGGAGCCAGCAAACGCAAGTACAACACTTCATCTTGGTTGAGCTGATGAAACTGTCTAACAGACAAACTACGATTAAGTTGCTAAAGTGTTGATTCTCTCAGGTAGCGCTAGACAAGTCTCTTGTGCTTTGTTGTTAATAAATTACTGCCTCAAACTTACGATTTTTGTTACCTAAGCTCACAGACACTGAACATAAAGTTAATGATATTATTTCTGTTGACCACGGGGAGTATCACTAGTCAAAATTGATAAATACTGTAATTTCAACATATCGGGACGAATAGTTGATAAAGTGGTAAATATTAATATTGTATAATTTTTATGTAATATGGTTCTTTTCATTGTAATTCAATACCAATTTGAGTTATTTGATCCGAATCAATTCCTTACAACTTGTATGTCAGAGGCTAGGGTGACCAAACGTCCTGTTTTCAAGTCCTGTCCTGGCCGTCCTGCCTGTTTTTTTGAAAGTGAAGAAAATGTCCTGGTTTTCATAATTTTCCATTGGGCCATTAAATTGACCGCAGTCGAGTATTTGTTGCAGCGTCTGCGCTCCTACCACGCATGATGCATTTGATTTGTGTTAGTGTAACCCGCCACCTATGCATAATGCACTTAGAAAGAAGTTGCGCACCGCAGAAGAAACGACTGAGCTAACGTTTGCAGGTTTTAATTTGCGGGTAGTTAACGTTACAGTTACAGTGCTGTAACTTTGGCTATGTTCACTGCATATTCTACAAATGAACATGTTGCTGTGTTCTGTGATGTGTGTACGTGACGTCACGCAATACGCAGTTACGTTGAAAAGGTCACGCTTGTCGTAGGCGGAAATACCGAGTCAGTGTTTTCAAATGAGCGGAAGGAGGATTCAAAATGGTCCGACATCGTTGTTTGACCTTTTAACTCCCTTTTTTGTAAACGCCGTTTGACTGAGTATGCGCTCAACAACGACTCGGTATTTCCGCCTACGACAAGAGTGACCTTTTTAACGTAACTGTGGATTACATGACGTCACGTGCACATATCACAGAACAGAGCAAGGCGAACATTTGTGCTTATAAAACTTAAACGTTTGATTTTTTTTTTTTTTTAAATGACCGATCGTTTCGTTAGATAAGACCCTTATTCCTTGTCTGGTATCATTTAAAGCCCTTTGAAGCTGCACTGAAACTGTCATTTGGACCTTGAACCGTTTGGACATTTTAAGGAGAAATGTTTGCATCAAAAACCTTAATTTATTTTCGACTGAAGAAAGAAAGACATGGACATCTTGGATGACATGGGGGTGAGTAAATTATCAGCAAAAGTTTTTTTTAAAAGTGAACTAATCCTTTAAGATTTAAAACCCTAACCCTAAAGGGAATATCATTCATTTCTGTAGAGCTGGAGATTTTACCTGTTTGTTCCTCAGTTTCTTCATCTTTTACTCTGAATGTTTCTTCAATCTTTTTGTCTTCACTCTCCTCTTTCTTTCTTTGTTCCTCAGTGTCTTCTTGTTTTAAACTGAATACTTCTTCAATCTTTATGTCTTCAATCTCCTCTTTAATAAATGCCATCTTTATAGTAGTGTCTCGTGGATCTCAGTCCCTTCTCCAGGAGTTTTTCAGTGTGTTTGTCCTGTTTAAGATGAGAATAATTAACAGAAAGAAAAATAAATCCACACTAAATCTCTCCTAGTTCAGTGATAGCGCACTGGCAAGTCAGTCAGAGAGAGTTTGTTTTAATTGAAAGCAAGTTCTTGACGCATTTTCAAATTTTGTAAGTATAAATTAAAACACAACAAATATTTCAATAAAATGAAACTTTTTTTTTAATTTAAAATTAAAGCACATCACAAACATGTTAAATTAATTTATCAGAGAAACAGTTCAAACTTTAAAACCACTTTAAAACTTAACATAAATAAACTTTAAAGGCTGTTTGGGTTTTGAGTTATATATATATAAATTTGTATTTTTTTACTTAGTTCAAATTAAAGACAAGATTTCAATTAATTTTAATTTTATGTCATATCTAATGTGTGTTTATCAGGATATATTCTGTCAACAATGTTAAATGACACTTCTTTGGTTTTATTTGTTACACAATACCCACTGAGAAATCCCCAAAAATCTGGCCACTCAAATGAGGGAAACATATTAACCAAAACTAATTCAGATGGAGGAGAAGAGACAAAAAAAAGAGAGAGAGATCTGACGATTGGTCACTGCATTATAATTAATTGCATAACTGCGAGTTTATCTAAAAACAAATGTTTGGATTATTAAAACAAAAATGGCTCTGTTGGATATTTTCCCTAACCATTTATTAAAAACAACTTGGTGATATCAATTTATTTCTTAGATGAACTAAACACCTCTTCAATTATCTAAATTTCACAAGCAAGTCCTCATGACTTGGTGTTTGGTTTTAAATATATTCTCTCCTAACTCCTTTTTATTTGGAATAGTACATCACACATTTGGTTTGAGTCTAATATATTATTAGTAGTTAAATTCTGATGGTCAGCTTTTGAGAATTATAGAACTAAATTTAAGTGTCATATTTCTGTATTGAAATTTGAATATTGTATTGTCATGAATTCTATTTCTGCCAAGATGATATCTCTAATCATCAGTCAGAGCGATAGTTGATGGATCTAAATGACCTGATTAGACCAAAAGACTAAAATTATAAATTACTCAAAAAAAAGACAGCTTATACAGACCCTTAATATATTAGGAAGTTTAGCTATTTAATGATTTGTAGAAATCGAGATAGAAATAGAAAAATAGCGCTTCGAATCACGGAATCATTTGTTGTGAATCAATCGGTTCAAATGACCCTGATAGTGGAAAGCTCCGGTTCTCTCGTCACTCGCCAGAGACTGAATTTCATGTTTGAACTGAATCACGATAAAGAGCGAAATGAATTCTTACTCATTAAATTATTATGTTACTTTACTCACACAACGCTGATAAATGTTAGATAAAGCAATGTAGTGTTACATTTATTAATACTTAATTCATTATGCGTTGCTTTAAAGACTTTAAACCATTAAAACACAAACCTCTCTTCAGCAGAATCACAACAGATGCAGGAGCTAGCGCAGCCTTATGACGTCATTGATAAAACCAAAATAAAAGTCATATTCATACACTGACAGACATTATTAAAATGTTGCATGTGCAAAGGGGCAAAAGCACATAGAAATTTACCTAGAAATAATATATTAACAAAAATAAGAAAATAATACAAAATTCAGAGTTTAATGTAATGGTGAAATACATTTAATAACACAAAGGTAAGTTAATAAAAAAGTTAATATTGAGAGTTTAAAAAAAGCAATATAACACATTGCATTCACATATTTTTGTGTCTTAATTAAATGCTTCTTAATTAAATGCTAGTCTACTATTGAAGAAGAAGACAGTTACAGCGGGGGGGAGGAAGAGGGAAAAAGTAGTGGGAAGTGAAGTTCAAGGAGAATAGAGTAGATGAGTGTGATGTGTGATGATGGATCAGGATGCCAACGGCCAAAATCACAGAATTAACCACCAACCAAAACTGAGGACATAATGCCGATATTTGACTAAATGGGAGACCACATTACACTAAGTTACCTGACAAGCAGCCATGTAGGTCCAAATTATGCCTTCTGCAAAATGTGTCATTGTAATGTTGGTCAGTGTTGGTCATGGAGGGATAAATGACGTTTCGCATCACAACAAATCACTGAAACACAAGCGCATGAGTGAGTCAGCTAGGCACACAACATCTTTATCATGATTCGTGGTTAATCGTGCCTCGTCTGAAGCTGACCAAATATTGTGTCTTACACACATTATTTCTGTATGTCTGTCTCTTTCTGTTTCTTTCTTACTCTGTCCCCCAACATTAAGCTAAAACATGTAGCAAATGAATATGTGTAAGTAATGTTTACTTTGTTCATAAATAAAGCAGTTTAAACATATCCATTGGTCTGTCATTCTTTAACATATATTGTGTAGAGTTAGTTATAAACTCTTTAGTTCAGTGGTCACCAACCTTTTCAAGCCAAAGACCCTGACCTCAGCCTTGATGAAAGCCAAGATCTACCTGTAGATTTTTCATGGCGATTCAGAGTTTTTCGACACCATCTGTCGATTTTCTTTTCTTTTTTTTTTCTTTGTTTAAGCAAATTATTGTTGTTTATTTGCACTATAACTAGCCAAACTTGCCTTAAAAATGTGCTATTTGAAATGCGAGAAATTACATTGCATATTGTCAAGACTTAGAACAAAAACAGAAGGGTCTGACTTTAGCTTTGTGAAATTGTTACATAATACACAACTGCACAAAACAAAAACATATGGACTAAATAAAAATGCTAATTCACTCTCTGACAGTAGGTGGTGCTTATGGAAAAAAAAGGTGTTTCTTTGGTTACCGCTGTAAAAATGCCAGCGAAACTATTCTGAAGACAGTCAGTTTTGTTCAGAGATAAATTCCATGTAACCCCCCTCCCCGATTCAATATTTATATTTTTCTTCCTATATTTCAAGCGTCCCCAACAGTTATCTTGCTGGGCCTATTTATACCTGCATGGTCCGCTACTTCATGTGTTTTTACAGATAAGATATCTATCTGATTTATCATTATGACGATTTAATTTAAACTTAGACACGTGTCTCGGAAAAATGGATATAAATCCGATCTTCAATTCCCAAGCTACGAATTTTTAAGTTCACATATATGAGCTGCGTTTTATTGATCAACTGCTCATTTCAAAATCAAGGACTGCAATAGGAGAGAGTGGCAGAAGCACTGACTTTAATGATGATGATTGTGTATTGAGCATCTGCAACTTTTACTTTCATTTGCGTCAGTTTTCTGAAGAGATACTCAGATGTTCGCCTGCGGAGACGCATGCTGCCGTGGCACTGTCATAACTAACTATATAACATCGGTCAATTTGTACTGTGCAAATTTTTGGGAGTATATGGAGCAATTTCGAGCCTTGATAAAGTGTTTGTAACGCTTTACACATAGAGGCCGGATAGCTGGCCTGAATGGTTGTAGACAAGTGTAAGCAAAACTCACGTATCTGATATTTCACAGGGGGTTATTATCAGCATCGTCGATCCCACGCACACATGGGGTAGTTTGCAAAGCACTCCACTACAAACGGCGTTAATGAACAGAAAATAAACAGTGCATAGAGCAACAGAAATATTACACGATGTTCATACAGCTTGTGAATCCACGGACTGCCCACTCATCAGAGAATGAAAATGTGTGCGTTCTGCCTTAAAGGAGCATCACCTAATTCTACTTGTTACATGTTGTTTATCGGGAGCTACCGGGACAGTGATAAAGATCGACCAGTCGATCGTGATCGACGGGTTGGCAAACACTGCTTTAGTTTGTGGGTAAGAATCGTGTAAAAACTAAAATCCCTTATTTTGGGGATGGATTCCCCATATATTTAACTCAGGTGCTGTCCATTTCTTCTGGTCATCCTTGAGCTGTGTTTGATTATACTGATTGAACTTGATTGGGAAAACCACACTCCTGTCTATATAAGACCTTACAGCTCACAGTGCATGTCAGAGCAAATGAGAATCATGAGGTCAAAGAAACTGCCTGAAGAGCTCAGAGACAGAATTGTGGCAAGTCACAGATCTGGCCATGGTTACAAAAAAAAATCTGCTGCACTTAAGGTTCCTAAGTGTACAGTGGCCTCCATAATCCTTAAATGGAAGACGTCTGGGACGACCAGAACCCTTCCTAGAGCAGGTCGTCCGGCCAAACTGAGCTATCGGGTGAGAAGAGCCTTGGTGAGAGAGGAAAAGAAGAACCCAAAGATCACTGTGGCTGAGCTCCAGAGATGCAGTCGGGAGATGGGAGAAAGTTGAAGAAAGTCAACCATCACTGCAGCCCTCCACCAGTCTGGGTTTTATGGCAGAGTGGCCCGACGGAAACCTCTCCTCAGGGCAAGACACATGAAAGCCTGCACAGAGTTTGCTAAAAAACAAAATACCTGAAGGACTCCAAGATGGTGAGAGACCAAGATATAACGTTTTGGCCTTAATTCTAAGCGCAGGGCTGATAGTGAAAAAAATTCCTGAGCCTGAACTTTTTTTCCTTGCCCCCCGGGAGGGTACTATGTATGCAACGCACTTTTAACACAACTTGTTGGCCCCTGGGCCCAAATATATAAACAGCCTAAGTATGTATAACCCTGATCATCATTGTTGACAAGTGGCTCTTTTTTTAGATATTTTCATATTTGCATTATGCCCTCAGTATTATTCAAGAAAACACAGCATTTTCTTCTCAATATGTTCAGTGCCTACATTGACCTTATTAGTCCATCTTAGTACAATCACTGGAAGTAAATGCTGCAAATGCTACAGTCATACCAAGACAGGTCAGTAAGTGGCAATAACAGTACTCCAAAGTACACAGGAATTGATTACCTAAAAGACATGAAAAGGACACACATTCATTTTTCTTTAAAAAAATGTCTTTAAAAGTGCTCCTGCCTGATCGATTGCTCCTGATCGATTGCTTCAGTCTCCTGTCTCCAGTCTCCTGTCTGCCTCCTGCTCAGCTAGTGTTTGTAGCTCTATTTGATATATTTTCTTTGTTCTACTCCTAAATATAACTTACTCATCACCATATATTGTTTAAATATTGCCAATCACATTAAATTTGACATCACTAGCTTTTAATCTAAATCACCATCACACATTAGCATTTCGCTAGCCTGTTAGGTTGTCATCTCTGCACCCGGTCTCCTGTTTTCTGAGTTAATTAAAAAACTGTGGTGAGTTGGAATAGTAAATAGTCTCCAACAAACCATTGTGGTAAGTTGGATTCATCAACAAACACGAGGTAAGCTATGTCATCTTCTCCTGTCATTGTCACTTGCACTGCTTGCTGCATGTTTAGTATAGGCTTCTCCGTCCGAACAGGGCTTCACATGTGATAAATGTAAAGAGATAATTAGGCTGATGGAGAAGATTTCAGAATTAGAGACACGCATCCAGACTTTATTTGAGAGTAGTGAGGATGTTACAGCTTTAGACACTGATCTGGATGCGAGTAGCTTAGTGAACTTTGTACATTCTCCGGTTCCGGCTGCAGGGCCCCCGCAGCAGGGAAACTGGGTAACGGTGAGGCGGCATAGTCGCGGATCAAAAAAACACTCTTCCGTTCCGATTAGAATATCAAACAGGTTCTCCCCACTCAGTGACGCACCCACTGAGAATCCTGTTGAAAGTGCCCTAGTTATTGGTGATTCTATTACACGGAACGTGAAAATAGAGACACCAGCCACCATAGTCACATGTTTACCGGGAGCCAGAGCGCCTGACATCAAAGCAAATTTAAAAGTGCTGGCTAAAGCTAATCGTAAATTCTCTAAGATTATTATTCACGTCGGCACTAATGATGTTCGACTTCGTCAGTCGGAGATCACCAAAATTAACCTTAAAGAGGTGTGTGAACTCGCTAGTACGATGGCAGGTTCAGTTTTTTGTTCTGGTCCGCTCCCCGTTCAAAGGAGTGATGAGATAGTTAGCAGATTATCATCACTCAATGGCTGGTTGTCTAAGTGGTGTCCAAAATAACATAGGGTTCATAGACAATTGAAAAAGCTTTTGGGGCAGACCTGGCCTGTTAAAACACGACGGCATCCATCCTTCTTGGAGTGGTGCCGCCCTTCTCTCTAGTAATTTGGCATATAGTCTTAGAGCTAAACCTTGACTCACTAGGGCCCAGGTCAGGAAGCAGACGGACTGGCTTACCCGACCGCCTGCTAGATGCCTCCCGTTACAGAAGTCAGGTAAATCCCAACACATAGACACTCTTTTACCTAGATATTATCACATAGAGACTGTGTCTGTTCCATTAGTAATTACAAAAACCATCAAAACCATTCAACGGTAATAATTTAATTGATGTCCAACAAATAAACAATATATATATAATACGGATAATCAAATGATAAAGCTTGGGTTGCTGAATATTTGATCCCTTTCCCCAAAAGCACTTATTGTTAATGATATCGTTACAGATAATAATCTAGATGTGCTGTGTTTGACAGAAACCTGGTTAAAACCTGACGACTACATTACTTTAAATGAGTCCACCCCACAAGATTATTGTTATAAACACGAGCGCGTCTGAAAGGTAAAGGGGAGGGTTGCTGTAATTTATAATATGTAGCCCTATAGTAAATTTGGGTATTTGCTAAGAAACACTATTTTTATTTTTGTTTATTTTATTTAAATGTACATTTAATAATGTTAAAAAAGGTTTAAATAATGTTTAAGAGGTTAAAAAATTAAGTTAGTTAAAATTCATGTACCGGAGGAAAGATCCAATCAGGAGGGGTGTGAGAGGTCAGGGGGGAACGAAAGGAGGTTCTGGGAAGGACGAGAGGGGAGAGACACGAGAGAGACACGAGAGGGACATGAGTGAGAACCACGCGGGGACAGACACGTTTATAACTTGGTAAAACACCAAATTAATGCGTGTGGGATAGTAAATGTACTAGTAATCTACACCAAGTGTGAGTTATGGACATTTCACTAATTTTCCAGTGTAATAGTGTTTTGTTGTGAAGCACTCGGTTAGAGTTTCCAACGAGGAGGAAGAGTGAACGGCTTGTCAGCACGACTTAGTTACCAGGACATTGCGATTGTGTAGCCTGCTCGGTTGCCCTTTTGTGCATCGCCTGGAGAAGCACTCATCCCCACAACTATTGCCTAGCTAGCTGTCAGACGGCGCCCTCAATCACAAGCATCGCAAGCATCGCGTTGCCGAGGCGTGAATGACGACGCTCTGATCAGCAGTACAGCCGCAGTGAGTTTTGTTTTCTGTGCCACGGCGCGGCGCCATTGTGTTTCTGGTCTCAGCGCTCGCGAGCAACATTACAGGCCTGCAACGTATCCTCATCTGACTGTCTCAGGGGTATTTGTTTTATTTCATTGAGTGGCCATTTATTCATATTTGCCGGCTTAGTTTAAATTTTGGGAACTGTATTGTGTTTCATTTGAATGTACTGTGGTATATTTGATCTGTATATATGTACATACTATTTTTCTTAAAGTAAATAGTTCAAACGTATTTCTGTGGTAGCTTTGTATTACATTGTGTTTATGATATTGGAGGATTTTAATACTTGAGGCAAGGTAATATATAAGTTTACAGTATCCTGATTGGAAGTTAAAGTGTTTGAAAATTCTGATTTAGATAAGGGATTGATAGTCATTTAAAAGGGGTGAAATATTAATGTAACTATAGTGTTGACATTTGATTAACCGAGCACTTGAAATAATTCCCTACAATTAGTGTTATCCTCTAATTTAGCCATAGAGACATTGTATTGCCACTTTTCATTCAATTAAAAGTAGTTATTCAGGTAAATGGTTACAAGTAGGTAATAATTAGAGAATTACATTTAGAGCATTAATTTCTCAATAAACCGGAATTCGGGGAGCGCACTCCACAATACTAGCTAGACACGCTAGGGGGCGCTACATAAAATGGGGGCTCGTCCGGGATAATTAATGCAATTCATTTGTAATCCGATGCTAATAGTCGTTAGCAGTAGACGTTCAATTTTTGGTAGTTTCTCAAAGAAAGTAAGTCAAATAGCTTATTTAAGATAAAAAAAACCTAGAAGAAAATGGAGGCTAAGTGTAGCGCTGCAGAATTAGTTCAAGAGCTCAAAGACTGGTGCAGAAGAGAAGAATTGGATGATGCCCATTCCCTCATGGTACTGATTCCAGAAGACGTTGCTAATGCCCAGATTGAAGAAGCCCTAGAAACTATAAAAGCCTTAGGGCGAGTGCGAGTGAGAGGAAGGACAGTTAGTCTGAAGCTGGATAGTCACAGAGTGCTATGCGAGTGTAAAGAGACAGTGGACCCCACCAAAGTCCCTCCTGATTTGGTGCCAGAGGGCAAGACGAAAAAATGGACGATTGTTGCTGTTTCGGAAAGTCCTGCTCCTCCGAGCCCGTTAAAGAGTTTGTTGGGAGAACCGCTAGAGGGTGGCTCGGCAGAGTCTATTATTCGTGCGGTAGGTGATTTGTTGGATAAGATGGGGAAACCGTCAGGTGAGAACAGCAGTTACCGTCGGCTTGAGAGTGTTCTCTGGTGCGTTGCCAACTCCAGTTGGAGAAGAGTCTCTTGAGCATTGGTTAGAACATGCACGCCTGATGGTCGAGGAGAGTGAGTGTTCCACTAAGGAGAAACGACGACGTATTATGGAAAGTCTGAAAGGTCCTGCATTAGCTGTTGTAAAGGCTGTGCGGACTACTGATCCAGAGGTTAGTCCTGCTCTGTGCTTAGAAGCCATTGAGAGTGCTTTTGGGTCTGCCGAGACAGGCGAAGACCTGTATTTTGCCTTTAGATTGCTACAGCAGCAGCCAAAGGAAAAGTTGTCTGACTTTCTGAGGCGTGTAGAGTTGTCGTTGACCAAGGTAGTTCGCGCGGAGGTCTCCATACTGGCCGTGCTGACCGTGCTCGAGTGGAGCAGCTGCTGAGAGGTGCTGTCCACTCTGATATGATGCTTGTCCAGCTCAAACTCCGGGAAAGGAAGGAAAACCCTCCATCATTCTTGGAACTGCTGAGTGAGATCAGAAGTGAAGAAGAGTCACGAGTCATCAAGATGAAGCTGAACACCTCTGTCCAGAGAGTTCACACAAATTTGGCTACAGACTGTAGACAGGATGAGGTTGAGCGTTTGAGAACAGAAATCCAAGAACTCAAGTCAATGTACACTGCCCTGCGTGCTTTGCCTAGCCAGGTGTTAGCAGACAGCAAAAGACCTGTGTCAATGACAAAGATGCCCACCCCAGAGACAGGTGGCGATAGTGAAGTAGCTGTTTTAAGAAAACAAGTGAAAAACCTGCAAAAGCAAATGGCAGGCCATAAGCTTAAAGTCTCTGAATCCCCTACTTCAGTTCTTGAGTAGAGCCATCAAGACAAGCCCATAATGATAATGAAAGCAACCATCTAACAACTCAGATGGGAACTTTTGTTATCGCTGTGGTGAAAACGCCATTACTCTGCCAAATGCCGAATGCAGAGAATCAAGCCAAAGTGATTCAAAAGCTGATACACGCTCTAAAGAAAGCTAAACAGGGTGATACATCTTCTCAAGCATCAGGCGGTAGTCCCACAGTGTGCTCAGCAAAGAAAAGTGAAGTAACCACCCTTGAAAGAGGCATTCCTCAAGGATTGATCGGTCCCTGTTCAATCATTCCAGTGAAGATAAATGGCCAGCACTGTGATGCACTTCTTGATAGCGGGTCTCAAATCACCATCATATTTGAGACCTGGTACAAACACCACTTACCTGGTGTCCCAATCCAGCCGGTGTCAGGGTTGGCAATATGGGGTTTAAGCGACACCAGTTACCCCTACCTGGGATATGTCGTAGTGGAGATGGAATTTCCAGAGAAGGTCACAGGTGCAACCGAGACACTTTCCGTCCTTGCTCTTATCTGCCCAAGTCCTCAAAGTCCTGAAAAGACCCCTGTGATCCTTGGCACAAATGCAAACCTGTTCCAGAGACTGTCCATGCTCTGCCGAGAGACCACAGGAGTGGACATTGCCCAGACCCTTGGCATAAAGGCAAAGAATTCCATTGTTCACACAGATCAACCAACCACTGAGGGTGAAGAGGATGAAGTGGCATGTGTAAAGTGGATGGGTCCAGGCTCACTTACCTTACCTCCTGGTGGTGAATGCTGCGCCATCTGTGAAGTGGTGGAGAAGAGGCCTCTGGGTAAAGACATGTTGATGGTTGAGGCATCACCCACCGCTCCATTACCATCCGGAGTATTGTTGCAGCCTATGGTCTTGCATGGTATTGCAATGGATGATCACCTCACAGTCCTTATCCAAAATGAGTCCATGAAAGACACAGTCATCCCAGTTGGAACTGTAGTAGGCCAGCTGTGTCACGCTGATCCAGTCATTCCATCTCTGAAAGTCAAAACCGAGGCTGTGACTGTACCACAGAGTTAGACCCTCAACTCATTCAGTTTGGCAACTCGCCCATACCACCACAATGGAAAACACGACTCCGTCAAAAGTTATGTGGCGAGCAAATGTATTCTCATTGCATGAATGGGATGTCGGCCTGGCAAAGGATGTAGAGCACCATATCAGGATGACTGATGCAAAGCCATTTAGAGAACGTTCAAGGCGTTTAGCTCCAGCAGATATCGACGATGTTCGTCAGCACTTGCAAGAGTTGTTAAAGGCTGGGATAATTAAGGAGTCGCGTAGCCAGTATGCATCACCAATTGTGATAGCCAGAAAGAAAACTGGGCGTATTAGAATGTGCATTGACTATAGGACCCTTAATAGGCGTACAGTTCCAGACCAGTACACGACTCCTCGCATAGACGATGCGTTAGATTGCTTAGCTGGGAGCAAATGGTTTTCTGTCCTTGATTTACGTGCGGCTATTATCAGATCGCCATGGCAGAGGAGGACAAAGAAAAACCGCCTTTATTTGTCCCCTTGGATTTTCCAATTTGAAAGGATGCCCCAAGGCATAACAGGAGCGCCTGCAACGTTCCAAAGACTAATGGAGAAAGCTGTCGGCGATATGAATCTCCTTCAGGTGTTAGTTTATTTGGATGATCTCATAGTCTTTGGGCGTTCATTAGAAGAACACGAGGCGCCTCCTGCGAGTGTTAGATAGGCTGGAAGAGGTAGGGCTAAAACTCTCCCTTGACAAGTGCCAATTTTGTCAACCCAGGGTTAAGTATGTAGGTCACATAGTGTCCGCTGAGGGTGTTGCCACTGACCCTGAAAGATAGAGGCAGTCGCCAGGTGGCCTAAGCCCACAGACCTTAAGTCACTGCGGTCTTTTTAGGTTTCTGTGGGTATTATCGCGCTTTATAGCAAACTACTCTGCGATCGTTAGGCCCCTCACAGAACTGACAAAGGGCTATGCACCCACTCAGCATGGTAGGAAGAAAGCCCCAGACAAGATCAAGGCGTATTTTAAGGACTCAGAACCATTCAGTGATCGATGGGATCAGTCCTGCACAGACGCATTCAGCGTATCATTCAGTGTCTGCTCAACGCGCCTGTACTGGCATTTGCTGATGCCAATAAGCCATATGTCTTACATACAGATGCAAGTTTCAAAGGGCTCGGTGCCGTACTCTACCAGGAACATCCAGAAGGGTTAAGACCAGTGGCGTTTGCCAGCAGAAAGTTGAGCTCTCCTGAACAGAGATACCCTGTACATCAGCTAGAGTTCCTTGCGTTGAAATGGGCTGTCGTTGATAAATTTCACGACTACCTCTATGGAGCCAAGTTCACCATACGCACCGACAATAACCCGTTGACTTACGTGCTTACCACAGCCAAACTGAATGCGACAGGTCATCGTTGGCTTGCAGCCCTGGCCACCTATGACTTTGACATAAAGTATAGGCCTGGGAAAGCAAACATTGACGCTGACTTGCTGTCTCGCAGCTTACCCGAATACGGGGACTGGGATGGAATGTCTCAGAATGTAGTGAAGTCCATATGTCGGCGGGTGGAAGTGGATCTATCCCCAAATTCGTCTCCCAGATATGTGGAACAATTAGGAGCTTCGCCAGCCTGTATTCCGGAAATGTATGTCTTTCCCTCTCAATTACACCTCAGCTCACTGGAGCAACTATCAAAAGCGGACTTGATGACTGCACAGAAGGGGGATGATGTGATCAGACGCGTGATTGAGGCATTGAAAAAGGGAGTCTGGCCTAGCAACAAAGACTTAGACCCAGAGATGCTACTGATGAAGAGGGAAGTTGGCAGACTTGTGATAAGAGATGGACTTCTGTACAGAGCAAGCAAGAAAGCGGCAGAGGAGGCACTACAGCTGGTGCTGCCTGCTGAGTTCAGAGAAGTGGTGTTGCACTCTCTTCATGACGACATGGGCCACTTAGGAGTGGAGAGGGTAACTCAACTCCTAAGAGCAAGATTCTACTGGCCCAAAATGGCTCATGATACAGAGGATATGTGCGGAATTGCGGACTGTGCATCACGTAAAACACCTGCCAAGAAAGCTGCTTCTCTACACCAAATCACCAGCAGTGGTCCTATGGACCTTGTGTGTATTGACTTTTTGTCGATGGAACCTGATTCCACAGGCATTAGCAACATCCTGGTTGTGACCGATCACTATACCCGATATGCACAAGCTTTTCCTGCAAAGAATCAGAAAGCCCTGACCGTGGCGAAGATCCTAGTCGAAAAGTATTTCGTTCACTATGGCCTGCCTATTAGGATTCATTCTGATCAGGGAAGAGATTTTGAGTCGAGACTGATAAGAGAACTGCTGACAACTTTGGGCATACGGAAATCACGAACGACTCCGTATCACCCACAAGGGGACCCCCAGCCGGAGCGGTTTAACCGTACGCTGCTTTCTATGCTGGCTACGTTAAGCCAAGAGAAGAAGAGATCCTGGAGTCAGCATGTTGCCTCATTGGTGCACGCGTGCAATAGCACGAAAAGTGATGCGACGGGATACTCTCCTTACTACTTAATGTTTGGTAGGGAAGCTAGACTACCTGTAGACCTGTGCTTTGAAACGTCAAAAGATGGAACTGAGGAGAGGAACCCTTTCCAGTACGTTGAAAGCCTGAAACGTGATCTGCAGAGAGCCTATCAACTGGCAAGTCAAGCTGCTGACAAGACTCACTTGAGGAACAAGAGAGCCTATGATCAAAGGTCAGTTATCAGAACATACAGGAAGGAGACCGTGTTCTTCTAAAGAATCTAGGACTCAAGGGAAACACAAACTGGAAAGCCGATGGAGTTCCATACCCCATGTAGTGGTGGGAAAGATGCCAAACTTACCTGTATTCCATGTGAGACCTGAGGAGGCAGAGGCAGTGTAAGAACCCTCCATCGTGACCACATCTTACCTATTGGACAATTGGTGAGGATTCCAGTGGAGCAAGCATGTGAAGAAATCCCTGTGAGACCCAGAGCGCGTTCAACCGAACAAGACAAAAACAATTGATCATGAGTAAAGAGAAGTCCCAGAGATGACGGATTCCTCATCTGAGGTGGAGTGTGATCATACCAGTACATCATACCTGGAGTATATGGAACATCTACTAAAGAGGAGAAAAGAGTCCGATGGATTCTCAGTGCGTTCACAGTATGAAGACGCCAAAGAACCAAATCCTGTGCAGTTAGCTGGAGAGCTCGAGTCTAACGTAGATGACGAAGAAGTTCAAGCAGTGACAGATTCAGATCCTTATGATTCGGAAACAGACCTGGATGCTGGAAGAAATTCTGTCTACACATCTAAAGAAAAACTGAGCTCTAAAACAAAAGTTAATAGAGAAAGTAGACCAAGACTAACTGAGAAAAGACAAATAAAACCAGTGTTGAGATTTACCTATGATGAACCTGGAAAGGCCAGTGAGCACCCTCTTACCATAGTTCATAGGGGAGTAATTATTAAACTAGGGAAACACTAGGTTTCCACTTAGTTAATAATTCGGAGCTCATAGTTCTAAAAATAAGAAAAGAGAAAAAAAAAAGAGTTCATTAAGTTCATGGTTGAAGGTGGGGATTATGTTTTATGTCTTATGAGGACATTTAGACATTTAGTAAGGGGAGGATGTAGCCCTATAGTAAATTTGGGTATTTGCTAAGAAACACTATTTTTATTTTTGTTTATTTTATTTAAATGTACATTTAATAATGTTAAAAAAGGTTTAAATAATGTTTAAGGGGTTAAAAAATTAAGTTAGTTAAAATTCATGTACCCGGAGGAAAGATCCAATCAGGAGGGGGTGTGAGAGGTCAGGGGGGAACGAAAGGAGGTTCTGGGAAGGACGAGAGGAGAGACACGAGAGGGACATGAGTGAGAACCACGCGGGGACAGACACGTTTATAACTTGGTAAAACACCAAATTAATGCGTGTGGGATAGTAAATGTACTAGTAATCTACACCAAGTGTGAGTTATGGACATTTCACTAAGTTTCCAGTGTAATAGTGTTTTGTTGTGAAGCACTCGGTTAGAGTTTCCAACGAGGAGGAAGAGTGAACGGCTTGTCAGCACGACTTAGTTACCAGGACATTGCGATTGTGTAGCCTGCTCGGTTGCCCTTTTGTGCATCGCCTGGAGAAGCACTCATCTCCACAACTATTGCCTAGCTAGCTGTCAGACGGCGCCCTCAATCACAAGCATCGCAAGCATCGCGCTGCCGAGGCGTGAATGACGCGCTCTGATCAGCAGTACAGCCGCAGTGAGTTTTGTTTTCTGTGCCACGGCGCGAAGCGGCCATTGTGTTTCTGGTCTCAACGCTCGCGAGCAACATTACAGGCCTGCAACGTATCCTCATCTGACTGTCTCAGGGTATTTGTTTTATTTCATTGAGTGGCCATTTATTCATATTTGCCGGCTTAGTTTAAATTTTGGGAACTGTATTGTGTTTCATTTGAATGTACTGTGGTATATTTGATCTGTATATATGTACATACTATTTTTCTTAAAGTAAATAGTTCAAACGTATTTCTGTGGTAGCTTTGTATTACATTGTGTTTATGATATTGGAGGATTTTAATACTTGAGGCAAGGTAATATATAAGTTTACAGTATCCTGATTGGAAGTTAAAGTGTTTGAAAATTCTGATTTAGATAAGGGATTGATAGTCATTTAAAAGGGTGAAATATTAATGTAACTATAGTGTTGACATTTGATTAACCGAGCACTTGAAATAATTCCCTACAATTAGTGTTACCCTCTAATTTAGCCATAGAGACATTGTATTGCCACTTTTCATTCAATTAAAAGTAGTTATTCAGGTAAATGGTTACAAGTAGGTAATAATTAGAGAATTACATTTAGAGCATTAATTTCTCAATAAACCGGAATTCGGGGAGCGCACTCCACAATACTAGCTAGACACGCTAGGGGGCGCTACAAATATGTTCAGTATTACTCAGAAGTCTAGTTTCAAATATAATTCCTTTGAAGTTTTGGTGCTTTATGTAACGTTATGTAGTGCAAATGATAAATCCCGTGTAACATTTGTGTTAGCTACTGTATACAGGCCACCAGGGCACAATACACTAAATAGACTTTATCAAAGAATTTGCTGATTTTCTATCAGAGCTAGTTCTGGCCGTAGATAAATTACTAATTGTTGGTGATTTTAATATCCATGTAGACAATGAAAAAGACACATTGGGATTGGCATTTAAAGACATTCTAAACTCTATTGGAGTTAGGCAACACGTGTCAGGACCTACTCATCGCCATAATCATACTTTAGACCTAATATTGTCACATGGAATAAATGTTGATACCGTTGAAATTCTGCAGCAGAGCGACGACATCTCAGATCATTATCTAGTATCATGTATACTTAATTTAGCTAAAGCTACAAAGCCGTCCACCCGTTTAAAAAATGGCAGGACTATCACCGCTGCGACTAAAGATTGCTTTTTAAATAATCTTCCTAATCAGTATCATCTCCTCAGCATTCCAGATAGCTTAGAGGAACTCGATGTTGCAACAGAAACTATTGACTCACTCTTTTCCAGTACTTTAGACACAGTCGCTCCCCTGCGCTTAAAGCTGATTACAGAAAATAGTCCAATGCCGTGGTACAACGAGCATACCCGGGCCCTTAAAACAGCAGCCAGAAAAATGGAGCGCAGCTGGAAGAAAACAAAACTAGAGGTCTTTCGTAATTTGTGGAAAGAGCGTATGATTGCATACAGAAAGGCCATAAAAACTGCTAGATCTGCTTATTTCTCGACTCTCTTAGAAGAAAACAAACACAAACCTAGGTATTTATTCAATACAGTGGCTAAATTAACCAAGAATAAAGCTTCAACTTCTGAAGTTTGTAAACAGCACAACAGTAATGACTTTATGAACTTCTTTATGCACAAGATTGATAATATTAGGAAGAAAATTATAACCATGCAGCCGTCTACTACAGTATCACATCAGACAGAGCATCGTAGTGTCACTGAGAAAAAATTACACTCATTCACTGCTATAGGAGAGGAAGAATTGGCTAAACTCTTTAATTCATCTAAATCAACAACATTTATGCTTGACCTTATACCGACTAGGCTATTAAAGAGATGCTACCAGAGGTCATGGATCCTCTTCTTAATATCATTAATTCATCTTTGTCATTAGGATATGTACCGAAAACTTTTAAGTTGGCTAGTATTAAACCACTTATTAAAAAACGCAACTTGATCCTACAGAATTAGTCAATTACAGGCCAATCTCAAATCTACCCTTTCTTTCAAAAATACTTGAAAAGGCCGTGTCTTCACAATTATGCTCCTTTTTTAGAAAGAAATGGTATCAGTGAGATTTTCAGTCAGGATTTAGACCGTATCATAGTTCTGAGACTGCTCTCATCAGAGTTACAAATGATTTACTCTTATCATCCGATCGTGGTTGTATCTCTTTGTTAGTGTTAATCGATCTTAGCGCTGCATTCGACACTATCGACCACAACATTCTTTTGAATAGACTCGAAAATTATGTAGGCATTAGTGGACCTGCATTGGCATGGTTTAAATCATACCTATCTGACCGTTATCAATTTGTAGCAGTAAATGAAGAGGCGTCACACCGATCACAAGTTCAGTATGGAGTACCGCAGGGCTCAGTGCTAGGGCCATTGCTCTTCACCCTGTACATGCTACCACTGGGAGATATTATAAGGAAGCATGGGGTTAGATTTCATTGTTATGCTGATGATACTCAGCTCTATATTTCTTCACACCCTGAAGAAACTAACCAATTCACAAGATTAACGGAATGTATAGATGATATAAAAAATTGGATGATCAGTAATTTCCTGCAACTTAATAAAAAAAAAACTGAATTTTTAATCATTGGACAAAAAAGCTCTACAAGTAGTAACCTAGAATACTGTCTAATCCTCGATGGCTGCTCTGTCAAGTCCTTGTCGTCAGTTAGGAACCTGGGTGTGCTCTTTGATACCAATCTTTCGTTTGAAAGCCATGTTTCTAGCATCTGTAAAACTGCTTTCTACCATCTTAAAAATATATCTAAATTACACATGCTCTCAATGCAAAATGCTGAACAGTTAATACATGCGTTCATGAGCTCAAGGCTAGATTATTGTAATGCTCTACTGGGTGGTTGCCCTGCTCGCTTAATAAACAAACTCCAGCTGGTCCAAAACGCAGCAGCTCGAGTTCTTATTAGAACCAGGAAGTATGAACACATTAGCCGGTTCTGTCAACACTGCACTGGCTCCTATTAAACATCGCATACATTTTAAAATCTTGCTTATTACTTACAAAGCACTAAATGGTTTAGCTCCCCAGTACTTGAGTGAGCTCTTAACACATTACACTCCATCACGTCTACTGCGGTCTCTAAACTCTGACCTGCTGATAATACCTAGAATATCAAAATCAACTGCAGGTGGTCGATCCTTTTCCTATTTAGCACCTAAACTCTGGAACAGTCTTCCTAGCATTGTTGGGAAGCAGACACACTCTGTCAGTTTAAATCTAGACTTAAAACACATCTCTTTTCTATGGCATACACATAAAACACTTTTTCAATTAAATGATTATTAGGCTGCATTATCTAGGTCAGCGGAACCGGAACACTTCCCATAACACCTGATTTACTCGTTACATCATCAGAAGAATGGCATCTACGCTAATGTAAGTGTCTCTGTTTTATCCGAGGTCTACTGCAGTCAGCCGGATCCAGGCTGTATCCAGATCAGGCGGTGGACCTGCACCCAGATGTGACCAACACATGACCCTGAAGTGTCTGCAGAGACCGTGTCATTTAGACTCCCCCTTAAGCTGCCTCATCGACACGGCATCCTCAATAAACCTGTCTCGGCGTGATGACTCCGATTGTTTGAATAGTCCTAGTTAACAATTCTTTAAATCGATGTCATCCTCAAAACAACCCGTCTCCAGCGTGTTGCGCCGATCTTCGAATATTACATTTTAGTAATTGTTTAATCAATACGGCATCCTCAATAAAAACCTGTCTCGGCGTAATGACTCCGATATTTCAATTTTTTATTTTTAATAATTATTTAATCAATACATCATCCTCAATAAACCACG